>JALDNG010000011.1:3372500-3958091 GCA_024349245.1 Neodontobutis hainanensis | reverse complement strand
GACAGGTGTTAGTTTCAAACACAATATATAGAAATTAGGGAACACAATGAAAACTCATGGCTCAACATGTGACAGTCTTGAGGTATGGTTGCATCATGATGATCAGAGGTGCTACGTGGACCTCTAGTGGTCTTCACATAGAAGTTTAACAAACAATGTCTATACAACAAATACAACAAATTTGTTGTATTTGTATAACACATGATAAATATATCATGTGTTATACATTTTTATTAGGTGTAGTATGTGTTATAAGAATTTTAATTCTTATGTTTAGAGTTACTGGGGGCTTATAGTTCTCCTCAGGTCATGTCAAATTCATGTCATGTCCTTCGTGCTAATCCAAGCATTAAGTAGACATAACAGGACTGAGACATGGCTTGTCACGGGACTTCTGCACCTGGACCATTGTGAACGCCTCTCACCCAGGACGTCACTGTGTTGTATATAATGCCATTTTATGTTTACATCTGCAAGCAAACCTGCCGCTGTAAAATTGTGCTGCTTTGCTTCATTCTTGCAAGGATTAAAACTTGGCCATTGCTTGTTAAATTATAATTGGTCTCCGTGTCTCTCTGGTTAAATATATGGATATAAAATATTCCTATAACATTTGGGGGCTCGTCCGGGATATCAATACCTGATGCTTCTCATGTGGAAAAGTGAAACTGACGTGCACGGGGGAAATGCACAAAGCATTTCTCTGTAAGTCCTGAGACTATTGTTTTTAAATAGTACGGGCCAGACCTTCACTATCTGTGTGTGAGACTCAGTGACGATATCTGAACAAAGAGAGAAAAAGAGAGGAGACATGAAGAAGTCCGGCTGAGGAGCAACTGGACTATTGGAGTTTTTGATTCAGGTAAACAGCTGTTTCATTTATTTTTGTGTGAATGGAACAACAAACCTTCCGGAAGTAGTGGTTTGGGTTACTTCTGCTGGTTCGGTGATTGCATGTGTTTATCTGAGAATATTTACATGTAGTTATCATTACTGTAGAAGAACGCTGAACGCTGACCGTCCAGTGGACGGTGGGAAAAAGCACGGGTTTTGGTCAAGACCTTACTGTATATGTAAGTGAGGCCTTAACGGGACAAGTTTGATGTTAATCGGTGTTAAAGACTGTAATCTTGCTGGATTGTAAGACTTCTAGATACCTTGTGCTCTGTAAGTTTTTATAACATTCTGAAACTGAGTCTTACGTTGATCGCGTTTCATTCTATGTGAGAAAGAATTAATAACTACGATAAAGAGCATGTGGTCTGGATGTAGCTGGTCCAGGGGGGACAAGATTTGATGCAGATCAGCAGCACGGGTCCTAACGCGCCGCGTCCTCATTAGGCTGGCCTTACCTATGGACGTCGGTCAAAAGTGCGTTGGACGCACAGGTAACTCGAGTATGGACTATTATCGAGATTCTTAGCCTAACACCTTTAAGTGAGATGAATAGGTCCTAAGTCCGTGAGGCTTGGTAACGCAGGCCTGCAGAGAATTGTTCACTGTGTGACGCAGTGAGACAAAGGTTTAAAAGCCCACAGAAGAAGTGGCTTTAATGAAGTTGATCTAACCTGAAGGGTTAGATGAGAAAAAGGCTGAGTAAAGGGTGTGGTTGAGAGAGTGATTGTGATGCGACTGTGGATTGAATGCAGTTGATTTTATTGAAAGAAGTTGATACAGTCTGAATAATGAGAACTAACATTAGTCAGCCTGAATATGAAAAAGCCTTAACTTAAAGCTTAAGTTAAGATAAGTTAATGTGATTCAGAGAATCTGATCCATCTGAGGAAAAATAACAAGTAAGAAATAAGTATTTACGTATTTATGAAAAGTACAAATACCTGCATGCAAGGAGTTAATTAGAAGAATAGTAACAGAAAATCTAACATTGTGACACAATTGTTTGGTTGGTTTGACTTTATTTTGATCCACCTGAATAAGAAGAGAAGCCTACGAAAGTGAGGGGCTTATACTTGTGAGAATAATATAATGTATAATGTGGACTTAAAGTTAAAAGCTAAAAGTGTGTATTAGAAGTAATGTTGTATGAATGGGCGCCATTGTTGTATGTCTAATGTCTAAGAATGTGAACATTAACAAAGGGTTAATGGTTTTGTAGAAAAAGTTTGAGAACTGAGTTGAAAGTGGTGATTTAAACATTTACGAGAAAGAAAAATAGCTTAAAAATAGCTTATGGAAGATATTTTTCTAGGCTTCCGGTGTAACAGAGAAGAAAAAAAAAAGGGGAGAAGCCATTTTGTGAAAAGAAAAATGAGTTTTTTAAAAAACGAAGGCACACATGGACTTCAAAACACTAATCATTTGTATTTTTCTTTTATGCCCTGTGAGATTTTTAGGTCTCGGCCTCTCCGCTCAGACCAGTGCACCTCAAACTTCCTCTGCCCCACACACCTGCTCCTGTCGGCTGAGACGCTGCAGAAAGACAGCAGCAAAACAAACGGTGAGATGAACATATTCCAGACAAATGTTTATCTGTATTTAGTTTAAACTGTATCTATTGAGAGAGACCAAAGAGGAATTTGTAGATTAAAGTTGGAAATTGTGCGAAACTTGACCTTAATGTGAATGTAATGTATTTTTCCAAGGAAAAATGCACCATGGGCCATGGTTGCCATGGAGACCGGCAGCGGGGCTGTGGTGGGCGTGGCAGAGGAGAGGGCACTGAGAAAAGGAGAGGAGGCCGACACTGGGTCCAGACAAGAGAAGGACCTTTGACTGACCCGTGAACAGGTCAGGAACATAAACACATAAACACAGGAGGACAGACAGATAAAGACACATAAAGAAACAAACATGGAACAGACATCTACAGAAGGTGGATGTGCTTTTTGTGAGAAAAGTTTATAGTCTGTTAAAGAACAGATATTGTATTACGTTTGTGTGACACAGCAGAGAGGAGATTAAAGATTTGACGAAGTGAGTTGAAATATATATTTGAATTGATACATGATATATATATATATTTTTTCAAATGTTTCCTCCTGTGAGCCTTTGGGTCTCCACCTACCTCGACAGCAGCATGCCGACGTGACGGGGGGCGGAGCGAAGTGTGGAGGCCCAGACACAGGCCACAGCAGGAGCAACACTGAGCAACACTGACCGGATATCAGGAGTTAAGTCATGTACACACACCACATGACACACGCATAGTGCAACTTAAAACACACACAAAGACAGAACACGGAGGTGAAAATGTTAAAAGATCCGAAACTTTGGATCCGAAATATAACTATTGATTAGTATTTTTCAATACAATTGTATGTATCTATTAGTACGAGAACTGATAGAGGTCCTTAATTTTAGTGTGGTTCAAAAACACTGTGTGAAAATGGTCACTGTGTAATCAGAATAATTTAAAAATGCGTCTTAAGGTTGAATTGCGCAGAGCAAGGTTATAGAGTTAATACAAAGTTGTAGATATTTGGGCCATCAGCTCAAACATAAAATAATGTTTCCAAAAGGGGTGTTTGAAATGAACAAGTATGTATTTCCCTGGTTTGGTTCTGACAAAAGTGTTGGAGAAGGTGGAAAAACAATCCCTGTTTGGAGTTACAAGGAATGTCAACACGAGATAGCGGGGCCTTCGAGGCAACCTTCTTTTTGCTCACGTCCGGAGCAAAAGAAATGTTTTGGGTTCTGGAACTATGTTTTTTTTTTCCGTTGTTTTTGTTTGAGCTCAACAGAGAGTGTGGGAGCCTTTGCATTGAACAGACGTTTTAATGTTGAAAAATGTTGAAGTAGAAATGTGTCAGTGACAGAAACAGATTGCACTGATAGTGTTAAATAAAGTTTATGAGACTTAATTAGGAAAACTGGTTGACCTTCTGACAGGTCTGTGGAAACAAGTATAGTCTACATTTGGAGTTGCTTTAATTTTTTTTTGGTACGACCATGTTGTTTTTAGAATTAGAAAACTAAACGACAACTGAGGTTTGAGTATTGTTTGAGAAAATATTGTCTGAGTAATTAGAGAAACTGAAATGAAGACAGAATAAATAATAACCAATGGGGTTTTGAAATAATAAAGGTATATATCTAAAACTAAATAATAGATGCTAAAAGGAGTCATCTTTACAATAAAGTTTTAAACTGCAAGGTAAATTTGTAATCTGGAAATTGAAAATTTTTCTAAGTTAAAACTACCTAAACAATCTTGAAGGATTGGAGGTGGTTTAATTGAAAAGTTTAAGTTAAAGTGTTAAACTGTAAACATGGTTAAAGTTTAAGAGCATAAGACAAAGTGCTCACTGGGTTTAATCACTGCTTGAAGTGATTTGAAGAAAAAAAAAAAAAAAGTTTTTTTGATGAATCTAAAGGTTGGAATGTTTGAATTATTGTGAGAACTACAGACTAACTAAGAGTTAGTCTAACTAAGACTAACTAAGACTAAGAGTCTGTCCTTTTGAACAGAATTGAATAATATTCTTGGTTGAACCTTGGAGGTGTTTATGGAAAACACTGAGTGAAATCTTTGGAAACTAAAGATTAAAATTTTAAGAGGTTTAATCTTTGCATGTTTTAAATTAACATTACTAACTATTACTAAGTTCAATGGTGGTGAATCTGAGGAAATGAAGAGATGTGGTTTGTTTTATTTATTGAGCACCTGGTGTTGAGACTGAGTTTTACAGAGACAGTGTGGAACAATTCTAGACTGAACAAACCCCTGAAGAATTGTTATTATAAAGGGTAAATGCGGAGAAATTAACACAGAACTTAGTTAATTTTATGAAAAGTCTTTCTTTTAAACGACAGTCACATGGTGATGGAGGTTTGGAGGAGAGAAAGATGAGGTGTTTGAGCAGCTAAGGTTAACTCCCAAGGGAGGGAAGAGTTTTGTTTTTTGAGGATTTTATTTCTAAAGGAATTACTTTGAAGTGATTGAATAATATTCTGAGGATTTTCTAATTAGATTGAGAATTTAAAGTCTTTGGCTAAAAGTTCTGTGACGATAGATCATGAGAAACTGGTTCTGATCTATTTTAAAGTTGTTTATGTTTGCATCAACTGAATAAAATATTACTATGATTGCGGATGATACTACTTATAGTTACAGGTAAAGACCTACAACTAGTGGTAACCAAAATTAAAACTGTGCTGAACAAAATGAAGTTTTAAATATAACAGAAACAACAGTGATGCTATTTGGAAAACATAAAGAAGACGAATAGTTAGAAAAAATAATTAGATCATTAGAGAAAAAGATAGACTGAAATTTTAAAATGATCAATGGCACTGGCCTTTCATTTTATGATTTTATGTTTATGTTTTACTTTATTTTTATTTCTTTTTGTTTTATTTTGTGTTTTGAGCCATGGGTTTCCCAGGTCTCAAAAAAGAGAGGGAGAAGAAGATTTAAACTGTATTAAAGTGAAGAGGTGATGCGTGTAAAAGAGTAATGTAGGGATGTGTTAATACAGTTAAAGAGTTTAAATAAAAATAAAGAAAGAAAGACATGACCGTTCTGGAGAAGCACTGTTTGATCTGATTGAACCTTTCAGATTAAATTAGATTTCCAGCAGACCATATCTGTGGAAACAGGGTTTATCTGTGTTTCATTTTTATGGTTTGATCATTTTAAGAGCTTGTATGGTTTCGTTTGACGAAAGCCTGAAGGGCACTTTCTATGGGTCTAAAAATGTCAGAGAACGTTTGACGTTTGTATTTTGTTTTGATGGAAGCCAACCACAGAAGGTACCGGCTTAGAAGGGAGGATTTGACAATTAATATGGACACCAGTAAGAGCTAATATTAACATGGTTCTTTGAACTTATAGTCATCTTGGTTTACACCTGGTGTACACCTGTGAGCAGGGCTAGTGACAGGACGACCTGTAACATCACTCTGAACCTGACAAACTGAGAGATCAGGGACAGGTGCAGTGCAAAGCAGAAGTCTGGAGGTTTTGTGAAAGTAGGACCATTAGAGCAGCATTGCCTGCTGACCGGAAACAAGCGACCTTAAAGGATCCTCGTTTGTTTGTGCACATACAATGTGACGGAGAACATCGTGAGTAGAAATTCACACCTTAGGAACTAAACAGCAGTTCCATCAGGTTTATTTGAGATTTACATCGATGAGAGGGGGGTGTCCTTAATGAAAATAAGGCTAAAATTCAATTAGCATTAAAATTAGAATTTTACATTTGAGACAATTTATGCAAATGTGGATTAAATTAATTAGATTTATAACCAACAAAGGTTTATTAATTGCACGAGAGATGCTGTTGCTGTGACTTGAAGCTGGAGATGAGTTAAACCTGGTCCAGGGACTGGACAGAACAAATAGCACTGAGCTGCTATGAGCTGAGAAGGTGAGATCTACAACATGATGTCATCCAAGGTAACACAGGTCTAGTTTACAGCATAACTAAAGCTTTTAAGAAGAGATTCACACTCTGCAGAAGAATTGGCAGAGGATTCTGGAATAGAGTAAGTGATTTTGACCTGGTTCTACAAAATAATTACAAAATACTTGGAAAAGTGAGTGGGATTTTAAATCTGTATTGAGATGTACTTGTGTGTCACTTCCATGTCTTATAACTTTTGTTGTGTTGATTTGTATGTATCCGGAGCTTGTTGGTGAGATTGATGGATGTGGCCATTGCTGGGTCAACATTCCTGGACATGCACCTGCCCAACGACTGTGGTCGAGGCTTTGACCTCAGATGAACACTTTGATATCTGAGGGACGTTAACATCTGCATGTTCACCAACGGGACAACGGCTCCAGGACGGATCATACTACAGTCCTAAGGGCCGTATGGTTCATTGTGTCGTGGCAAAATAATCCAAACTGACCCCTCAGTCTTCATACACCTAATTCCATGGAAGTAATCACGAGCACACAAGTATTCCAATGCCTTAGAGTCTTTATTGTTCGTAGATCACAACAGAACAACATCAACCCGAGTAGAATATCCCAAGCTCTACCAAAGATCGTCTCTTCAGACTAGCCTTTTATACATTTTTTAACATGACAGTTTTAACAATTTACAACCTCTCCACTGGGCCAAGGACCCCTCCTTTCTAATGGCCCCCACCTTTCTGTTGTAACCTATGTCCCAGTTACTTTCTGACCTCCTCTGGTGCCAGGCTCCAGAGGGTCTCTTATCTGTAACTTAGATCTTCCCTGTGTGTGTGTGTGTGTTCATTAAACTTATCATGTAAAAACTATACACTCTGACATTATGTTTTCTTTTTTCCTATTAATGTTTCTAGATGTTTTACATATAACATCCTACTTGAATATAAACCATGCATAAGTATAAACCATAATACACATAACATAAACTCATCATGCATAAATGAATAACTAAGTATACAAAAATAAAACACATAATATCCAAAATATTACACAACATTCCCCTCTTCGAGACCCTCTAAGGTCTCGTCTTTGCTAAATATTACAACTCCATATCACATGTGTAGTAATTATCACACAATCCAACTTATACTTATTTAGCTTAGACATTTCCCATCAGATCATCCTTCATCTTTACCACCACAACATATGGTTAACTTATCACTTAAAAGTTACAGCATGCAATACAAGAATATAATTACTCATATTAAAATATAATACCTATATGAGCACAAAATTTTTTTTTTCTTCTAAAAATAAAATAAAATACAGGTTTTCAGTTCTCCTAACTTAGAACTGATAATTACTCTTCTTCTTCACCTGTATCTTCAGTTATGATCAAATCTAAAAGACTTATTCGACTTTGCCACATTCCTATTTGTACAGCATTCATTCTACCTGATATCTCACGTTGAATGTTAGCCACCTCTCGATGTAATTGTCCAAGGTTTCGTTCAACTCTATGAATTTCGTCCCGTCTTCTCATTTCTCTCCGCTCACGGCGCTCCATGCGTGAGCGACGTCTCTCCTCCCGGGGTCGAGACACTAATGGCGTCTCCATAATCACCCCTGGCCTTCTCACCGGCACAAGGTCCGAGGTGCTCGCGTTACTTCCTCCCTCATTATTGTCTGTTCCAGAGCTAGCCCGTGATAGCATTATATCTCTATAAGCAACCAACTTTTGTTCAATCCGCTCAAGAAGTTGCGTATCCGTTAGTCCTCGTTCTACTGCGGGTACTGATCCATTCGTTGTTAAAGTAGTTTCCTCATCCGAAATGTCGATCACTTCGGGTGACACTGGTTCCAGTATTCCAACGTATAAATCCTCATTTAAAAGCGCGTCCACAGCGTTATCCTCAATATTATCCTCAGCGTTATCCTGTCTCCGCTCCGGGTGTACTACAGCGATTGGTCGTCCTGACCATCTGCCGTTTTGTATTTCCTCCCATGCGGTATCCTCATCCCAGCCCCATGCCTGGTCAAGATTTCCGCCGTTTTCGTCATTCTGCTCAGAATTTCCCGGAACAAGTGACTCCGCGGGTTCTGTCGGCCTCTCCAACAACTCCTCAGTGAGGCCATCAGGTGTGGAAGGAAAATCCCAATGACGACTTGGAGAATCCCAAGGTGTGTCCTCAATCTCCCAGCTCCCATTGGTTCTTCCGTATACTCCCCTCTCAGTTCCTGATTGGTTGGACATTTTCTACTGGAAGAGTTACAGAATTAACATCTCATACCATGAATCCTGTTCAGCCGCATAATCCCTGCATGAGTTCCGTATCCTTCCTCCCAATAGTATTCTGAGTCTATCAGTATATTGTCCATACTTCTTCCCAAAATCCATAGACGTTTCCACAATATGTCTTTTGCCTTTTTTCTTCAACATCGTATGGGTACTGAATAAAATGTCTAGTCCTAACTTAACGGTCACTATTTCTATTTTGGTCTTAGTGAACAAAGGAGTGCATACATTTTTAACAGTGTTAACCATATCATACCTATACATCAAATAAACCTCTTCCCGTTCTACAATTAATCCATGCGGTAGCATAAACCCATGCATTATCCATTTTCTACAGTCTACAGATTCTATTCGTAACTCTACTGGAGGTGTAGGTAAAGGATATCCCCTTGATTGCACCGAAACAGCATAATATTGTATATATGTTTTAGATTTATTTATTAAAACTGGCCCATACGGTAACTTTTTTAAAACTTCTTCCAATTCGTTGTTAAACTGCCCAGAGTCTGAACCCTTTTTCCTTCCTCTCCGTTTTCTTTTCCGTTTTTCACTCATAATTATTTCTCCAATACCTCCAACAAATTGTCCATCTCCTCCTGAGTGTGTTCTTCTTCATTCAAATAATTTAACTGTAAATCCTCACGCGTATACATAGAAAACTGTCCAGCAAATATGTCCGTAGCTCGACTGACTATTATTTTAATAAAAGGTAACGCACAACACAATACCACCAACGCTATTAATATGAACCCACCAATTGCTAATCCAATAATTTGAAGCAATTTTGGCCATGTCAACTGGCTTAACCATTTTGTAAAATCCTCTAGTCCTTTCGGTTTAGTATTCCAATTTGAATTTACCACATGCTCAGTCCTCAATCGTTTCAAGTTTTTCAAAGCATTTGTAAGGTTTCCTTCATCGGTGTGCATAGGAATAACTGTACAACATTCTCCATCAATTAATTCACAAACACCTTGTTCCTCCGCGAGCATTCCGTCCAAAACAAATCTATTCTGTATTGTCATTACTGATGTAGCATGCAACTGCTGTCCGATGCCCTCGATGGCATCTATTGTCCAATTAATAAACCTCTGTTGGTTATACCATAAGTAGTTAATCCACCTGCTATTACGTGCAGCGCTCGCAGTGGCCGCGGCCTGCCCTATCCATGGGATCCACCCAAATGTCTCCCCTGAGATAATCCATCCCTCAGAAATAGCTTTATGCTCCTCGGGGATCCCTCCGGGTTGCTGGTTCCATAAGATGTATACATCTGAATCTTCCTTCCATTTCCCATTTGTACTTCTTGCCTGTCTGGCGTGGCTCACGTTTTTATCAAGCTCTATCACCACGACGTGACTCGTCAGCATAATTGGTGCACAGATACCTTCCCAATTCTTAGGTAACGTAACTCTAACATTATTTACGTCATCACATAACCAAAATATGTCTGCCAACGGCTGTGTTCCTCTTGCTAACATAGGCAATCCATATTGCGTAATGAATGTTTTATTATGTATAACCCTTAAATATCTACCATCTTCAATGACCTGTTCACACTGAATAGCAGCTCTTTCAGTTGTCTTACACATGTACAGTCTAGCCTCCCGAGCATAACCTGGTCTATAGCGTGCTGGTAACGTTTGATATTCGCACTTAATTCTATCATCCAAAGATGAATTTACCCACATTGCTGCTTTGATTGAGTTGCCTCTAGCGATACAAAATGGATATATTATTTTTTCAGACATATCCAAAACAGGAGGTATCCAGGCCTCTACTTCAGATTTAATTGGTTTTGGACATATCTTTGAATCATCTGACCAACTTCCCCTTGTTCCACTTGCTAACTCCACTGTACACATAGCAAAACAATTTCCTTTTGACTCGCATGCATTTGTATTAACCCCTGTAATTGGACGTATTTTTGGCAGTCTTTTAGAATTGTAACATGTAATGCAATCCTTTTGTGTAACTTGTCTTGCTGAAAATTTCATCCATTGATAAAATAAATTGTTCTTGTTTTGGATAATTCTCCTCGTCTCTTTATTTTGATGTAATAATTCAACCTCTCTCCTCTCCCTATAGTTAGATTCAAATCTTATTAATTTTAGTGCTTCTTCTTTGTTGATTTTAATTCCCCTCTTTACCTCTGTACACTGATCCTGTGTGCATTCAATTTCTAAGGTGAGAACTCCTTCTCCCTACACTGACTATTTTTTGATTTCCCATGAATAATTGTCTCGTTTGGTCCTATAACCCAAGTCTGATTTAAAGTGTTTGATCTTGCGTATATTACTTTAAAACGGTTTCCTAATGGTAAATCCTCTGTTATAACTGCATGTAAGCTCAGAGCTAACGCACATCTCCTTTGTTCACCTACAGTCTTGTCCTCTATATTGTCCTTTATATTATTAATCAGTCCCACTATTGTCAAAATTATTACTACAGTCATAAGAACCTTTGTTCTCCAACTAAAGCATAATATCTCTTGTCCTTCTTTCTCGTATTTTACAATGATTGCGCAACGATGGCTCCATCTTCTTGGCCTCTGCGTCATACTGGTTTTATTCCTGTTATCTTTTCTTCCTGTTATCCTCCCCTCTTTGATCCTAATTTTAAAGGATCATGAACAAAGTTCCCGACGTTTTCCTTTATTCCAAATCCATATTATTATTCTGTTCCAACTGGCCTACTGTGTCGTTCACAGTTTTTGCTTGTTTTTCTTTCAACCTCTGAGAACGTCTTCTTATTATTGGTTTTACAGTATTTTCCTTCGTATTGTTATATTCCTCAGGGAACCCTACTGTCTCTTCCAAAAAAGTTTTAAGAGGTTTTACCTTGAGTGGTGCGTTTGCAGGTCTACAATGCGAGAGATGATACCAAACCTTCTTTCCAGACACTCTGACAGCACTTTCCGTTGATAATAGTACTTGATATGGACCGGACCACCTGGGCTCCGCCCACTTCCGTCTAAATGCCTTAATGTATATCCAGTCACCAGGCTTGACCTGTTGTAGTGTCTCCGTTATCTCAGCTGAGTTCTCTCCCGCTGCTTTGACCTGTTGAAATATAACTTTATGGATTTCTGTTAAATGTTGCAAATAATTCAGAATTCCTTTTTCACATTGCTCCAAAGGTGGATATTCTCCTGGGCCATTATAATTTGGAACTGGGAGTGGTCTCCCTGTCAGCACCTCATGTGGGGTTAAATGCGTGATTCTATTGGCTTGTGATCTCATACACATCAGCGCTAATGGTAATCGTCTACCCAATTAATCTTATACTGGCTATCTGCTATTATCTTAGACAATTTCCCTTTTAATATGCCGTTGGCTCTTTCCACTGTACCCTGGGCTTGGGGGTAGTATACACAGCCAAATTTTTGTCTTATTCCCAGCATCTTCATTGCCTGACGCATTACCACTGATGCAAAAGCGGCTCCGTTATCACTTGATAATCGTTTTGGGATACCAAATCTAGGAAAGACTTCTTTGCACAGAAATCTAGCCGTTGACTTGGTATCTGGTTTCCTCGTAGGCACAGCCTCAATCCACCTACTGAATCTGTCAACCACAACCAAAATATATCTGAATCCTCTTATTCTTTCCGTCATATCTATGTGGTCTAAATACAAATGTATAAATGGACCTGAAACTACTGGTATATGGCCCAGAGGAGATACAAAAACCTTTTTTACATTGTGTAGATTACAAATTTGGCAGTTTCTCAACCAGCGATCCACAGTGGGGGCTAGTAAAGGCGCCCACCATGTGGTCTGGATTTTCCTCAATACTTCTGCCCTTGATCTGTGATCCGGCCCGTGTGCCTGTTTTATAACAGATTCTGCTAAAGAATTTGGTAACACCAAATGGCCCTGCACTCCCCTCCATAAACTTTTATCCACCCCCGCTTGAGAGGTTTTTACAGCACCTTTCCTCGTCCATTCGGCCTTTTCAAATGGACCAGCTTTCTCTTGTTCTCGGCTTATGTTGTCAATATCATTTACGGGCTCATCCTCCTCTGTCATCAGTACTGGGGCTTGAGAAGCTCCTAACGCTGCCCTTTTCGCGACCACATCTGCCGTGTTATTACCATCACTTAGGAGGTTTTTAACTCTTTGATGAGCCGCACATTTCATGACAGCAAGCTTAACAGGTAAATTTATTGCCGCTAATAGCTCCATTATTGCCTCTTTATGAACAACTGATGTGCCATCTGCTTTCTGAAATCCCCGCTGTTCCCATGTCTTAGCGTGTAAGTGTACTACTCCATAACCATACTGTGAATCAGTATAAATGTTAACTTTTAAACCTTTAGCTAATTTGCATGCCTCAGTCAGTGCTTTTATTTCTGCTAGTTGAGCAGAGCACGGTTGAGGAATTCCTGTAGCTTTCACTGTTGTAAAGGTGTTATCAGCATTTAACTTTACAATGCCAAAGCCTGCATGCATCCCTTTATCATCGCGAAAACATGAGCCATCCACAAATAATGTTAAATCTGCTTCGATAGGCTGGTTGTACATCTCTTCCCGCGGCTTTAAAAATGTGTCTGTAGCTTTTAAACAGTCATGCGGCTCCCCATCCAGAGGTGTCATCATTTTTGTAGCCGGATTGACGGTATTGCAGCGCTGTATTATTAGTTCAGGAGCGGAAAGTATTACTTCATATCCCGTTCTCCTAGCCTGTGTTAAAACAAATTTAGGACTTGTTAACAGTGCGTGCAGCTGGTGGGTAGTGTACATAGTTATAGGGAACCCCATAGTTATTACTGAAGCCTTTTTGAATGCTGTTACAGCCGATGCTAATGACCTGTAACATGGTGCTAAACCTTCCTCCACAGTATCCAACTTTGAGCTATAATAAGCGATTGGTTGTTTCCCAACAGCAGAGTCCTGCATTAAAACTGCTGATGAATAGCCATCCCTCTCTGAAACGTATAAATGAAACATTTTTTGTAATCAGGATTTCCAAGCGCTGGAGCTGTTTGCATGCTTTCTTTTAACGCAGCGAATGCTGTGTCTGCTTCATTCCAAATTAACTTGGCTTTATTGTCCCTTTGACCTGCTGATTTTACTAAACCTCTAAGTGGAGAGACTAATATAGCAAAATCACAAATCCATGGTCTACTATATCCAGCCGTTCCTAGAAAAGTCAGCATTTGCCCTACAGTTTGTGGCTTCGGGGCTTTTGTAATAGCCTCGATGTGAAATGGGGCAATTTTCCTTGTTCTGCCGCTTAACAATCGGCCTAAATATTCCACTTCAGGTTGACAAAATTGTAATTTTTCTTTACTCACTTTATGTCCTCCCCGGGCTAAGGTTTGTAACACAGTGATTGAATCTTTCTCACACTGTTCTTGAGTAGGACTACATATAAGCAGATCGTCTACATATTGAATTACTGTACTCACAACGCTCAAATTCTGCAGATCATGAGTCAGCGCCTGGTTGAATTTAGATGGTGATAATTTCAAACCCTGAGGAAGTCGATTATAAGATAAACTTTTCTCTCTCCGTCGGTCATAATATGTAAAACAGAAGAGATAACGTGAATCAGGATGCAGAGGAATACTAAAGAAAGCAGAGCATAGATCAATGACTGTAAACCATTCTGACTCAGCCGGAATATTAGACAATATCAGACACGGATCAGGAACTATAGGAATTTCATCTTCAATAATTGCATTAATTGCTCTTAAATCATGAACCAACCTATAGTCATGTGAATTTGGTTTCTTTATTGGAAAAATTGGCGTATTACAAGGACCTTTTAATTCCACTAACACCCCTTCATCCAATAGACCCTCAATAATCGGCCTAATACCTTCCACTGCCTGTTTTGTTAGAGGATATTGCTTTTTATTAGGCAGTATACTCCCAGGTTTAATACGAATTTGGATCGGAGGCGAGGATTTGACCAGCCCTACGTCTGTTTTACATTTAGACCACACTACAGCCGGAACTTGTTCTAACAAGGCGTTATGTCTTTCCGATAAGACTAATTGTTTTGATGTGTTTTTGTCTACAATTACCCTTTCAGCCTGGACCATGTCATGGGCTACTATTTTTATTTTAAAATACTGATGGTCTGCTGAGACATATACATGTCTACTTTCTGTGGGTAGCCAATTAGTAACGCACATCACATCCTTTATCATTGGTTTAAGAGCGCCCGACTCCGCTCCCTCAGCCTGCATCAGTGTGACATGAGGGATAGAGTCGGTGATCAGAAACCATGCTCCAAATTGGGTACTGAGCGGTACCGCCACAGCTCCTTTTTTGCCAATGTATATATCGTAAGTTGTAACAGGAATAATCTTGCCATTCATATGTTTTTGCCAGCCCTTCGCATAATCCATATTGTCTTGGTTTTTATCGTACATCAATGTACAATGTAGTGGCGTCGTTGGCACACATAAAGTCTTAAATTGTCTTTTAATCCAATATTTCCATTTCAACAAGGTGTGTTCAAGATTCGAATCTTTGGGCCATCTCAGCCAATATACCACGGGCTGCATTATCATTTCCGTATTTATTGCTGCCATAGCGGACATCATTTTCCCCTCAGCATTGTCTGGGAAATCCACCTGGAGACCTCTTTGAGTACAAGTAATGCTGGCTTTTAGCCCACACAGGACATCTCTTCCCAAAATGTTGATTGGAGTAGTTCTAGAATATAATAATGACGTTCGTAATGTCCTTCCTGCAACGGTAAGTTGCACTTTTTTCGTGAGAGGAATAATTTGCGTTTTCCCGGAGAATCCCACAGTTTTTACATTTGTATCCGATAATGGTATATCTCTTCCTTCTCTCCCAATACAAGAGTAGGTTGCTCCTGTGTCAACCATAAATTGATAGTCATTGTCTTGTATTTTTACCATAATTATCGGCTCATCTTGAGATTGAGTGGATACAACTGGGATAATTTTCTCCTCTCGTATATTCTCCGGGCACCTCTAATAATTTCTCCCTTGTCTTCCCACGGGGCCGTTCGGGCATTCCCGCTGAATGTGTCCCATCTGGCCACAAGTCCAGCATCCTTCGGGTCTTTGCCTTAGTCCCATGTTAAACGGCCTGCCGGCTGAAGTAAAATCCGTGCTCACAGGGCGCTGCATGGGCCTGCCTCGTCCTCCATATCTACCTCTCTGCGTTGGCATCCCTCTATATTCCCATGGCGCTCCGACCGGAATCCAATTAGTTGGTTGGGGTGACATTTGTCCTGCTATTGGAGGTTGTAGCACAAAAGAATTATTCACATCTCTTGCTGCTGTCAGAGGTTGCTGTGTCTGCGGCTGTAACTGCTGTGGCTGAGTTAGCGGCTGTATTTGTTCTGCTCGATGATCCCCCAATGTCATAATTGGAGCTTGTATCTTAGTCTTCTCCTTTTTATTTTTACTATTCAATTCGTTTATTTGCAGTTGTGTTAGTTTATTCACCAGGGTTTTGTTAACTTCTTCTTCTCTCTCCCTTTCCTTTCTATGCGCCTGTACATGGTGTATGACATGCTCAGCGAACAGCGTCCACTCCATTTTCATTAATCCCACAACAGAATCCAATTTAATTTGAACTTCCAGAGGCATAGCCTTTTTTACCATTACTTTAAATAGGCTTTGTGTTGTTTCATTTAAGTTCCATGGGCTTCCTGTCTCATCCCTCCATCTTTTTTGAAAAGTGAACAAAAACTTTGATGGACACTCTGTATCATTTATTTTTTCTGACTCCAATTTTGATGGATCTAATCGTTCAGGAAATATCCTGCCTTAATATCCCCCAGAGCCAAACGGACCCCTGCCATTTTGGATTATAGATCAAAAACAAATTTATTTGTGCCTTGTGACAGTTCAGGTAGTCCATTTGCTAGACCGATCATATCCGTGAAAGACCATGGAATATACTGTGGGTCATTGCGGCCTTTAGTCAATATGGGGTCAATATGGGGTCAATATATTCCTACACTCTCACTATCTTCAAGCTCTTGTGGAGGAGGGGTTATCACTTTCCCACTTCGGAGATTGATACCCTCTTTTACATTTTCATATTTTGTAGCCTCCAATTCAGCTAATGTTTTTTCAAGTAGACTTATCCTCCTTTTAGATAGTCTTTGCAGATCTTCTGCAGCCTCTTCTCCCTCTTGTTTGGCATGTTTGGATCTTACGACGGGTGATTTATCACCTGGCGTCGTAAATTCTTCAGCTAAGGCTGACTTTATTCTCTCCTTTAAACTATGTTCCTTTTCAGACAATTTTTTTAATTCACAATCTTCTTTCTTTTCTTTGAGTCTTCTTCTATATTCCTTTGGACTCGAACTGTGTGCAGATTCTTTAGATTCTGAGAATGAAACCCTTGCACTTTGTTTTAACGGAGACAAGTCTTCAAAGGAGCTTTCTCCTTCGCTTCTATAAGCTTGTCTTAAGAATCTATCTGCCACTGTTAATTTTTGTAGTCCTCTCTGTCTTGCCGAGACTGACTTCCACTATCTTTATCAAAATTTACAGATTCTTTTGTTTAATGCTCTTTTTCTTTTAGTGTCTTTTGTCTTTTCCCGATGAGAGCGGGCCTCTGCCTGCTCTTCCTCCATATCGCTTTGATCTGGGGTGCTGTCTTCGGAGGGAGAGACACTGCTGGAATCACTTTCATAACCTTTGCCTCGTGTTCCCCGTTTTGGCTTGGTTAGAGCGAGTTTAAATTTCCCCTTTATTTCACCATCAATTGTCTCCGATACTCTTTTCAGGGGTATTGTCCAGCAACCGGCATAAAGTGGAGGAGCTGTCGGACCGGTACAAGGCTCAACAATAGGTTTAGACCCCATTTCGGCGGATTGCGCTTTCTTTTCCTGCATTATTTTTTTCTTTGCCTCCTGTTTAAACCACATTAATACCTCCCTCTCTTTAGCGCGTTTCCCTTCCCGTTTATCACTATTATCCTTAGCTTTGTAGTGTCTGATGTTAATTTCAATTTCATTACAACGCATTAATTCAAAACTACCCGTAAGGGGCCATTGTAATGTACTGTGCGTTCTCTTATGCCATTTCTTCATATAGTTTCTGATTCGTTTTTCCTCTAAAGGTTTTTGTCCGATAATCATCTCCAGCGGCGTCAGCGCAGCCACAAATTTTGTAGTTTTTGCTCCCATTCTGATTCAGTCAAATACTCTTCTTAATACAGATTCACTTAAGTTTTCTCTTCAACCAGCCCTTTGCGGGGTCTTTAATTCTGGTTGTTTTGTTGTTTTTTTTTTTTTTTTTTCTTTTTCCCCTGAGGTTTTATTGCCCACGGGTCTTTCGTTTCTAACAATGGTGGTATCAAACAATGGATTTGCGATGTCACCAGAAACTCTAGACGTCTCTCCAATGGATTTAGATTGAAATGCTTCTAGAACACACCTCAACCATACCCCTTTTGAGATTAGTCTATACTTTTTGGAACCACAATTTATTTTCTCTCTTTTTCCTTTTATTTTAACGTCGAGCTCTATATTTTTTTTTTTTACTTATTCTATTAGTTTCCTAATAGGTTTTTTCCATCTCTTGGCTCAATTTACCTTTATTAACGTCAAGCTTCCAGCGCTTTTGTTAACTTTCTCCTGTATTTTAAATTTACTTTGACCTGTTTATTCTTACTATAATACTTTTGTTTTATTTGTTATTATCAATTTTCTTCCCTCTTAATTTTAGATCTTGTTAACATACACTTTTACTTCTCCCCTGGGTTCTGTACACACACACTCAAACACACACTTGACTAGTCCACACGCCGCGGCACCCAGTTGCTCTCAGGCAACTCATCCAGCTTTCCTTTCCAGAAATTACTGAACACTTTAGCGGTCCTTGTGTCGCTTAAACGATCATCTAATAACTTATTTCAGCACCCAGCTGAATTTTTAAGTTAGAAAAGGAACGTCTAACTATTTGCCTTCCCGCTAAGGTACTTTAAATCTTGTTACTGGCAGCCAACCCGCTGTATGAATCCCTGTCGACTTGGGACAACGTGTTGCTCCTTATAACAGGCCTTTATCTAAATTTTTCTCCTTTTTATATTATTGGTTTTCGTTTATTACTCCTTTTTATTTTATTTTCGTCACTATACGTAAATTCAGCTGGAAAATTGGCATGAATTTAGGCACTTCCTTCTGAAGATCCCTGTCTTCCAGGCCTCGTTCCCGTTCAGACACCTGCGCACTTTGCCAGGTTCTGTAAAACGTCTCTCTGTATTCTTCCGCTAGAAGAATTAGACCGTTTTCTACTTTTGACTATTATTTCTTCCGTAGGATATAAACGGCGCTTTTTTTTTGACTGTAATCTCTGGCTAGAATCAGCCTTTAATTCCTCGCGTTTTCCTCCGCGCGCTAATTTCTTTCCTCAAATACAGTCTGCACCTTTTTTAGATTATACCTAGTAGATAGAAATAAGCTTTTTTAGTTTCTTCCGTGGACTATAAGCGACGTTTGTATTCACGTCCTATTTAGACTATATCCAGTAGATAGAAACTAATTCTAACCCTTTCTTTTAACTGCACCACGCGTGCTCGCTTTATTAGCCTTAATAACGTCTTCTTAACTCTAACACTTTTATGACTCTCTAAGTCTTTACACCCACTAATCTAGGATCTTTAGAGGCGAGTTTTTCAAGTGGTCTTTTACTACTAGTTTCTTCTCAAATCTACACTCACAGAAACCTATCCTAATCCAGAAAGCAATAAAAAGGTCTACTTACCCTCGAAGCCTCTGGTCTCCGTCTGGGGGTGCTTTTTTGAGCAGTCAAGCAGAAAAAGAACCACTCTTTCTCAAATCCTCTCCTGGCTGGCTCGCCAAATGTGTCGTGGCAAAATAATCCAAACTGACCCCTCAGTCTTCATACACCTAATTCCATGGAAGTAATCACGAGCACACAAGTATTCCAATGCCTTAGAGTCTTTATTGTTCGTAGATCACAACAGAACAACATCAACCCGAGTAGAATATCCCAAGCTCTACCAAAGATCGTCTCTTCAGACTAGCCTTTTATACATTTTTTAACATGACAGTTTTAACAATTTACAACCTCTCCACTGGGCCAAGGACCCCTCCTTTCTAATGGCCCCCACCTTTCTGTTGTAACCTATGTCCCAGTTACTTTCTGACCTCCTCTGGTGCCAGGCTCCAGAGGGTCTCTTATCTGTAACTTAGATCTTCCCTGTGTGTGTGTGTGTGTTCATTAAACTTATCATGTAAAAACTATACACTCTGACATTATGTTTTCTTTTTTCCTATTAATGTTTCTAGATGTTTTACATATAACATCCTACTTGAATATAAACCATGCATAAGTATAAACCATAATACACATAACATAAACTCATCATGCATAAATGAATAACTAAGTATACAAAAATAAAACACATAATATCCAAAATATTACACAACAATTGAAGTTATGATGCTTAAGAGAATTGGTTTTAATCATTAAGAATGCGCAGATGTCTCACTCCATGTGTTTTTCTTTCTGTGACAGGGACAGGCCAGAGATCTTGAGTCCGATGGGGCGACCAGCTGATGGGCGACCAGCTTGAACTCTGGCATATTTTTCTACGTTATTTTGGAGTGACACTGTGTTTTGATTTATGGACTTTTACAAATTTGATTTTAAATGATTGTGAACATATCCTGTATAATCATTTTGACTTTGATTTTAAAGGTGTTTGAGATTCGGTTGAAGTGATTACATAAAGTTAATGCTTGATGTTTGTGTGTTGACGCCGCCTTGGGGCAAGGGGTGGACAAAGACTTTTTCCCAGCGTTAGGTCAAATGGTCAAGTGTACTTAGGCTAGGTCAGATGCCCTGCTGGGTTTTCGCTTTGTCAAAAGTAAACAACTCACACTCAAGCTAGTAAATTGTTTATGCTAATTGCTATCAGCATAAAGAGGAGGGAATGTTATAAGAATTTTAATTCTTATGTTTAGAGTTACTGGGGGCTTATAGTTCTCCTCAGGTCATGTCAAATTCATGTCATGTCCTTCGTGCTAATCCAAGCATTAAGTAGACATAACAGGACTGAGACATGGCTTGTCACGGGACTTCTGCACCTGGACCATTGTGAACGCCTCTCACCCAGGACGTCACTGTGTTGTATATAATGCCATTTTATGTTTACATCTGCAAGCAAACCTGCCGCTGTAAAATTGTGCTGCTTTGCTTCATTCTTGCAAGGATTAAAACTTGGCCATTGCTTGTTAAATTATAATCGGTCTCCGTGTCTCTCTGGTTAAATATATGGATATAAAATATTCCTATAAAAGTATGTCTTCATTTACACATTGTATGTCCCCAGCTAAGTGTAGTGCCGTGAGAAGAAGAGGCTTTTAGTAATGTACAAACATAAGACAACAAATATTTAAACAAATATTGTAACACCAAAATGATTTTATTTATGTTTATGTATTATTCAATCATGGCATTTGTAAAACTGAGATTTAATCAAAAGTTAAAGTAGTGCTGTATGTAAAGAGACCATTTACTAAAGAAGTTTGCAGCTTAAGTCAACTTCTGATCTAATCTGAAACTGGAAAAAACAACTCAAAAGTAACACAGTCGTCACTTGAAAAATGTTGGCAAACAAGTCGACTCCTTGATGTATGTACTTCTTGTGCAAGAGAAAAATAACTGGAGCGTGAGCTGCATTCAGTCTCTTGTTTTAGTTGACTGTATGTCTACACATCATCGTCGGGGTCGGCCCGGCTGCACAAGGAGCAGAAAAGAACACAGCAGCCCCTAATCACGATCAGTCCAAACAGTATGTGGACCAATGTGGTGCTCCAGAAGGCAAACAGGTACACTCTCTTATTGCAGTATGTATTGATGGTAGTGTCATTCTTGACATAAATGGGTTCATAGATCCTGTAGATCCATACATTACCTGCAGATATAAATACGTTTAAAGAAGCGAAAGAAAATTTGTTAAACACTAAAGAACTTTAGGCTTATTGTGAAGCTGCTTGAACTCACCAGCAATGAACCAGCAGAAAAGGAAGGTAGAGGTGAGTGTGTTCCAGGTTGTGCAAATTCGGCTAAGCAGGTTGCTGCTCCCATCCTCGGGCTCTTTCGTGCAGGGCAAACACAACAGCAGGGTCAGCACCAGGCCAAACACCCCCAACACCACCAGATAAATGGGGATGTAGTGTTCCCGCGGGCACTCATTCAGGTTCACTGCACCTGTAAAGAAAAGAAAAAATATACATTTCACTTTTTAAAGATTATTTAAACATACATAAAAAATAAGTATATAAGTAATAAGTCTACTTACCAAAAGCTATTTGGGCTATATGAGTGATGCAAGCAAGCACTTTGCTACATGCTGAAAAATAATGTACAGTAGGTATTTATGGTAAGCAAAGAAAAAAAATAGGACAAAATGACAACATGTTGAAATGTCAGTCATACCTAGTGCAGGTGTTGAGGGCTGAGGACGGTTGCGGAAGCGCGTCATCAAAGCGTTGCCTGACATTATTGATAACAAGTGGGTGTCACTGAGGCACAAGCACGTGTAAAAGAAAAAACAAAGAAGTACTGTTATATGACATATAATGTATAAAAATATCCAGTATGCTTAATTTGAACAGGGACAAAGTAAACATTCAACCTAAGGATGCGCTGATCAGGATTTGTATCACCAATTGTTGGGTTTATTTGATTATGTACCTTAATAAACTCACTATTCTTAAAAACACAGAAGCCTATTTATTTTTAAAACTAAAAGGTGCCTTATTATTGCTACATCCAACTATCCAAAGTCAGCCTTATAGGGGCGTAACTGCACTTTAAATTAAGTTACAAATAAGAGGCACAAACAGAAGTGCTACATAAACCAAATAAAGGAAATAGAATCTCCTACGCAAACAGCATTTTTGGGAGAATGTATGTTCCTCTTCTCATCTATAATTATTCCTGCTGTGCTTAAAAGTGCTCATTATCAACACTTGTGCATGGAGCACAGAGGAATGCCCTCGCTGCTTGTCCTGTTGTGCTTCATTTCCAATCAGCCCTAATTTAAACATTCAGGTCAAGTAACTGTTTTATACAATTATTATAGATTTGAGACACCAACACTGTGCTCTCCTGGAAAGTGCAGCCAATATTCTTCCATTATTTATTTTTTTAAGTGTAGGCCTATGTTATCTGTAGAAGCTGTGGCCTACATTCTGACAGAAACATCCATCAGACATTTAAAAATAAATCTGCAATTTCCCAGAATAACATCCTGGGTTTAGATTCTCATGTGACTGTTGATTCATGCATCAACAGGTAAATGGCACTTTTTTAACCCTTCTCGGGCACTTTACAGGACGCATCCCATCACACACATTCACACCTGGGGTAGACAGAGAGGGAAGTGCCACCAAACTCACTTCTACAACCTTACATATTCATACATCAGTGTCCCGGACACTGAAGGAAAGGTGGGTGTTTTGCCTGAGGCGAGCGGGAATTGAACCTCCAATCTTCCGGACGACCACTCTACCACTGAGCCCCAGATCATGATTGTGATATATACTTATATTGAAAATGTTGACGTCACTATAGTTGCTCGTAATTTGACACGTCTGAATACGCACAATGTAATCTGTAAATACTGCTGGGTTAAAAAATAACCCAACCTTAACCACGCTGCTGGGTCACTATTGGACAGAACACACGCTGGGTTGGTTTGACCCAAGTGCTGGGTTTTACCATTTAACCCATATTACTGGGTCATTCATTTGACCCAACCAGTGGGTAAAATTAACCCTCTTGCTGGGTTAAGTCAAACAAATAGTTTAGTCAAATAAATAGTTATTATTTAATAATAAATAGATTATTTCCTGTCTCACTGCCTTTATACATTAGTTACAAATATGTTTTATATTACGAATGTAAAATAATTGTCTTTGTAATACAATAAACCAGAGAGGCCATGTATATGTGATTTCAATCTCATTTAATTTAAAACATATTATTTCTTTAAAAACAATACATTTCAATACTTTGTTTGTATATAATATTAAATACATTCTTTACCCCCATCCCAACCCCCACCCACACAACCTCTGTCTGACATTCACCCTTCCCCACAGACTTTATAACAAATGTAAATCTGTCCAAATATTCAGGCATTAAAAGTCATTAAACAACTAATTTGAACTCTCATCCGATTACAATTGAATTTATTAAGATGTGTTGATTTAAGAACAGCAACAAAATACATTTTAAAATCATCTACATATCATGTGGGTATTGAAACCACTGTTGTCCTCAAAAACTTTACAGAGGAGGACTCTTTTCCTCTTTTGATATTCAGCATGCTGGAGAAACTCCCAGGTGGAGACACTGCTTGGTGTACTGAACATCAAAAACAAAAAAAGCTTTGAAGCAAAGATCAACCGCCTCCAACAAAGACTCAGTCTCAATCAGAGTATGTGAGCGGTGCAGAGCGGAAGCGGAGCGAGGAGCGGAGCGGTGTGATTTTGCCCGGTGCGAGGAGCGGATTTTTTAAATGTTGGAGCGTTGTGATTTTCTCCCGCTCCGAAACGCTCCACTATCGCTCAATTACCAATCACGAGCCAGGAGTCCCAGGACCAAACCACTGTCAGGAGACGGAGGGGTTTGGGGCTGTTCAGTGTTCAAAATTACAAAAAAGTATGGATGTTTTTCTCTGCGTATTCGTTTTACACTACATGCATCTTCTGATGAGCCACTGGTGTTATTAAAAAAAAAAAAAAAAAAAATACCCGGAGCGGAGCTTGAGCGGAGTTTTTATGAAATACTTTGAGCGTGGAGCGCAAATTCTTGCCGCTCCGCTCCGCTCACATACCCTGGTCTCAATGGCGTGGCCTGGAATAATGGCAAAGGTCTGTGATGTCCCCCTTGTCTCATCACTGAGGCACAGAATCATCAGTCAGTCATCTCATGGTTCAAATATTCCACCATGTTGGTCCCAACCTGTTGAGTTGACTTAGAGTGCTGCAATATAACTGACATGAAACCGAAGTATTTCTCATTTCCTCTGACACTGTTTGTAAAGATTGCACGTCATTCATATAAAACCCCCTTTTTTTTTTTGGGCAAAAACGATTCTGGTTCAGAGTCCGAGAGACACTACAGAAGACACACGCAGACTGTGCTGGAACTTACCTCAGTTGCTTTTTCTGACGAGTATTTCTAAAATACAGCAGACTTTCCACACACAACTCACTCGCTATTTTCCCGCCGATTTACATGCTAGCCCTGTGAGGGACTAACTTAGCTTGTAGGCCTATGGATTTCATACAAAACGCTTTCCTCACTTTTAAATACGCAACGTCCACAATGAATACGATAATAATTACGTGATTACTTTACAATTTAAACAGCATATTTCAAAAAGACTGCATATATAGGCTAGCTGGTTTACAACTAAGGATTTAAGGATGCTGCATTTTGTCAAAAAAGCTAACTGGCTAGCAGTGTCTATTTAATGTTTCACAGAATAAATACGTTACCCCTCACATTTCCATATCAAAGACTGTATGTTGAACAGTGAAATTAGCTTGCTGTTACCACAAAAATATAGGTAAACATTTATATTAACTTACCATAAAACACTGCCCGCTCCGAGTGCGTGCCTCCTCCAGTCAGAAGTGAAGAATCCAGAAAGTTCCGCAAAGAATTAAGAAGTAATAAACCAGTTGCTGGGTCAAAATAACCCAACCAACTGTTTATTTATGAATGACCCCGTTACAAATCAAATTTTTGCACACATCATTAAAAAAAGTTGTCTTTCCACCATTTCGGAGATATTAATCTTTTTCAAAATCTGTGCTTAGTTTTTTTTAATATATAATCACACGTTTCTGTTTATGCTGAGGCTGGTGATGCCATGTGGTTTGGGCAATGGTTCTTTAAGAACCAGAGTCGGTGTTCAAACTAATACAATTACAATAACAGTACATGGCCTACTTGAATAATAATATTAATAATTATTATTATTACCATTAATTAGTGATTTTTATATTGGTAATTTTCTTGACTGCAGGCTCCATCAGACTGGACAACACAAGCAGAAAATGGGGGAGACGCCCAGCAAATAGCTGGGGTCGGGAACCAAAGTCACTGCAAATAACTACCACACCAGTGGGCAGCACCAATTTGAACATTTTTAATAATGAACATAAAAAAGTGCTCAAGTAAGTAAGTAAACAAGCAAACCAACAAACTCTCAACACACAAATTATTTTTAACAGATTAGCAAATACTGTACAGCACAGCATGGGGGCATATTTGTGTTTTTTCTGCCACTGTCTTCACTTCTTTCCCGAGGTCATTATATAGCTCCCACAGGTCAGGGGCCCTCCTGCAGTAGCTGACTAAATGACCCAGAGCATCATGTGATGGTCCTGCTTGAAAAGCGATCACTGCCATAAGCTTGAAGCTTTTCCCTTGGAGCATCACACTGGTAGGGAATTCACACAAAGGGAATTCTCTTTGGGAAGCCCTCTGTGGTGAGGTGGCTAAAAGGTCAGTGTCTATCCACAAAAGTTCTCCAATCCTGTAACTGTGTGCAACTGTTCCTGCACACAGTACATTTCCTGACCCTGCCTGTTGTGTCTGGTATGCAGGAGGGCACAGCAGTGGACACTGGACTGGCCTGAGACAGGGAGAATTTGGAAGATTCAGGCCTTTTTCCACAGCGGTCTCAAGCTGAGCCATGCCAGAAGCCTCAAGTACATCAAATGATGGAAGTACAAGTGGAACTTCCCTCATGGTCTTCCTGCTCAGACTGCAGTATGGTGATGAGCACTGTTTCATTAAATACACACTTGCCGTATTTCTCATTGTCTTTTTTATCACATTAGATATGTGGCCCTGAGCATCTATCTGGAGGGCACCAGACTTCAACTGGGCCTGTGTGTAGAGTGTGGAGAGTATCTCTGCCCTCTTCAAGTATATTTTTGGGCTTACACACTCTGTGGCAAGCGTTTTCACCAGCTGGAGCAAGTTATTATTACATTGCTCATTGTTGACTACAAGCTGAAATGAAAGGCTGTCACAGTAAGCACAGCTTAAACTCTGGCAAAAAGAATCAAATGCACAAGTGTTTGTGACAGAAACGGTTTGTGTTCCTACTTTAACTGGCTGCAGATGATTTCCATTTTTTAAAAGTCCAATTCTCACAGTTTTTTTCACAGATTGGTCTGCATTTAGCCATTCGGGACATGGGGCAAGATAAGAATGGATGGCGCTTTCTTTTTTTGGGTGGAACACCGAGGCCTCTCCAGTTTTCCACAGCTTCATCTGTTGACTCAGCAGAAGGGTGAGCATTGTTTTTATTAGCACTTTCTTGCTGAGCTCCTGTGTTAATCTCTGTCAATCCTCTTTCCTTCTCTGCAGCGTGTTTTGCTGAGCAAATCCGCATGTTTCCTTCAATAAAGGAAAGGTGGCGGGCAATAAAACGATCAACACGAATGGGTAAGCGATCATGTTTAAAAAGCCCATGCTTTAGGTTTTTAAATTCAGCTTCAACTGTTGCAGAACTTGCAGTGAGGCTGGAGCTTTTGAAGAAGGGGACCATTATTCCACTCCAAAGTGGCAAACAACTTGCAAGCCTTTTTATGTTTGGAATTATCTCTGGCAGGAAGTGTATGTTATCACGATCACCTTCTGTTGTTGCAAGCACACAGGCCTCCCCGCAGATGTCTTCTACCCACTTCCTTAAATCAGTCTCAAAAAAACTTGGATCCTCTTGCTCTGTTCCGGCACTGTCATCCTCTGCAACCACTGAAGTGTCTCCAGCTATTTGGGCCTTCAGGTATTCTTTAAATGGTTGTGATGAGACTGGGACATTGGCACTGTCGTTACCCTCTCCTTCACTGAGTGCCACAACCATGATGGCACGTAAGAGACCTTTGTCATGCTCCAGACTCTGTGATTTTATTACCTGTGTTAAAGATCTGATAAAAAAATCTTTAACACGGTGTGTTTTCTTTTTCAGGCAGTCCCACTGGCAGATCATTTTTACACAGTGAGCAACATCAACTCTGATGTAACACGGTGGCAGTTTTGCAGAATGGTTTCCAAGCATAACATGAAAGCATTCATTCAGGTAAGTCTTAATATCAGGGTGGGGTGTGAAAGCCTTTACCAGTGCCCCTAGAATGGCCAAAGAGAAGTCACTGACCACTTCTTTTGGTACAGGTGCACCTGCCCGGATCCATTCTGTCAACCAGTTTGATATTGCATTTGTATCATGCCTTTCAGACAACATCTGTGTTACTGGGAGACTACCGTGGTTTTGGCCTGTCATAACACCTTGATAGAGGAATATATGTCCAGACTTGTCAATCGGTCTCACCAGTTTCCTCACCACTGATCCAGTTGCATCAAAACACACTGTTGGGTGAGTTTTCTTGGACAGTGTTTTGTACATGTGCATTTGTGTTTGGGTCCAGTAGTGACAAAAAAATTTGTCAAAGCCAATGTCTTTGATGCTGCCACTGTAAGGTGCACTATACTTAAGAAACTGCAGTGACAGGATGGGGTCTTTGTCGTGTAACTCCTGTGAATTTCGCTCTTGTTTTGCTTTTCGCAGGGTTTCTAAATTGGGCAAATGACTTGGCTCAGGATCTCCAAAATTCATCATTTTTGTTGCCTGTAAGGCCCGCCATGCATGTGCCTCTAACCTGCCCTCACACAGCTCTTTGGAGATCTCCTTTCGCAACTGTCCAGACACGGAGCGCTTGGAAGAACCAGTGTGGAGTGCGCTATTATGGTTTTTTAGAAGACACTGAAACACCATTGGGCAGTAAATTGCAGGCTCTTTGTTGCAATAAATGTGTAGCTGACCATGACATTCTTTACAGTAGCCTTTGATGTCAATGTAAGTACTGGTGCCAGTCGGGTAAACCTTTGCACGTTTAAATACAAACGTACAAGAACTTTTAGTTAGTTTATGGGTCCAAGTGCCTGGTTTTAGTATGGTATAGTCCCTTTTTTGATTTGTAGATTTTTTGTCACTGTAGGTCACAGTTTGTGGTATAAATCCCAACCATTTTTCAAATGGTACCTCAAGCTCAAAAGCTAAAGGGACCAAGTCTTGAACGTCATTGTCACTTTGTGAATTACTTGTGGCACCATCATCACCATTTTCTGAGTCACTTATTACTATGATGTTGTTGTTGTTGTTATTATTGTTATTAAACCCTAAAGCTGACCAGATGTTGTGACGGTTTTGTTTCACAAAGGTATACAGGCCCTTTGCAGACATCTTCGTTTCCAGTTGCTCAGTGAGTTGTGTCCAGATTTCTGCTGCAGGTGTGGCAATTTGCCCTTCTACAAGAATGCCGTCTTTTGATGCACAAAGAATGGCAAGAACAGTGCCAGTGTCCACTCCAGGCTTTTTTGGCATCTAATGTAATAAATAAAATACAAATTTTGATTGTAGTTTAAATTAAAAAAAAATGTTTAAATGACTTGACATTTATGATTTTTATATTTTTATATTACAAATTACATTTGGCATGAGCACATGGCTAAGTTAACTAAGTTAGCTTACCATTCTAGCAAAGTGATATAGGTCTATTACATTGATTAAAAACTTGGACACTTACATTTACCAGTCTTACGAGCAATCTTCCAAGTAAAAAAAAAAATAAAATCCAGTGATGCGTGGTGTAGAAAAATAGAAACGGCTGTATAGGTATTTTATATTTGTTTTATCTCTGTTAAGCTAAATTTAAAAGTTTAAACATTTAAATTCAGCAAATGTGGGATGAAAACAAATCTATGTTCAGCGTCCCCTGGTGGTATAAAGGAAGTAAGGTACTTGTTATTTTTTAATGTAATTGTCTTTCTTTTTAACGTGTACTTAAGTTGTTTTCATTTTATTATTTAACTATCATTTATCCAGGAGTTTTTTTTCCCATGCATTAAAAAAATAAAAATTAAAACACAGTTCAGTTCAGTTCGTTCTTTATTGTAAATACACAGAAAAATTGTTCGGACAGTTTAAAGTTATTTATTTTTGGTGTATCTGGGCCTTAAGGATCAGCAACAGGTCCGGAACAAGTCTCCATCTGCAAGACAACTCGAGAAAAAAGTCTAACATTTCATCTATAGCATCTTTAAAAAGTTTATAACTTTGTAGATGTACTTTGATCCAATGATTGTCTCTCAAAATAATTATTGATAAAAAAAATATCGGCACAATAACATGTGATTTTATGTAACGCAAACAATATAATGCATTTCCACCATTTCAATGGTTAAAACAGTCTAAGCTGGCCGGACGTGCGCATCAGCTGGCCGGAAATGAAGGCGTTAATACCGAAATTTTTTATTATTAATACCTCAAAAACTATAACAGCACAAACGAAAATCTTTACAGCACAAAGCAGCACAAACGAAGCACAAACGAATGACACCATTTTGGTGCATTTTAAAGCATTTTCGGGGGCTGGGTGACCTCATATGACCTATAAAAGAATCATTAATATCTCAAAAACTATAACAGCACAAACGAAATTTTTTGCTGCACAAACGAAGCACAAACGATCTAGATAGTTTTGGAGTCAATCCCTTTTGGTGGGGGGCCAACTTCTGTCAGTCTGTGACAAGCTGCGCCGCGCCCACAGACAGAGCGTGCACAGGAGGAGCTCACGTGATCAGCTGACAGAGAAGGTAACCATGGTGTCATGTCTCATTAGCATATGATTGTAAGCATCCTAAACATTCAGTTTTTTTTTGTTTTTTTACAGTGGTGAGAAAAAAAAGTCAGATTCTTTATTCATTACTGAGTCATCCAGGTCATCTTGAAGAAAAGATTAAGGAGGGGCAGACCTCAGCTGAGCACACACTGATCCATGAGCATTGGTCAGGTTCACTGAGAGGTAGTGCTCTGGACCAAAACCATCCTTTATTAATCTATACTTATAAGCACAACTCTATATACGTACTGACCATTGCCTTGAAAACCAAGTCCAGATGCCTTTAACGTTGTCCTTTTCTTCATTAGCCTACTGAGTTAACTTATCTCTTGGAAATTTACAAAAAACTAAATATAATAGCCCTTGGAATGTTGCATGGACACATTTTTTTTTTATCTGCATCTGCATTCCTTCCATAAGCATTCCTCTCAGTGTAGCTGCTAAACAGGTAATTGTTTTGAGCAAGTGTAACTTACTGTAAAAGTAAATCATTCGATACTATGAGAAAATCCAAAACAAAACAAAAACAAAAACAAAACCAAAAGAATACGGTGTAGATTTTATTAACAAATGTATAAAGAGTAGAAATGGTCAAAATCACAATCATTTAATGACTGCTGTATGAACGCAGTAAAAAAGACAATATTTTTTGATTTTGGCAGGAGTTTGAACAATTTTTGTGATAAACTTCTGACGTCAGGGAGAATGTCCACATGCTGATCCGAGCCCAGCAGATATAAGTCACTCACAGGTCTGTCAGGCAGACGCTGGACGACGTCTCCACATAAACAGAAGCTCTGGACAAACACGACTGTCCTCCTCGTAGATCGATGACGTGGCTCCGGCCCCTGTCGGACTCTGACGTCTGCAGTCGAACCCCGCCGAGCAAGGAGTCCCACAGCAAGCCTATCTTCCAAAACTGATAACATAGGCAGAAACATTAACATGGTCCGTCTCTGTCAGTGTAGTAAAAGGACATGACAAACCTCAATAGAGATGTCAGCGCTAGGGTATCTCCTGTAGAAAATGGCTCGGAGGTTGAACTCCGGGTTTCCTTCAGCCTTAAAGACCCGAGTCCTGATGGTGTCATTCTCACAGCGCACTACAGCGTACACATCCGGTGCTAAGAGCAGTAAAGACAACACTGACAGCATCAAATGTGACCAAAAACAATGTGTTTTATTTTAGAGTTCTTCAGACTACCTTTCTGTTTAAGGACATAGAGCCCTGACACTCTGCGCAGATGCACTGTGGTCACTACTGTGGCCTGAGGTAGAAAACACTGGAAGGCAGAGGGCACTGGCAAATCCTCCATGAGCTCCCTTCAGAATAAACCACAACCATGCACAATAAGTTGCCCTGTATTTATAAAACATGTGTGAAATTTCTTTGCCTAATTCTGTTTTTAGTTTTTTCTTTTTTCTTCTTCTGTACTCTAGTCTACACTCTTCTTCGTTCAGTCTCTTGGTAAAGGTAATTTTGTTTACATACTTTCTGAAGAGTGCTGGGAAGCTTTCTCCACAGATGATGATGATTGTGTTCCCTGCTGTGCCAAAAAATAAACAATTGACTTTTTGATGATTGCCTTTCACACCTGAGCTGAATATGGGAATGAGAGAACAGTCGTAGCAGGAAACGACCGGTAGCTCCTGGCAGGAAGGTGGTCGGCAGGACAACATAACGACCAGCACTAAATGTGGCCCTGAGTGTGACGCTGCGGGAGTCCATGTAGACCGAGCTCGCCGCCTGCTCCACCAAGCACTGCACCCGGCTGCAGCGGTTTACTTCCACCTGAGCAAAAGACCACAGACCAAACATTAATGACATGACACTGTTTTACCATATTTCACTAGCCGATGCTCCTACTTTGAGCACTTCAAATCCAATGGGCAGGTTCTCTCCATCTCCATCTTTTCTCCGTATCCTCCTGTCTTCCTGCTGCAGACAGATTAGCACCTCCTCCTCTTTGCCCCTCACTTCAAACATAAACTAATAGCAACAAAGGATTATTCAACTTCACAATATAGCATAAGTTATGTCACTGGATTTACCTGTGGATTGTGCAGGAACGTGTCTCTGTGGTTTATGCATCCCCCACATCGACTTCTTTTGTCCATCTGTGCTTTCCAAACCCTACTCAGCTGTGATCTATAACTTTTAGCTGTGATTGTTGGGACAGCCAGGCCCTTCCCATGGTCCCGGTGGCTCTCCCCAAGCCGTGCCTCTTTGCAGTTTCCCCTCTGCTGTTTGGCCACTTTGGGTTTTAGCGAGTGGCTCCTTTGAGGGGCACTGGGGAGAGGAGCTGCAGGAGCTGGAGAAGGTGCTGGGGTCCACTCTCCGTAGCAGTAGACTTCTCTCCAGTGTGAACGAGGCCATAACAGAGCCTTCTCCACCAGACGACACACAACCACATCTGTGAAGTAATGGCAGAAGTCTTCAAAATCCATCCTAGCGAAGAGAAGTAACACCTGGGTTAGCTTTAGCTGGTCCATTCATATCGTAGTATACAGCTTAACCAAATAGGATTGGTATGGGTATATACGTATGTTGTCAATGGGACTTATTTGCAGTAGTATTTGTAGTTGATTAGTGCCATCGGTCAATTACAATTAAAATATTGCACAAACATTAGTGCTGTTCAATAATTGACCATAGACTGACTTTTAAAAGCAACACTGATCGAAACTTTAAGAAATGCTAGCAACATTTTCTCTGCAAACCCAGACAGCTGCAATTGAATAAGTCCATCCTTTAGTTGTTTTATTATAGCTACATTTAAAAGAGATATCTCATCTGAATCCACCCACATCCTTCCTCTGGAAGAAAATTTTAAACATTTAAAAGTATTTTAGCAGTGATTTAACACTACTAACCCAAATGTGTCCTTTTTACATCATTCTGTTCTCATTTAATGATGTAGCTATTCTTGCCTTTTAACTATTTTATACCTATTGACTTATTGTTATCCTTTGTGTGGAAAAATAAACATCTTTGAATTGAATTTAAATTAGTATCCTATAGTCCAAAAAAGTGAGGAAGATTATGTATGTAAGTATTTTAATTGTATATAACCTTTTGGCCGATTGGATGAGTCAGAAAACTCTAACCAAGCTGCTTTATATTCACATCTGCACTGAGAAAACACTCGCTTAAGAGACTTTGTACAAACCTTTTATAACGGACTATATGTCACATGTGTTTTATCAACTGTTCAAAAATTGTTTCTAAGCAAAATAGATCCAAGCAAAGAGGAAGTTACCAGAACTCTCCAAAATCTCGAACAACAAGACCCATCTTCTCTCGGTCTGTCCGACTCATCTGCTGCCACTGCTGAGACCTACGTTCAAGGACAAGACAGTTTTATAGTCAGCACTGACAGGAAAGGACCTGAAAATACAATCACTTCTGGAAACCTTTATTAGCCCATTCTGGCCTTTTGAGAGTTCTGTAATGTGAATGTCAGGTGTCCCATTTGTGTAGCGACTAAGAGACTGTAAAAGTCCTCCCCTAAGTGTCATAAAATGTTAATGGAAATGGAAGGAAAAGTCTGAAACAGTTACAGTAATCAGTTAACAGAGATGTTGTAAAATTGAAATGTTAAATGTCGGCAGTCTTGACATTCCTGTTGTTGTAAAATGTTGATGTAAAAAGAGAAAGAGTCCTTACCCCTGACTCCAAGCTCCTGTCCAGTCTGTAGTCCCCCATGGGTTCCTCATGCGCACCATCGAGAGTCGGGGCACACAGCCTGTGTTCAACCTCTCACCCGGACGCACCTTCTTCACTGCTGTGATTCCATAGGCATGTCCTCTAACCAGGCCGCACTCTAACACCGACTCCACCATCTCACCCTCAGCTGGCTAAAAAAGCCGCCCAGTTAGTAAGTGGTATTTAGAGTGCTCATGAATAATACTGCCATTACCCGTATGAAGCAGGTGATCAAGGCTTTCCTCTCATGGACTCTGGCTAGTGTCTGGAAGAGCGCCCTTCTCTGGTCACTGTGCTGACTGAGAGCCTCACAATCCAGACTGAGGGGCTCCGAAACCCCCCCTGTGAAATCGATCAGGGCCTCTGTTGTGTTTCCTCCCTCAAGGGCCTCATAGCAGCCATTTAGCCTTAGCAAACCCGGAAAAGCATAGATGAACTGAATGATTTATAGACTCAATATTAACCAAAGTTTCCCAGTTCACATCTTTAAAAATATATATGGGATAACGTTTATTTACTTAAAATCCTATTATTATTAGAGTTGTGCCCTTTGGGTTTTAGCTCAATCTAAGGGGCTTAGTTTGAAATGATTACTTTTGGTTTTGTTTTAAGGGAAGTGAAATTTGAGTTAAGCCAATGCCAAGAAAACTATGGTGCTTAAAACTTGGTTTATCTTCAGGCAGGAGGAGGATGTAAAAAAACTACAAACATGTGTAAAATAATTGTGCATAGCTCTAAGAGAAAAAGGACAGAACCCACTCACTTGGCATAGGCCTTCTCCAACAGAGCACTCCAAAATTCTCGTGGTGTGGCCGAGCGACAGAAAAGCAGAACCCCATCTGCACTGACCGGCAGACGATCATCCACCACAACATCCACCCAGCGGCCGAGACGCCAGAATCGGAAATGAAAGATTCCTGCATATAGATCTGGCCTCTTTGGGTTCCACTCCTGGTCCATGTGATCGGGAATCACCTGAAGAGAAATGAGCACAAATATGAAAAAGGTACATTGTGGAAGAAATTACAGAATCCCATGAATACCTTTTTCCAAAGAGATGACTCAGATGCAAGACAGGAAATAGCAGCGACCATCCAGCAGTTACCCAGACTGCCTTGGTGCAAGTCCCGAGTGCTGATGCCATCAACAAACAGACGAGGGTCCTTGCATATCTCCTGAAGTGGAATGAAAGTGGTTAGAGAGTGGCAGTTAGCGGGGTGTGTTGTGTGTGTTTTATGAGGCCTGTGAGCTGATTCAGGCCGAGTGTCAAAGCCCTGCTGAAGAGACAGATCCTCTCTGCTGGACCTGGTCCGGTAACAGTAGAAGTGCTGCTAGTAACAGTCCCACTAATGCACACACACGAGAAGATGGCACACTGAGGGGTCGTAACCTCTTCAACTAAACTCAAAACTTGAAATTAATCTTCCACAGATCATATCAAGTTCATAAGAAGCGCAGATGAAAGATGAAACTGCTGTTGAGACTGTGGATGACACAAGTATGACGTAGTTTTTACGTTTTTCCAACATTAACCCAAATACATTCTGAATAAATTTTTATAGTAATGTCATAAATGAACCATTGCAAAATGACAAACACTGTTAAAGGTACAACTACTGTTTTATTCATTATGATATGATATATTTGGTTCCATTTACACTGTACTAAATGTTTGGTGTATATAGTAAAAATCTTCATGTTGACCTCACCCCTCTGTTTGAGCAGGTTACAGTGCACAACCATATAAAGGTTGTTCTCTTGTGTGGCTGCCATAATCACCTACCCATTTAGACACCAATCACTACACTGGGCTAAAAACACTTACGCTATTTAAAATGACTGTAGCTTTTTCTGAACTCGACTGTATATATAAACACACAAGGGCGGCGGTCGTTGGGCAGTGTACACAACTTGCTCCCCTGAGGGTTACAGTTTCAAAGCCTGGCGCCTCCACTTATAACAGAAAGAGCTTTAAATCAATGGATGATCTTTAATTCAGTTAGTAAGAGCAGAGTAGTCTCACCCTTGGCCTCTTCCAGGTCAGTCCCGGCGGTGGCTCCCTCTTAAAGAACAGCGACTGGGCTGTGGCGGGGAACAGAGGGTCCTTAAATAGAGCGCCTCGCCGCTGACAGGCCCGCTTCAGTTTAAAAAAGCTCTGGCACTGATAATTAATCACTCGCTCAGGCATTCTGGTCATCCACCTGAAAGACAGTGAGGCCAGTAACAAGTCCGTTTAGCTTCTGTTGTTGCAGTAATACAGTAAAGACACTGTAACTTTCATAGACATTAGATAAACACATATACGTCCTCCTCCTCCTACACGCTTGCTGTTGTGACATTGAAACTAGAACCCAGATATGACCCCTGCATGGTCAGTGAGGACGTTTGTGTGACGGTCCTGGGTCAGGGCTAAGGGTAATGGTACTGTTTTAGTCATCAGTGATTTGAACTGGACCCTGACTCAGCAGCTCATGTGGAGCTCATGAGTATCAGTGTTTGATTCTGCGCTGGTGAGGTCCATCAGGTTTCTCTTAGTGCAAGCGGGGTCATCCGAGGGCCCCACGGCTCAAGAGGCCCTGAAGGTGCCTGGAGATGCCACATCGGTCAGCGTTATCAAAGCCAGGATTTGGTTTTCTTGTATCAGATTTAGAGTTAGACTGAACTGAACAGATGAGATAAGTGCAACTGATGAAAGTAACACTCTAGCCTCAATAGAATTCAATTATTTTTCAACTTAGGAAGTTAGCAGCATTAAATTAACCAGGGGCAGGAGTTAAAATTTAGCATCAGCTATAAACTCTATATCCTGCACATCATTTACAGGATTTGTATTATAACTATGTTTGACTGCATTGTTCCTGTCAAATAAAAAAAAATGTAGACCCCATAAAATGAGCTGTTTTGGGGTTATAATCTTAAAGTTTTGCATCTTAATAACAATACTACTTCCTCCAAACTTTACTTATATATTACAACTTAAATAACATTGTTGTATGTTTTATGAGCTTCCTGATAAGCAGACATAACCTGAAGACTCTGTCTGAAAATAACAGTAGAGGGACTTCACTCAGCCTTCAACTGGCAGTGTTAAGGTCATACTGAACTATTATTTTGTTATAATGTAAATGAGGGCTTTTACCTTTTATAATTAGTTGTAGAAGTTAACCCCTTTGCTTCTATGTCAGATTATTTCCTCCAAAACCAGGCAGGAGATGCACAACCATATCCTCCCTTGGTCATTTAGGTAATCCTGTTTATAAGAAACAAACAAAACTTCTTTAAAGAAACCTTATATGAATTTCCTGAATGATATGAGTGTAATGTGATGCTGCTGGATAAACAGTCTGACTTTAAGTCCTCTAGTTTCCTGACACCATGTCTTATGACTTGTTTCTTATCATCCCAGGGTGTATGTGACAGCGCTGGGGACAGTGTGTGTGTGTCCCATGTGTGCAGAGCCGTGACATACAGGGCAGGGTGTCACTAGCTGTGTAACCTTATCCTGTCTCCCACAGACAATAGAGACACAGTCAACACACTTGTAAACAACAATTATAAACTGGAAAACACCTTTGCTAAACACAAAAATAAAGATTTATAAACAATCCTAAATTATTTTTTTTTCCAGCTGTATTGATTGAATAGCAATGTTAGGGTTTTGTGGACTATTTAATGACCCAATATCTTGTATAATGCAAGACAACAATTCTCATTACATTTATAAAGAGACAAATGAAGAATGCTGTATTACAACTCTGTAAATAATGTATCTTAGGATGATCTACAAATGTGTAAAAGATTTCTAGGAGTGTGCATGCTACTTACTGTTCCCTATGGCTTTCTTCTCGATGACTGTGCACATTTTGTTGTAGTCTCCTCTCTCATAACTCTCTCTCTTCATGCCAGTTCTCATTTTATAACATGTCCTATATGCTTTGTGTGTTGTCTCGGGCTTCTCCTCCTTCAGCCTGCGCTCTGTGGTCTCCACTCGTGCAGACTCTTGAGTATCTGTTGCAGTCGAGTGGGTTGCCCCTGACACTTGAGAAAGCATGTGGCAGCAGCCGGCATCTTCCATTTTAACCGCTTCACTGCCAAACACCAACATTTTTGGCCCCTTGGTCGAGAAAGAGCCTTGTATGGTATATAAAAAGTTAGTTGAGACAAAGTAGGCTGTAGTAAAATGTAGTTTTATTTGTACTCACATAAAATATTGTTTCATTTAAAAACTGTACATATTGCAAAGAGGTTAAACATCATTTGTACCAAAGTAATGTACAATAGAAACATAGCATTCACTGAATATGTAACCATTATCACAACATACAAAATGTTTAAAATAGTGCAACAGTGTTTCTCTGGCAGTAACCATCATGTAAAAGCATCATTTTACATCATATTGCTAAATGTGTAAACGCCACAAGATTGTGCACAACAAAGGTAGCTTTTGTCTACATGTAACTCTTTGGCAATATTCATTAAATCCCTTTTTGACACGTGCCACGTTTGTCACGTACAATATATGCCAAAGCAAAGATTAACACAAGTTCATTTGAGGTTTTTTGTGTTGTCTTGTATTTCAGTATTATTCTTTAAAGCTCTGATGCGTCATGCGTTTTGTCTTCCGTTGTGCTGTCACGGGCTTCAGCTTGTGCTCCTTTGGCCTCCGTCTCTCCTTTCCACACTTCTTTGAGACATTCTGAAAAAGGAGAAGAGAACCTTAAGTAAAACTCCACTGTTAGATTTGATTTTGATTGTGCTATTTTAATCTGGGGGTATTTATAGCTTTTTTTGTTTCTGTTGGAGACGGAGAAGAAAGCAGCAGAAATATTTGTCCAGCTAAATCTGTCACACATGGTCTCTCTTACCTTGATCTGAATTCTTGAGGACGTGGGTCTGACAGAGGAAGTTCTCCAACCTTTTGTCTTGATGATGGAAGTACCAGTCCTCCACGATGTCCTCATACTCCTCCAGCATTGTCTCACACTAAACAATACAAATGCAAATACTTGTGTTAGCTCAGACTAGTGTTGTCAGCAAGTTTACCAATAGACACACCTGTTTTTTCATATCTGTCACTTCTACAGAGGGCTCGTCCCACAGTTCAAATGGCATGCCCAAATCGACCTTTACACCTTTTTGGACGAGGTTCTTCAGCGTTGTCATCGTCTGACTGGCACCCTGAAGAAAACGCACCAACAAACAGGGAGCAATGATGTTGACATTATTTAAAAAAACCTAAGTGTAGTCTAAACCTTTATACAGGTATTCGTACCTTTGCATATCGAAGGCTCCCAGGCCGCTCTGCATGAATGTTATACTGCAGGATGCCCTCACATATGTTGTCTACTGCCTCTGCCAGCCGGGTTTCCCTAAAGTCAGAACAAACATTTGGAAATAGAAACACAAGTCAATATGTCTGTCTATGGAAGGCACAGAGTAAAGCTAATGGGATCAAAACCAGCCAATAAAGCATTGTTTCACTCAGGAACTCCACAAAGAGACCAGGGGCCTGTTGCACAAAAGTAGAATTAAGACATCCGGGATAAATGACTTAGCTGAGCTCAATAAAGCCAAAACATGTGCGTCCAGGCTTAATTGGTTGCACAAAGACCAAGCCAGGATGAGCAGACACGGATTCATTAAGCCAGGTGAAACCAATCCTGGATTGGTTCTGCGCGCTCACGGCTCACTCAAATAGACCCCGCCACAGATCACAGATTAACTGATTTACCATGGCACCTAGAGCCGCGTACTTTTCCCCGTCGGAAGCACAAATCCTCATGGAGGCATACGAGGAGGTAAAAGATATAATTAAGAAGAAAGGCAACACCGCTACAGTGATAAAGCAAAGAGAAAACGCGTGGCAAAGTATTGCAGACCACCTGAATGCGTAAGTAGTGCACAATTACACACTCACCGCTCCACTGAAACATCACAATTACAAATCAAATATTTAATTCACATCTCCAAAAACGCAGTTGTATTATGAAACGGTTACATTTTTTATTGAAATGCACTGCACATATGAGTGAAATTGTGTAACGTAACTCCATCACAATGTATAAAGCTATGACAAATTATTATTAAAGCCTTACATTATTATTTTACGTTACTACGCTCAGTACGGTTTAATCTTAGCCGTTGTACTCTGCGTATTATGTTGTCCACCGGTTTTTTTTTTTGTGTTTCCCCTGCTTTTATTAATGTAAAGCAGCTTTGACAGAATGAAACAATTGTGAAAAGTGCTATATAAATAAAATTTTCTTGAATACATAGATGAGCTATAATAATAATAATCACTTTAATTTATATAGCGCCTTTCAAAGGAGCCAAGGTCTGTTGCTCACTGCACTGCAAAAATGTCTTTCTTACTTAGTATTTTTGTCTTGTTTTCTGTAAAAAAAAATAAAAAAAAATCTTAAATATTTTTTTGTGCTGTCCTCCACAATGTGGCCTGCCTGAGAAAGGAGAGGGCCCCCAGAGTGCCACCAGCCATGGACTGGGACAATCCGGCAATCTTCCCTGATGAAGACAGTGGTCGGCTGCTGAGGGACCAATATGTGTTGAATTATTTTAGTTAGTATGTGTGCTTTCAATTTAGGTAAAAAATGTCTTCCTGTGGCAGAGAAAATAGGTTTTATTTATTTATTTATTTATTTTTTTTGGGGGGGGTTGATTTTTATTTATTTATTTATTGGACGAATTTGGCCTCTTATGATTGTGTGGTATACTGTGTGTAATACAAGGCTGCAGGGAGGCTACTGCATCCATTCATTTGTCTGTTCAGTTGATGTGTATGGATTTGTCCTGCATTTATTTTAGTGTGCAGACATGCAGGGTGTGTTATATACAGACCTTTGAATGTGTATGTATCATTTTGTATAATATGCTTTGATTCTGTGCTTTCCATCTTGTAGAGTCACTGACTTCAGTTTCGAAAGGAGCTGATAGTTTACCTGCTTGTTTTGTCCTTATTCAATAAAGGAACATAATGTTACACGTTGTGTTTTTATATTCATATGGAATGTGTATGTGTTTATATGACAGAGTACTAGGGCCCCACTGAGGAAAAAGGATAAAGTCATAAATGTATGAGGCTGGTTCTTTCTGCAGAAAAGCAACATTCTTTTTATAGTTTTGATAGCTATGACAATGTGATACTTCATATTCTGGCACATCAGCATGTCTTTGTTTATGAAACCTTACTGAAGTACAAATTCACGAAATGCCCCACATCTGTCATTTTAACACCTGTCCTCCTTTAAAACAACTGGTTACAATATTATGGCTTGTCTTTTTTTTCCCTCTGTGGCCCTAATATTCTATCATTTTATATATAGCCTTATAGTCTATGGGGAACTGTAAATTATCTAATGATGGCAACATCATCTATAAATTATTTATCCAAAATGATTGAAATTAATGATCACAAACATTTAAATAATGACAGTGGGTCTAGTTATATGTGATAACAATGTATAGTGAGCAGTGAAAGAACTATTTGTTTCCATTTGTGGTGACTGCTGACTGACATTAGGGATGAGATTAAATAGATCCTGGAATTTAGCCTGGTCTGGAGCAGGCTAGCTCCACAGAATAAATCTCCATGGTAATTTATACCATAACATATCCTCCTGCCCCCTATCCAGCTTTAGTGCAACCGGATTAGGGATCAATTGAGCCAGGATCACCAAGATATCCTGGCTTAATCCCTTATCCTACTTTTGTGCAACAGGCCCCAGTTTGCTCAGGTTAAAGACACTTACGAAGTGTTGTATTTGATTTTTCTCCTCCGTTTTCCTGTGTCTAGCACTTCTCCCAGCTCCAGGACCTCTTTGGAACGACCAGTCTTCTCCAGAGCATCCTGTAGCTCTACTGTGAGAAACTTACAAACTAACACACAAAAATACATTAGAGTGAAAATGCACAAAAAATAAAAACATCTAAACCCATGTCAGCGTGCAAACAAAGCCACAACTGCAGATTAAAACTTAAAATACATGTTCTGTAGCACTTCTTACTTTTAACTGTGACAACAGCTACTTCATCGCTAACCTTAAATGAGGTTTTAAATGCTGCTTTTAGCCTATTGTGTGTCCTCAGGAACTAAATTACCTTCACATTTATTCGGAAGTCTTTCGTCTTCACCGGAAGTACCGACAACACAGACCCAAAACAAAAGTAAAATGACAGTTTTCATTGCTAACTCTATTTACATAAAGCCACACTTAAAAACAAATTGTTTAGAATTTTTAAAGCAGCCACATCAGCATTATGGACTGTCTGCTTATGCGCATGCGCAGCTCGACCCAGGGGTGACTAGTTGATGCCGGAGTTAGATTTCAGAGCAGAGAACATTCTCACCTATTATTCTTGTTTTGCATTTGTATTTAGCTCATAGCTGTCTGTGGTGCCTTGCTTGTTTAAATTAATTTAATTCAGTGATGTGAAGAATGTTTTAGTATATATTAATACTGTTTATAATGTATTTACTTGATATTAAAAATGTATTTTCATATTCTTTGGGCTCTCCAGTGAGCTGCAGTTCTCTGTCCCTGGCAGTAACTGCAGCGTACCATACAGTGGATGTGAGGATGTACTCGATAATATTATGAATACGTTTCAAAATGAAAGGATATTACTCATATTTGTTCATTTCTTTTTGATCAAATGAGACATAACAAGCACATTTTTCTACCCAGTTATTTTATTTACATGTTAAAAATAGGCCTCCAGATATTGACTTTTCGTTTGTGGGGCATGATGTGGCACAGTGGTTCAGTGGTAGAGCGGTTGTCCTATAACCTGAAGGTTGGTGGGTTCTACACTGTCAGTGCCATGTTCTTCTGTTGGAGTCTGAGGTTGTGTTTAATGTCCAATCTTTGCAGGACCAGAATAAAAACCTGAGGAGCCACCTCCATCTTACATCTCTAAAAGAAGACAAAAACCCACTTGTAAAATCAATGCAAAGAGGCAACAAATATAAGTCTCTTTATAACTTATTTTTACAGGTTACAGGGTCTATTCCAGATTCTTTGGTCATTAGGTATAGTTCAACCTCTAGACTTTTGTCAGGTGGGTACCAGGCTCACATGTAAAGACAGGCACTAACAGACAACTGTACACCTTCACACAGGACATTCAGAGTCACCAATTCATCTGGAGAGCGCGCTGCTAGTGTCTTTTGTTTGAGGAAGAGTCCAGGACAGGTTTGTCTCCAGGATGATGCTGTTTTCTTCAAGACATTTAGTTGTGTAGGTCATCTTTCCAAAGAAATCTTTTAGGAATTAGGAAGAAATTATGAATAACTGTATAACTTACAATGGTTTGTTCTTTTAATAAAATAAATAACCCTTGAGGCAGCCAGACTCACATTTAAAATAAACCTCAAAAAGGATGAATCATCCCCTAGAAGAATTAAAATAATAAAACGCTGTCTCATTTATTAAATAGATAAATACACATTTAAAATAAACATTATGTAGTAAGTGTATCACCTCCTTAAAGCATAAAACAAATGAGGAGAATATTTCTGAACATTTGAGTTAACGTAATTATTGAAAACAATTAAATGATAAAAAAAAAACATATCTTTTGTTTTGGGCCTTGTTTCTTATCCCCTTTTCTTCCTCCACTTTGTCCTTAGTTCTGTTTTTTTTATGACAACAGCATGGTTCCATTTTTTACGGAGCCCCTCTGGTCTCACTATGTAAAAAAAAAAAAATATATGTAACTAAGTCGTGGCCACGAGATACGCTAACTCGTGGCCACGAGTTAAGCTAAGTCGTGGCCACGAGATACGCTAAGTCGTGGCCACGAGATAAGTAAATATGAAAGCATGCACGCTAACTCTGCCGCCCATAAGGCTCATACATACAGCCAGATGGACCTAAGCCTACAACGCCCTCTGCTGACGTTTTATCGTAGGCTACACAGACATGCTTTTCCAAAATGTCAAAGACTTCAATAATTAATAAACCAGTCTGCACACTAATATAGACTATCTTAAAATCATAATCAGAAATACTTTATTGATCTTTATTGATATTGATAACCTTTGTTATTTAAATGGACCCTGTACTGTAGTGCAATGTAATACTTCACATTCTGTGCAATATTATCTGTTTTAATATTCAGTGTAATATAGTTTGCTGCAGTTCTGCTTCTATTTATTTACTAGTACTGTTCATCACAATCAATTCAATTCTGTTAATACAGTAATGTAAATCTTGTAGGCTGCATATCCATGGTCCTTTATAACTCTTCTTCATATTTTATAGCATATATTTATTTAGCATATACTTTTTACATGTGTATAGGCTACTTGTTTATTTACCAACTTATATTATTATTTATATTTCTTTAAATGTCTTGATGTGCACATCAACTGTGACACAACAATTGTCCCCTGGGTTATCGATATCAATAAAGATCAATAAAGTATTTCTGATTGTGATTTTAAGATAGTCTATATTAGTGTGCAGACTGGTTTATTAATTATTGAAGTCTTTGACATTTTGGAAAAGCATGTCTGTGTAGCCTACGATAAAACGTCAGCAGAGGGCGTTGTAGGCTTAGGTCCATCTGGCTGTATGTATGAGCCTTATGGGCGGCAGAGTTAGCGTGCATGCTTTCATATTTACTTATCTCGTGGCCACGACTTAGCGTATCTCGTGGCCACGACTTAGCTTAACTCGTGGCCACGAGTTAGCGTATCTCGTGGCCACGACTTAGTTACATATATTTTTTTTTTTTTACATAGTGAGACCAGAGGGGCTCCGTAATTTTTAACTCTGAAAGAAATGGTGAGCGTAAAATAAACAAATGCACCTTTCTTCATGACAGCATCACATGAAGGAGGTAAAAATGTTGCCACAACTCTTTCTTGTACCAGAGACATCCATCTTCCTTTGTATTTAAGGAATAAAAGCTTGTGCTGCTTGGTCTATTCTCTGAGTCTGAAATAATAATGTACCTTTAGTGTGAATGTGACGAGTCCTGCCTCCTCCTCCGCTCCATCGCTCCACTTTCTTCACTAAACAGAACCACTTCACTGTAAAAGAAAAGAGATCAGTTCATTTATTTCACTTGAGTTAGACCGACCTGCTTCCTTCAAATGTGTTTATAAACCTGATTATTACTATCATTGCTCCCACCTTTCTTTGTACTTTCTTTCCTCTCGTTCAAGTCTCTTGTTGTCAATTGTCAATGCTGTCCTCTTTCGTTGCATTTACTCTTTTCTTGTAGATTTGTAGACAAACTCTCAGACTATATTTACTGCTGTGGCTTTATTGTCTGTCACCTTTGTAAAAAAGCGAAAGAGAAAAAATGGCAAATGAAACTGTAAAGAAAAGTTAGTCAAACGTAATAATGAACCCTCATCTTTGACAGGTTTACTTATTTGGGGACAGTATTTTTTTTAATCTCTTGTTTTTATGTTACTATTCATATTTGTGTTTTATAAATATTTCTAGATCCAGACACTGTTCATTCCAGTTTAAAACTAACACTGTTGCTGCTTTAACCGACCTGAACAGAAGCAGCTATAGCAGCTAATATCTCAAAAGAAACATGTTTAGGCTCTCATTAGCATCTGAGCAGCCTGTGCAGGAGGCGCACATCAGGCTTCACCGTCCAGGAGACAGATGGACTAGCCTTCACAATGTATTATTTTCAATTTTGTTACTGTTTTCATTTCAATAAAGAACATAAACTATTTCCCAGTGTATAGGACTTCATAAATAAACCTGATTACATTAAACGCTCAAATACAAACACAATGTGGGATTAAACACAGTGGTCTCTACTTGTACACGTCAATTTTTTAACAAATAAATCAACAACTTTTTATTCATCTGACTGTTATAAAGTTTTACTTTTAAATTAATCATTTTGTTTTGTAGGCCTATCAAATAGTCTAATTGTTGCATACTTACCAGATGTGTTTGTAAGAGGGGAAGGCTACAGAGAAAAAGGGACGCGTTTTTGATAAATTTACCATAAAACGTACCATAATCCTGATAAATGATCATTTTGCTTAAATATATTGGGCTGTGTAGTATTAATGATAAAGCCCATAGAAAACAATGTAAAAATGTACTCACGTTTTTTCTCAAAACGGTCTCGTAGTCCTGGTCAGTGGGTGGTCAGTAGAGGTCTTGGTGAAAAAAGTCTGGAGGTAATGTCTCTTTTTTGAAGAAATCGTCGAGTGAATCTCAAAATGTGCTTTTTTTTCTCACAACCAGAAGTTTGCAAGTTTTGCAAAGACGCTTTTACGCTGGAGGAGATGTACTAAAGAACCAGCACCTGTACGTGCACCGCTGTGTATTCATCGGATGATTTACAATTATATCATGCATTTAAGATATGAATTAGATTAGAGCCAAATAATAATATGGTCATGGTGTAAAGTGTTGAAACAGGTTATGTTCTATTGTCCTAACCACGTACAGGTGCTGGTTGCTAAGTGCATCTTCTCGAGTGTAAAAGCGTTGTTGCAAAACTTGAAGAAAAGGTCAAAGCAAAAGCATCTGGACTTAGTTTTTTAAGGTGAAGACGTTTTGTCTCTAATTTCAAAATATTCTATTAATTCTGAGATCAGCAGGTAAGAGAGCTGAGCTTTATCTCTAGAGTTTGACCTGAAACTAAACTTGATGGGACCAGGCTGTCTTGGTCTTATATTTTTAAACTATAGAACGTGACTCCTGATGTGAGAGTCGTTAGTGTCACTGTTCCATTCAGCTGCTGCTGCTGTTGTTGTTGTTGTTGTTGTTGTTTACAGTGAAACTAGGTTTTAACACAGTGTTGTAAATAGTGGGCAACAACTTGTTTTGATGCTTCTGATGCAAAAGGATATCAACAGAAGTTAGATTAGGTAAATATAATTACATTTCTTGCTCAGCATCGTCTCAGTTGCCATTATTAATTTCCGTCTTTTAGAAACACATTAATGAAACTAATGCACGCAGTAACTTCTCACCTCCAGCAAAAATGGGTCTTTATTTGGGTCACCAAAAATAAATAAAAAGATTATATGAAAGCAAAGAATAAAAAAGATAAAATGACTGAAACTAATCAAAGGGAATTTTTTTAAATATGGCTCCCTGAAAAACACACTGCTATAATGAGTTTTCTTCCTCACATTCAGGACTGTTTATCCTCAGGAATATATGAGGACAAGAGAAAAAGTGAAGGCTACTAAGTCTAAGGAAAGATTAATGCTACAGAGTCTTATATATTCTTATATTCAGCAGGGCAGACTTCCTGTTTTTCCTCAGGTTTCTTCTCTTTGGCTGGTGGCATGCTCCATTTCAGCATCAAATCTGTCCCAATGTTGTGTTTCTCGAGCTGCTGTTTAAGCTAAAGGAACAAAGTGTGTCAGATCCATTGACAGTATAAGGGGTCCCTTTAACAGTCATTGGTCAGATCAGTTCAGTTCAGTTTACAAAGAACTGGCCCGACACTCACCTGTTTTAAAATCTGCTCCATGATGGCCGGATCAGTGAGGTCAGCAGCACTCTGGAGTGGCATCTTGATCTTTGTGATTTTCTTTTTCACTGGACAGACAATATATGAAGAAATATAATTTGGTTAAAAACTGCAGTCCACACATATGTCCTGGACACAGATTTAGGAATGGTCTCACTTTAAAGGGACATTAAAGGTGCATTTTTTGAACGAGGGTCTCTACCAAAGTGGATCAGTTTGTTGCAGGTGATTCTAATTTTTCTCATTTGCTTTGTCTCAATTATTGATTGCGGTGACACAGTCCTGGTGGTGATCAAGACGATGGTATATTTAGATCAGATTAGATTAGATTCAACCTTTTTGTCATTACACATGTACAAGTACAATGCAACGAAATGCAGTTTAGGTCTAACTAGAAATGCAATAGCAGCAAGTGCAAGATATTCAGTCTTGCTTAAATAAATAAGTTAGAATGGAAAGTAATTTGCAGATGGATATGTACATACTATACAATAATATACAGATGGCTATTCCTATAAACAGAAATGATGAAATAGGTAAATACAATGATAAACATGGTGAGCTATAAACAGAAGTCAGAAATAGATTATATTATAGAAGTAATTTTAGGTGGATATGTACTATGAACATAAAATACAATGGAAATTACTATAAACAGAACTGTATGGACATATACAATGATAGGTAAGGCTATGGTGAGCAGTAGTTATAGTGCAGAAGCTGTCTGAATAACAGTAGTGCAGTGGAAGTTATTGCATATTTATGTAAAGTGCAGTAGTGCATGTGTGAACAGTAGGTTCTGTAAATGAACAGTTGGCAGTGCAAATAGTTCTAGTAAACATAATGCTATGTATAGACAGTCCAGTGGTGCAAAAAGACACCGAGAAGTGGTGTGCGCAGTGAGGAGGGGGGGCAGTATATGAGGGGCAGATAGAGCAGCAAGGGTTCAATAAAGAGACTGCTCTGGGGAAAAAAACTGTTCTTCAGTCTGCTGGTCCTGGTTTTGAAGCACCTGAAACGCCTGCCGGACGGCAAAAGAGAGGGCAGTCTATGGGCGGGATGAGAGGAGTGCTTATGGATGCTGCGAGCTCGACCCAGGCAACGTTTCCTCTGGACGTCCTCCGTGGCTGTGTGCCTCTTGACTCTTTCCTGAATTCCACAATGAGCTCCTTTGTCTTGGAGGTGTTAAGGAGCAGGTTATTGTCATTATATATTTATGTCTTGTGCTTTTTAGGCTCTTGTATAATAAAAATAGTAAAAAAGATTCTTTCTTTTAGCAATTTTGCCAGTTGCTAAATTACTAATAATTAAGTATAATTATTAGTTTAATTTATTTTTAAAAAATAATAAATATTATAAAGTAGTCTCAAAATAATTTCTGTTTATAACCTTGAACATTAATAACAAATTAATAATAAATGTTATGCTGTTTAGTCCCGTTAAGGGTCGCGGGTGACAGGAGCCTATCCCAGCAGCTTTGGGCCTTTGGGTACTCCCTGGACAGTGGCCTATTAGTCGCAGGGCTGACATTTAGAGACAGACAACCATTCACTCACTAGGGACACTTTAGAGTTGCCATTTAACCTCTACGTCTTTGGACGGTGGGAGGAGACCAAGGAGGTTTGAGTTGCCTGGGTTTTGAACTCACGACCTTCTTGCTGTGAGGCAGGAGTGCTGACCACTCTGCCAAACTGTCTTTAGTCCACTACCAAATTAAAATAGTCTAAAACGCAGCAGTTTGTATCAAATACTTATGTATACAATGGGTGATAAGAAGGTTTAGGCTTGTCTGAAAGATTCATTTATTTCTAATAGTCTGCTCATCAAAAATAAGAAGGGCTAAACAATAAATTAAACTATCAATATTTACATTTAGTAGATGCTTTTATTGAAAGCGACTTACAATAAGCTTCCAGCTGGAACACCACTGGAGGCAAGGTGGGTTCAGTGTCTTGCCCAAGGACACAAAGGCAGTATGAACTGTGGGAAGCGTGGAAATTGAAACACCAACCTTCTGGCTATAGGACGACCGCTCTACCACTGAGCGCAGGGAGCTTCAATCTCCGCTAGACACCTGCGTTTTGAACGGGAAGATGTGGCCAATTGTGTTTCACTTTTAGTGTATTTATCAAAGTCCTTCATGTTTTTACTGGCTTTCATTTGTCACAGTGCATTTCTAAACCTTTTTTTACCTATTGTTTTGATAAAATAGTTCTTTGGGACTTAAGTTGTTACCTCCGTGACAGACGAATGTCCTCTTATCTGTGCAGGGCAGATCCATCCAAAGATTGTCTGAAGTAACGCCGACACAGTACTCATTAAACCCTCCGTTATTAGGTTCCCCAAATTTCCAGTTCTTGAAGCTGCTGTTGTTGTTGTCAGACCACCTCCACGCCACACGGTACAGGCCGATCCATGCATCCGCTGGGCTATTCAAAGCAGCAACAGCTTGGTTTTCAGTTAAATTCTCAATCGTAGCCAGGTCGTAATAGTGTTGTCTGCAGTAGGCCACAGAGTCAGTCCAGGTCATTACTGTGTTCCCAAGAACAAACGTCTTTACACCTGATTGAACTGAAAATAGAAACAATCTTAGATTCACAATGTAACTTTCCATTAGAGTTAATATACAGACATGTTTTAAATCACAAGAACTCTTTAGGAAATCGTTCACAGGAGCCGTCTGCTGCAGAGCATTAACCTGCATTCGGTCTAAAGTCTGAACTGTCTCTAAACTTTCTTTCACAAATGAACCTTGGTTCAGTTTGGTCTGGACTGAGACCTGAGTCAGGGCCACCAAAATGTAAAGCTGTTTTGTTCCATGACGCTGTAGGTTAAATGTAATTTGCCTACAATGTTCATTTAACAGAGTGCTGTTACTGTGAATTAATAAAGTCTCACCTGTGTAACAAGCAGGATAGTGTTGTGCTTGACAGTTGTCATCGCCCCATTGGCTTTGACGAAAGATGATACAACTTTCTCTTGCAGAGTTATCATTGGGTTCACCTCCAATCCAGGTCTGATATTGACTGGTGCTGATTGCCACTGTCCCAGTGGCAGACCATTTCCATGAGTTAGAGTCTGTGGTCATCACTTTCCAGGACGCTGGGTCATCAAACAGTCCGATCCACACGGCTGGACCCACAGGTACAATCATCCTGTTCAGGTCATTTGCACTTTCGACTGTGGCCAAGTCGGTGTATTTATCTCGGCAGTACTTTTGAGCATCTGTCCAGGTCATGTTAATGTTGATGAAGAAGTACTCATCGAGTCGACAAAGTACAAGTGGGACGAGGATAATCATTTGGAAGACTGTAAAAAGATGTAGAGTCACCTTAATGTTTCTTTTATGTTAGTAGACTAGTGTTTATTATAACTACAGAGAATCTTACAACAGAGCAGGTCGAATGAAAGCACTTTAGTATCCATGTTTCAGAGAGCCCTTAAATAAGAAAATATATCACAATCTTCACATCATAAACAAAAAAACACATCTTTGGTTAAAGATCACTGTTAAATGTTTGAATCCTTCCAAATGTGTGAAGAATAAACTCACCTACAGCAGCAGTGCCCAGAGTTAAGTCTCCTTGCAATTTAGTGCATTGCAAATGTACTTCCCAATCAGCAGTCAAATATGCCTGAGCTGCCCGGATATTAAAGCTATTATTTACACAGTGTTTGCATATGTATTCAGAAGCTGATCCTATCAAATCTGATCAGCAAAACCTATCCACATCACCAGTGTTAAATCACTTAGGGCTCAAAGGAGGGAGGTACCAGCCCAAAACAACTCTTTAAGCCTCAGGTCCTGGTGGAAAACACCAGCGCTAACCTGACTACGCATGCACACACCCATTCACACACATTCACACTCATACACAGTTACGGTTAAGTTTAAGTTAAATGTATTTGTACCAACAGGTAAATTTGTTTCGCAGTGAGTCAGTTCCATTCATACAATTTCCGACCATCACAGGACAGAGCAAAGTGCTGATTGGAGTATTGTTTATAGAGGGTACATCACCAGGTGGCAGCCAGAGGCTAAACAGAACTTAAAGAAATAGAAGGAGTAGGCTATACAGCACGTGAAAGGAAATTGTTGTTGAACACTGCTGTAACGAGGTTCATCAAAAGACTAATGTGCTAAAAACCATGTCTTTTTTTCATGCGTTATTGAAAACATAACATGGTACCAGGAGTGGGCCTCTGAAAACAGATGTCAAAGTGAGAAGCCGTCAACTGGACTGGAAATGTTGACTTTTTAACAGCGGTTCATGCTCTACTTGTAGGCTATCGGTCTGAATTGCAGCCGGATGCACGAAAGATTGCACTGCTTATTTCCGTAGCTGGTCCACAAGCAATGGAAGTTTCTAATACGTTTGTTTTTGTCAACGCAGATGAGCGAGATAAGTATTACGTGGTTGTGAGGAAATGTGATAGGTACTTTTTTGCTCACGTAGGCTATACAGAGGCCTGCAGAGAGTTTTATATGAATATTTGTATTAAATTATATAGCGCTTCTCCACCTAGTAGGCACTCAAAGCGCTTTACCAAGTGTGAAGGACGTAATCATTTTGCAGAAATGCTGTCTGTTAATGGAGAATACCTGTCACAGGGCCTAATGTGAATTAGGTGAATGTGATGGATGTGAAGGACATGAAGAAAAACCCTCACATTTACCAAAATATTAAAACCCTCAAAGCCTATAATGGACAGCCAATCAACGCCAGAGGTAAATGCAGACTTAAAGTTAAAAGAAGCTATCACAGCCTCATTTTCATAGTTGTACCAGAAGAACATGAGTCACTGTTGTGTGACATTGCATGTGAGAGATTGGGTCTTCATTAAAAAGTATATAACATAACCAGTTCTGAGCTGAACAGTGTGAAAGCTATTGTTAACCAGTACCCAGAACTATCAAAAGGGTTGGAAATCTTTAGCCTGGCTCCGCCCTCCTACGTACTTCCGCTCAATTTCATTTCGCTTTAGTACTTAGTCTGGGATCGCTGTATATTCTTAGGTTTCCAGAAATCAATTTTTTGTAGGACCAATCAGCGAACAGAGGGAGTGACTTGTTGTTTCCGGTCGGCTTCGGCGCATGACATACGTCACGACCACACGTTAGCGATTGGCTATGGCAGATCCTGTGACTCTGGGCAGATCCAATAGTTTTAAACTTCAACAGAGTTCCCGCATACAAGGAAGTAAATGCTTGTCAATGGAGCGAGGCCAGACTCTATGTACAAATGAAATGTACGAGAGTCTGGTAGAACCAGGCCAGGAAATCTTACCTTTCACTTACAAAATACAACTTTGAGAAGGAGCTCAGCCTGTTGTTCACGTTCCCAGACAAGTTCCAGCACCACTAATGGACAAACTTAAAGAGGAACTTGACCGGACGGAGCCACTGGGAGTAATAAAGAAAAGTGGAGGGGACATCCAAATGAGTTAACGGTGTGCAATAAAAAACATGGGTGTTCTTTGTGTGTGTATGGCTTTAAAAGCACTTGAATGCCAATATTAAAAGAGAGCTCTAGCAGATTCCCACAAGGGACAAGATAAACAGTAAAAATGGCTGGTGCAAGGTTTTTTCAAGTAAACTGGATGCATTACAAGAATTTGGCAGCTAAAGCTACATGAAGACAGAACAAAATACTGCACGTTTAATGCACCATTTGAAAGGTATTATTTCATGAGGATATCTTTTGGAATCTCTTCAGCTCCAGATATTATCCACAGGACTATGGAGCACATGATAAAAGGCATTGAAGCAGTCAGAGTTTATGTGGACGACGAATTGTGGGGATCCACAATTGAACAACACAATGAGAGACTCATTAGAGTGCAATGTATGGACTCAAAATGCCAGTTCAGAGTGACTGAAAACACCTTTCTTGGAGACAAGTTGACCACTGCCGATATAGAACCAGAAAAGGACAAAATACGAGCTTTACTGTAGATGCCACATCCTGAGGATTTAAAAGGCGTTCATGGTAAATTCATTCATCTGTCTACAAAAACTGTGCACCTAAGTTTCTTTTACATGAGAATGTGAGTCTAGAAAAAGACTCAAAACTAAACTAATTGTGCAAAATAAATGTACGTATTTATAAAGAAACTGTTAATGTGGCTTAAAAACCTTATAAACAAAAGAAAATATGCAAACTGAACACAAATGGAAATCACAATCCCAGTCAAAGCCTAAGTTGAAAGGGAAAGTTTTGCTACCAATGTCATCACGTTGACCCATGTTGGGGAAATCCAAAAGGCAAATGCTGAACAGTCAATCAGCCGGTTCAAGTGTATCTCCACCTCCTGTTTGTTCTGTTCACAAAATCATTCTTCGAAGCAATGTAAAGAGTTTGAAGAGAAAAAAACATAAGGAAAAGGTCATTTTTATAAAAGAAAGCTGTGTGTTTTGGTTGGTTACATGTTGGACGCTGGAGCAAAGAGTTTAGGAGGCGCTTGACTTGCAAAGTGTTCAACCAAATACACCCCAGTGTTCTTTACATTTATTGCAAAGACTTCAAAGTTGATAAATCTGTCAACACAACCAATGAGCAGTATGTAGGATCAACTATCAACAACACGCTTGCATCTGCCCAAACATGTGGTCATATTGGGGCCGGGGGTAACAATGGTATATTACCTATCCTTGCAGTCCAAGTAAAGTCTGCAATGGGCAACAAAATTGGTCAGACCTAAGCATTTTTGGACCCAGGCAGTACCTCTACTTTCTGTTCTGAAAGTTTGATGGAGAAGCTTCACCTGAATGGATGAAAGACAAAAAATAGTTTGCTTACAATGAGTCCCAAATCAACGGTCTCAAGTTATGTGGTAAACAACTTGGAGATTTCAAGTCTTTCTGGTAAAGATTTTTAAGGCTTACCAGAAGTTTACACAAAGAAGCAAATGTCTGTAAGCCAAGCTAACATGCTCAAGAAGGAAGGGATTCAAGCTGAAGGAAGGAAGGGATTCAAGCTGAAGTAGAGTTGTTGATAGGTACCAATCGTGGGAAGTAGTAAAGAGTCAGGGAGAAGGTCCCTATGCCATAAGTACCCTATTGGGGTGTGTCGTTAATGGTTCTCTAGGCAGTTATCAAAATAAACAAAATACTGCCAGAGTAAATATGATCTCTGTTGAAACCTTGGAGTTGCTATTGGAAAAACAATACCGGCATGATTTCAATAAGAGGATGTCAGAGGACAAAGAGGACATTTCCAGAGAGGATGCAAAGTTCATGGAAATTAGGGAGAAATTTGTGAGCTTTAAAGATGAACATTACAGTGTGAAACTGTCTTTCAAAAACAAAGATATTCTTGTGTCCAACAATCTTAACACTGCCAAACAGCGTCTTGTTGGGATAAAGAAAGAGTTTGAAAGGAATGTAAAGTTTGAACGAGAATAGCATATTTATATTAAAGCTTTTTATTTAAATAAACATCCAGCCATTTTAGGGACACATTAGTACAAGTAATGCTTGCATTTTCGGAGTATTTTTGAATATTTTATAAAGTGAGAATGTGTTGTTATTGTGGAGATGTGGCCAATTTTGAGTGTAAATTACTTTGGGGCATTTTTTTGCACTGAGCGGGATAGGTCCTGGGGGCCATGTCTCATCTTGGAAATATAGAATCTCTGGCTCTGAAGGCAACAGCATCATTGTGAAGACAAACCTGTCCTGGACTCTTCCTCAAACAATAGACACTACAGCAGTGTGTTAAGTACAATGTTGGGTTTGTGAGTTTTTGGGTTTGATTAGTTCCTAAACAAAAACAAATTCGATATTTATTTTTTTTAGGAACAAGCAAACTCTGAAGTGAAGGTCAACAGTTGTCTGTCTTCACATGTGAGACAACTATACCTCAAGACCAAAGAATCTGGGATAGGCCTTGTAACCTGAATAAGATAAGTGTTGCTGTCTCTTAAGATTGATTTAACAAGCGGTGTCTTTTTGTCTTCTTCGTTTAGAGAGGTAAGATGGACGTGGCTCCTCAGGTTTTGAGTCTGCTCCTCCAAAGATTGGACATTAAACATTAAGCATTAACCAATAGAAGAACATGCTCTCTTCAGTGAGACACTCATAAGCATGGCAAGAACATCATTCCCCAGAAGAAAAGAGAAAGTCAATAACGGGATGCCTCATTTTAACATGTAAATAAAATAACTGCATAAAATAATAATTTGTTTGCTAAATTACTAAATGTAAATATCTCATTTGATCAAAAATATCAACTTTTTTTTTACTGATACATAGTCCTGTTAAAATGAATGAATAATCAAACGTGGCAAAAGTAATATGCTTTCATTTGGAAAAGTTTTGTGTAATATTACAAGATGTTGGTACATTTCTTCACTGACATCGAGTCCATCCTCATCTCCTCCATTGTATGGAGATCCTCCATCTGTCCTGGACCCGTAGGCCTCCAGGAGACTGGGGCAGGCAGCGGACCCCTCTCACACCGGACACAGACCTAATGATTCACTATTGTTAGATTTTTAAGAAATGAAAAATACTACTTTTTTTTTTTAAACCTTCCTTTTTTTAAAAAAAAAAAGTAGTATTTCTCATTTCTTAAAAATAATATTCTTAAAATTATTTTAACCTCTTTGCATATTATTATTTTTTAGTTTTTTTTTAATTAATTTTATGCTGATTAATTTATATGTTGCACTTTGAGGTTTTGTTTAAAACAAAAAGTGCATTACAGAAAAAATTTATTATTATTATTATTATTATTATTTTGATACACTGTCTGTAGCGACATAGAGGCTTAAGTTAAATGTTTTTTAGAGGCGAGTTTCCTGCTATTGCAGCATAAATGTCCTGGCTACAGGTGGAGAGGCGAAGCATGGCCACGTGAAACCACAAGGTGGCAGCATTAACACCCAACATGGCGCACAAGACCCACATTAGGGCCTAACCTACTGCTGGATATTTGCACTCATGATTTTAAAACGTTTGACTTTCTTTCCATTCATTTTTAGACTTTAGCCAAATAATAAGGTCAACACACACAACAGGACAATAGAACATAACCTATTACAACACTTTAAGACATGACCATATTATTATTAGGCTCTAATCTAATTCATATCTTAAATGAATGACATAATCATAAATCACCTGATGAATACACAGCGGTGCACGTGCTGACGTAACCACGTACAGGTGCTGGTTGTTAAGTACATCTCCAGCGTAAAAGCGTCTTTGCAAAACTTGCAAACTTCTGGCTGTGAGAAAAAAACGCACATTTTGAGTTTCACTCGACGATTTCTTCAAAAAAGAGACCTTTTTACGTTGTTTTCTATGGGCTTTATCATTAATACTACACAGCTCTACACAGCGACCAATATATTTAAGCAAAATGACCATTTATCAGGATTATGGTACGTTTTATGGTAAATTTATCGAAAAACGTGTCCCTTTTTCTCTGTTACCTTCCCCTGTTACAAACCCATCTGGTAAATATGCAACGATTAGACTATTTGCTAGGTTTACAAAACAATAACGAAGATGAATAAAAAGTTGTTGATATATTTGGTAAACAATTGACGTGAACAAGTAGAGACCACTGTGTTTAGGCCAAAAAGTTTAATCCCACATTGTGTTTGTATTTGAGCTTTTAATGTAATCAGGTATTTTATGAAGTCCTGGGGAAATAGTTTCTGTTCTTTTTTAAATGAAAACAGTAACAAAATTGAAAATAATACATTGTGTAGACTAGTCCATCTGTCCAGGCCTGTGCTCAAATGAGAGTCATATAGACATTAAACAATAAGAAAGTAAGAATTTAAAATGACTAAAACCATATAAACCTCTTTAAACCTTGTGACTATATATGAAAGACATTGTGTCAATATTGTCTTTATTGTACCTTTATTTGTTAAAAGTAGACTCATATAAATAATGCTCTTGACTGACTTAAACCAGTGACACTATCTTAACGCTTTGACATAGACATAATCAAAGAATTACACAGATATGTCTTGTATATGTGCAGAATAACTGTTATAAATGCAGCAGTATTTTTACTGATTTTTTTCTCTTCTCAGATCTTTCCAAAATGACCCAGCGCGTTTCCTGGACGACGAAGCCCGGGTGTTACCCCTCTCCCCCACCCTCTGTTCCCCCTCGCCTCACTCGACCCCCTAAATCTGGTGATAGGATCCTTACCCTCAGCTGCAGCTCCTCATCCCTCTGCTCTTCTCCCTCCTTCTGCTAAGGTCCCTAACCTGAGCTGTATCTCTGACTCCTCGTCCTGCGGCTCTCCTCCTCCTGCAAGGGTCCCCAAACTTAGCACTCACTCAAGCTCCAGCTCCATCTTTGGCTCTGACTCTGACTCCAGCTCTAGCTCCTCCTCCCCCTCTCTCCCCCCTCACTCCCCTCACTTCTCGAGGTCTTCTAGGATCCGTAAGCGTAGCTCTAGCTCTCCTGTCTCTCCTGCTCCTGCTAAAGTTTCTAGGCTGAGCTGTAACTCTAGCTTCCCATCCTGCTCCTCCTCTCTCCCCCCTCACTCCCCCACCCTCTCTCCTCCTTTTGATAACTCCTCTTTTTGAGATCTGAGGCCCTCTCTCTTTCTTTTGAGGTTTGTCACTGAACCACCAACTCTTGAGGGGCAGAACTCAGGGTTAAGTATGAAATTGTAAAAAATAACTTGTTATAAGTTGTGTTGTGAGTGTTTCTGGTGGTGGTGCTTTTGTGGTGTGATTAAAAAAAGCAATAGAAAAATGGTGATTGTGTTAGTACCTTGATAAATTTGTTTTTGTTGACTTGTCAAAAAAGAAAAAGATAGGTTACATTGTGGTAGTGTTAAGTTACATGTCATATGTTTTGTGCAGAAAGCTAAGGTAAGTGTCTTTTTGATATAAATGTTAAGTTTTTACTCATAAAAGGTGTAAAACATTTTTAACCCATGTTAACCACACAATTAGATTTATTTTAGACTTTACTCTCTTTGACTTTACTCAGATGCTAATGAGAGCCTAAAACATGTTTCTTTTGAGATATTAGCTGCTATAGCTGCTTCTGTTCAGCTCGGTTTAAGCAGCAACAGTGTTAGTTTTAAACTGGAATGAACAGTGTCTGGATCTAGAAATATTTATAAAACACAAATATGAATAGTAACATAAAAAAAAGAGATTAAAAAAAAATACTGTCCCCAAATAAGTAAACCTGTCAAAGATGAGGGTTCATTATTACGTTTGACTAACTTTTCTTTACAGTTTCATTTGCCATTTTTTCTCTTTCTCTTTTTTACAAAGGTGACAGACAATAAAGCCACAGCAGTAAATATAGTCTGAGAGTTTGTAAATCTACAAGAAAAGAGTAAATGCAATGAAAGAGGACAGCATTGACAATTAAAGCACATACAAGAGACTTGAACAAGAGGAAAGAAAGTACAAAGAAAGGTGGGAGTAATGATAGTAATAATCAGGTTTATAAACACATTTGAAGGAAGCAGGTCGGTCTAACTCAAGTGAAATAAATGAACTGATCTCTTTTCTTTTACAGTGAAGTGGTTCTGTTTAGAAAGTGGAGCGATGGAGCGAAGGAGGAGGCAGGACTCGTCACATTCACACTAAAGGTACATTATTATTTCAGACTCAGAGAAAAGACCAAGCAGCACAAGCTTTTATTCCTTAAATACAAAGGAAGATGGATGTCTCTGGTACAAGAAAGAGTTGTGGCAACATTTTTACCTCCTTCATGTGATGCTGTCATGAAGAAAGGTGCATTTGTTTATTTTACGCTCACCATTTTTTACAGCGATAAAAATGGAAGATGCTGTTGTCATAAAGAAAACAGAATTAATGACAAAGTGGAAGGCACAGTAATAAAGCCACATGAGGAAGAATAACAAAGATCAAATGTTTGTTGTGTCAAACTAAAAGCACCCTAATCATGCAAAAAGTAATATATGTAAAATTAATATGTATATTCTAAAGGTCAAAAACACCTCTGCCTCTTTCTAACTTTGATCACAAATGGTGGCCCATTTATAAAAAATCCACCGATGCATTCAGTAGTAGGCCTATAGTGCTTGTGTTCAGTTATGAAAACCCAACAATAAAAGCTTAAAGGATGCAATACTAAAGAAATATCTGATAACGTCTACGTCTTACAGATGTTTTACAGACACCCAGCTGGAACACATCAGTATTTGAACTTTTTCTCTTGTTCAGCAGCCGCATGAGGGCGCAGTGGAGCAGCGCAAGCTCATACGATAATGGGGCTGCAAGTTAATGCAATACAATGTAACAACCCACAACTATTTTTTATGCTTGCCTTGTTAAAACAAAAAGAATAACTCTTTTTCAATAACACAGACCACCCAACTCTCCAGACACTCCACTAAATCTGATCGACAGGGTGCATTACCATCTTGTACCATCTTGTTGTTGCATCACCTCAACACAACTTATCACACATCTAGCCTACATGCAAGACATAGGCTACATTTGCATAGGCTTTTTCAGGAATCAACTGATTAATTTATGATATTACTTTCACTTTGAAAAGACATTGCATATGAAAAATCAGAGTAGTTTTGAAATTCAAAATATTCTAATAATTCATCCATTTTAAAAATAAAAAAAATTGTATATTAAATGTACTTATCTGATCCCACATACAGGCAATTCTATTGTTAATATTGTCATTGAAAAAGTGAAATTATATTTTTTTAGATATAATTTTAAAAAGTATTCCCTTATATGTGGGGCATGTTTAAGCAATTTGAGCTGAATTCAAGATAAAAGGCAGCTGAATATGGAAAAAAGAGGGAATGAGTGTTGCAAAGGTTTAAACCGTAAGCCTCACAGGTTGCAAGGACACACAACCCAATGCATCTGGAACCTATCTCTACTGAATGTTGACAATACTGGAAAAGGAACAGGTATAAAAAGCATGAGACAAACAGTGATCCCATTTCACCACGGTCTTCACATCTCGTAAAGGTTACTCCTTGAAAGGCAACAGGTTAAATCCGTTTTCGGCATTTGGCCAACTGTCTGCTCTGCATTGCCATCTAACACCTGTCAACACTCTCGCTGAAGAAAAAAAAATGTACAAAAAACAATAACATTAGCTTTGGATTCATGGCAACAATAGTCATTTTCCACTTCCACTCTTTGCCAAATACGTTTTAGAGCCAAACTGTGAAACATCTTTTTCACTGCATTGAAAAAAACAACAGTCAAGCTTTTCCAACAAGAACATAGTTGGTGTAGACTTCAAATGCACAAACTGCGCAGAGCTTGATCGTCTAGGTCTGAAGCTTGCAGAATAGCCCGAGTCGGGTCCAAAAATCTGCCCGTCGCTTCCTCCCTGTGCCTACAGTAGAGAAGTGCACACTGGAGAAGGTCAGAAGGCTGGTAACTCGAGCCCCTTGAAGCTCTGCTTGTGTGTAAGGGGGGATCAATCCTAGGAATGGAGGGGACATGTGAGATACATCTCTGAGTTAATAGAGGATCTTGTTTCATGAACATAAAATGCATGACAAATCAGGTAAAAAGCTGAAAAAAAAACACCCAGATGGTCTCTTTTGGCTCCTGCAAACAAAAACAAACCCAGTGTAATTAAAATAAACCTGCACTGTACAATTAAAGAACTGCTGTGTTGCCATATTGCAGCACTTGTTTGAGGATCACTAATCAATCCAACAGTTTATATTGTGAAACCTGCGCCTATTCTGTCATAGTTGCTTAGTATTGACTTTTATAATTATGCCTACATGCTGTGTTGCTGTATTATGATTCACGTTACTTAGCACAGAGGTCGCTGCAGGGTGTAAAATTTGGCAGAGTATAGCACCTGTCAGATCAGACCACCTTATGAGTTTCGTAAGCTAGTTTTTTATCGAATGTTCCTGTTATTAATTAGTATTTTTCTATTTGCTTCCACCTCCCTCACACGCTCAAATCTCTTGTGATTTTGTGTTCATGCGGTCAGAGAGCAGCACTCACGGGGTAAACGTGCTATTTCACCCCTCGATTTGCTTTATTGCACTTGTCATCCATCCAGCAATAGCATATCTAAGCTGCACTGTAACTACTTAACACACACATTTGCTCTTGTAGGCGCACACACATTCGAAGCACACCTGGGGAAACATTCCTCGGGGGAAGTCATCAATCAGTTTTATGGCTTTCTCTGGGAACCTTTCCTTACTCCAATCAAGCGTCTTCCCAGCTTCCCTCCTCAACCCGCCTTGGTTCTCTCCCGCGCTCTCTTGTCTATATTTACATCTGTATCAGTTTTGCTTCACATCTGAGAACGATCCACCACAGCCAATTAGCTTCAACCAGTTTTCCCCATTTTTGTGGAGGGATAATTGGAGAAACTCTGGGGTGAAATCTTCACCCTGGACGATACAAGATAAGACTACTCCAACTGCTTGTCCTCTGTACCCTCAATTTGCCCGCCAGTGGTAATAAAGCTGAGGCGGAAGATCTGTACAGTGCAGAAAACGCTGTTTACTGGCCATGAAATGATCAATTCACCCAGTACCAGAGTCCACTTCACAAATAAATGTTTTTAAAATGCCTGGAAGCAGATCAGGAAAAGGTTTTCTCAATTATGCTAATATCTGTAGAGTTTGGTCTTTTCCCAATTATGCTAATATTGGCATAGTTTGTTCTTTTTCTCTCAAGAGGCTATAGCTAGCCTGACTTTTATTTTTTTATAGTTGAAGTGAAACAATATGTTGGAAAAATGTATACCTTTTTAATACGAGTAAACAAAAAATACAGAAAGGCATGTGGATAATTATTGTATTGATATGATCTGAGTGCTATGTTACGTATTATTATAAATTGAAATACCATACACATGTTTCTGATACTTCTGGGGTTCCATATTTCAAAGTTTGAAATATCTTTTATTATAATTAAAACCTTTTGTCCCTTTATTTGTGTTGTTTTTTTATTGTTTTGACCATTTCCTTTAGCTGCTATATTTTATATGCTCCTGCACAATCACATCCTTCTAAATTTTTGTGAAATAAAATCCACAGCAACCAATCTTTGACTCTCGACCCATATTATTCTAACCTTCACAAGTTGAGCTTCCTTTTTTCCAGTGTCCAATCTTCCTGTTCCCAACACAACAAAATGTCCAAGTAGCTTGTACAAAGATTATTAAATTCGAGCTGTATCGTTTTGTTTGAATGAAAACATGGATCAACTTGGCAGAGGTGTGCAGTGAGGTGGGAGCACTTGGTTGAGTTGCTATAAGAAGACGCACCTCCCATCACTCATTAGCCTCCCTGCTGTCCTCCAGGGCTCCTCTCCTCCTGCTGCCGGCGCGTCGCCCCTTCTCGGCCGCTCTGGTCCTGCGCTGTCACTCCTCTACGCTCTCACACGCAGGACGCGCTGGAGCGGGACACTTGCTGCGCCCCTTTTTGTTTAGATAAAGACGGACCTTAGGGGCAGATCACGAAGGAGAGTCACTGGGATGCACATGGTGAGCACTTTTACTTTACCCCTCAAGGCACACGGCGAGTTTTATTTGTTTTTACCCGCGCTGAAAAATACGCGCGGGGATTACGCACCCGGGGAAGCGTTAATTATGGTTTAGTTAAATTAAAGGCTGAGGCTAAGCGGCTCGCAAAATGTTATTAGCAAACAACTTTAAGTACTTGTGCTTATTGGGGCTTTTACAAGGATTTACTTTGCAAAACACCAAGGATTTAAATAGACAGAAATGTGTTGAAAACAAACTCCCCTCTAAATGTAATGAATATGTTATAGATATGATAGACTAACATTTAATCTAGATTATTACGTGCTCTAATGTGAATTGTCTGATGGTGGCATTTTTTCTTATTTCTACAATTAGGTAGACATTGCCACTTCTGTCATATGCTTTCGTTTAGCTACACATCTGTTTGAATTTGTAGTGGTAAAGATTCGTCTACTGCTTCAACATTAAATGGCCTACCAAAAGCGAAATTATACAAACATAGCATGATTGAGAATTGCTGCTAAACTGAGACAATGCAGAACACATGCAGGTGTAATTAGGGAGAGCTTAATGTGGGTGCCTGCTGTAAAAGATGCTGATCAGATTGTGATAAGCGAACTCCGCAAATATTATTGTTTCTTTACGGCCAGATAAAAGCAATGGAGTGCAGCTAATTTGTGAGGAACAAGTGCAATTAACTTTGCGGAATTAAAGCAATTAGGCTTACTATTAGCGCTTGCCAAAGTAACCGGACAAACATTTAAAGTTTAATGAACCATGTCAACGGAATGATTATCTTCAAGTCCCTAAATGCATCATGCCTTTGGCCGCGGGCTGTTTGACCATTTTGAGCATCATTCATTTCCTAATATTCCCAATTGAAAACGCTCATTTTCTTAACACGGGCAGAGTCAATTAAAATGGTATTGTCGAACATTTTCCCAAGGTTTTCAGAGTAAACGCACCTGCAAAATCCACCGCAAAACCTTCTGAAGCCGTTTTCTTCATATTTCTCTAAACGTCTGGCCTTTGTACTTCAAGAAACGGCGCGCTAAGATAACACAGAGTTTGATTGAAAACATGAAACTAAAATAGTATAGAGCGTTTATTTTAGTCGCTCAAAGAATTTGCAAATAATGATGCTACTCACGTTAGCTTGCGTTGTGTATGAGCACGCGCCTAAAACAAGATGGACCTTTGACCTCGAGCGAGCATGGCAATATATCTGTAAAATAGAATAGACTTTTTAAAATATAGCTAATAAAATACTGTGCCACACAGTATTTTACCACTATGATGAAACACTCTGTCTAGCATCTACTATTTAACTCCTTCAGGACAGGACGCAGTATGCTACGCTAATGTATGCATTTAAGGACACACATACTGTATGTGGAGGTTAAATAATTAACACATGAATAGGCCTAAATATCTGATATCCATTTTAGTAATAAATGAGCAGTGTCTCTTGTTTATTTTGGGGCCGGTATGATGGCACAGTTTTTGTTTTCATCCTACCACCTGTTCCTCATTATTAACCTGCTATAGCCTGTGACACTGAGTGGATTTAATTGACACACAATTACAACCAGAGGTCCTAATTTCATTTCCATCATGCCAGAGGTTGTCTTTGGCGTGACTGAAACATGGAAGCGCCATGATTTCATTTCCATCTGTTTTTTTAATATCAACACGTGAGGCTGGAGCCTCAGCGGAAAGAATCTTGCCAACTTGTATAAGAGGCTGGGAAGGGGGAGAATTGACAGGAAATTCAACTTTAAATATCAAGTTGGTAACATGTGCTTTTTTAATCAATGATGACGTAAGCTGAGATTGTGGGTCAGTGCAAGGGACAGTTGGCCCCAGGGGGCCCGTGCACAGGTTCTGGATTGGCAGTTTGTTGGAGGTGCAAACTTGAAGGACAGGGGCCTTTAGCTAAAGATACAAGCAGTGATAATCCATTTTGTGCTGTCTGTTGCTTTCACCTCCTGGGCTCCCCCACTAAAATTAGATTATTACACCTCAAACAGAACTCCTGGAATCTGCTCCGTGTGGAATTGCACATGGGTTTCAACTGTGCAGGAAGGAATCCAGTTTGGGAATACTGACACACATGCATAGCCTCTGTCTTACCCAGGGCCAGTCAGGGTTGTATTTCTGACTGGCTAAGGACAATTGCAAATTAACAAAGGTGCCAGTGTGGTAACATACGCCAACAGGTGCCACAGTTCAGCTTCAAACGCAAAGGCTATAACAGAAAGCTTATATAATTGATCGTGTTTATTCAAAGGCTCCGTGTCTTGAAGCTGGAAGAGTTGGATTGTAGAACTCTGGGAAATAGTTAGCAATACCAGCAACTATTGTCTCAGTGAAGAACCGTTTCAAACTGTACGGTGTGTTATAAAACGATTGCAACGCAGCAGCACAATCTGAGTTCAACATGTTTGCTTCGTCTTGCCCTGCTGGCCCAAGTTGCTGCCCATGACGAGGAATGTTAAAACGTGTGAGACAGGCCAAATCCAGCTCATCTGCTCACCAGAACAGGCCGAGCGCCCTAAAGTGTGAACAGGCCAAAGCGAGTTAACAGGTAGCTAGAGACTATCGCACACAGCCTAAAAGCTTTCTACGCTTTATTGCAAACGTCCTGCTGTGTTTCTCATTTCCTGTCTTAGATCATTGAAGAATCAAGATTTACAAATCCTGAAATGTGCGTTGACACAGGATATTAGCACTGTAGCAATGTAAAAAAATAAAATGAAAAAAACAGAGGTAAACCAAAAACAAACTAATAAAAGACCTGGCAGAGGGGCTATTGTCCTGTTTCTCACCTTCTTTAACACACAATTTTTTTTTCATATTCTGATAAATTGACATCACTCAGAACCACTTCCCATTAAGATGCTCATATCATTTTACATAAGCTTTTATTGTTCTTCAATGAACCACAAAATATTGTTTTTTTTTCTTCTTCCTCATAACAATAAAGTTTCTCTGGCTTTGTGTAATTGCAACATAAAAACCAAATGGGAATTTATTCTAGAAAAAAGAACAAGTTCCTCCAGCATTGTGTGCACGCTTAAGCTGTGCTTTCCTCAGTTCCACTATGCTGTAAACATGCCCCCAGGTTGTCAGCAAGTACTTTTCCTGCCCCCTGCCAGCCAGGCATAGCTGCTTCGAAAGATCACCCAGTGGAGATGTTGTTGATCTCATCATGGCGCTATTCAGCTGCTAAGCTCTTTGAAAGACAGATATTAACAACTTAGCTTTATCAAATGGTACTTGCTGACATACTGTATTAATTTGAAAGATGTATGTTTGAGACTGACATGAATTTATTGGAGAAATAGCATATCAAAGGAGAATATCATTCATCATCTTCACTATAACGTTTACTGTCTGAAAGAAATAAGCATAGGAAAAAAAACGCTGTGGGGGGCTGATGTAGTTTTGGAGGAAGAAAGTAAGACCACATTTGGCCTTGTGGGGCACATTAGGACCCTCAGGGACCTTTCTCAGATAAGCATCCATTTATCAGAGCAGTTGTAATGGGCCACTGTTTAATTAGTCTTGTAATGTGACAAAGACAAGAGCAAGTGCATGTTGTGGGAATGTTAAACATCCAGCCCATTTTCACATGCTTCTCAACCCTCAGTCTTCCTCAGCCCTAAACCCCCCGCCTGCCTTCTTTCACTGAGCCATTCTCATCCAGAATACATTCTTTAGTATCCTCTCGACACTCGTCCATTTCCCTGAATCCTCAGTAACCCTTACCTAATTCCCTTTTTATATAGTCCTGCCTTTGACCCATTCGTTCCACTCCTAGATACGGACACCTTATAAAACCAGAGCCCTAATTAATCATCTGATCAACTTTGTGTTTTATCAGTGTGCTCAAATTCCCATGAGGCATGTCTCAACATGTCAGGAATGACCAGCCAACGCTTTCTGGCCCTCAGGAATGTAGCTTGGTGTCACCGGGTCACAGTCAGAAGAACAATGTAGTATCCATGCTTGCAGTGTTTCTAACAGCGTATATGCACAATATGCCACATGTCCCTCTCTGTTCCACACCTGTGTTGTTTGGTCTACTTTTCTGGCATGTGTTCCAGTTCAGAAGCAGGTTGCTCCAAGATAGCACAGGGAATGGCATGGACTCCTCAGAGCTGTGTGGTCCCAGTGGGAGAGCCTCAGATTTCGACCGTTGGCTAATTGAGCGAGATGACGAGGCCGCTGAGGCTCTCGGCCCTGTCCTCTCCAATGGGCTCGGTTTATGCAGCCCTGCTGACTTTGCTGTCAGTGTCAAACGCTTGTTAGGGCATCATCAATCTCAGAGCAGTTAAGAATATTCCCAGAACAGAATGAAGGGGGCAGGTGATAGATGAGCAGACAGATAGACGAGAACAGGGAAAGTTGTTTAAACTGAGTGTAATTGGGAATTGCTGGTGGAAAAATGACAGTCTGCTTGAACAAAAAGAAAAAGCAAACAAGACTGACTTAAGTGTAACATTTTCTTTTATGAAAAAAGAAAACACATATGATGAAATAGCTTGTTGGGAATGTGCTTCTGGGCCTGGCGAGAGCTGCAGAAATAATAAATCACTTGTGCGAATGAAAGATGCATTGTTCCATTTGTCCACATGCCAGAATTAACACTTGGCTATTAAATCTTGACAGAAGAATAAATTCGAGTCATCACCAGTTGTATGAGACAGGAAGGGATTTGTTCAAGCTGCCAGCATACAAGTCTGCGTTCGTCTTTGCCGCGGAAGTATTCAAGCTGGGGTTGAGAGCAAACACACATTTTTGATCTATAAATCACTTGCTAGTATCCTCAGAACTAATCTCCAACTTCTTGCCTGTCCTCCCAATCGTCTTTTTCTCATAACCTTTGTTTTGCTCAGTTACACTTCACACTGCTCCGGCTCTGGCCCCTCGCTTGCCCGCAGGAGTAACCCAGTGATTGGAAGAGGAAAACCATAAACATGATGAATGTGGTCGCGCTCACAGTTCAGGGCTCAGCTGTCGCTCATGTTTTTTGTCATTTTAGACAGCGCCTCTGGGTTTGTGTTCTTCCTCACCCACACTTATCAAAAAAGGTTGAAAGACTAAAGACTGTCAAGGTTCAAGTTTGTGTTCAGTAACATTGATGGAGGGGGGGGTTGGGTTTCAGCTCTTTATTAGTAACTACTGAAATCCAGTAAGGTACTTTTGAGGTGAGACCGGTGTTATGTGTTTCCAATAAAGGCGCAGGTGGTCCATCTCAAATTTATTTTTGGCGTTGTATACAGATATATCAGTCAGTTGTTATTTTTCATCATTGTGCTCTCTCTCTTTATTTTGCAGGCTCAATGACATGATGTTCCCACCCTTCTCCCTCCCCACCTTTCTTTTCCCTATTTTCCTACACCTCCTCTTCTTCCTTCCTCCCTTGCTTGTTTCTTCCACTCTTTCTCACGTCCCACTGAGCTGGACCTCGCCCCATGACCCCTGCTATCATACAGACGGCCGCTCACGCCACTGCCTGTCGGAGTTCATCAACGCAGCCTATGGAGTTGCAGTAGACGCCAGCCGCACGGAACATGACTACGACAACAACATCACCTCGCTGACGGACCTACACAACCCTCATAATCTGACTTGTTGGCTGGCTCCTAAAGGGTTAGACTCCAAAGAGGTGGTCCTGACTCTACCCCTGGGACGTCGCTTTGAGATCACCTACATCAGTTTGCAGTTTTGCCACCAAGGAGAACCATCAGATTCCGTGTCTATTTCCATACTCAAATCGATGGATTTTGGCCGCACATGGAGGCCCATGCAGCACTACTCTAGTGACTGTCCTGGGGAGTTCGGATTGACTTCTCAGACCACAGCCCTGAACAGGCATCAAGAGACAGAGCCTCTGTGTTCTGACCCTCGTCCACTACAAAGGCAACGAGGTGGTATGGTCTTGGCATTTTCAGCCTTGGATGGACGGCCATCTTCTCCTGATTTTGACTACAGCCCCACCCTTCAAGACTGGGTGACAGCCACTGATATACGTATTGTCTTCCATCGGGTGACCAGAGAAGACAAAGTAGGAAGTTTTGAACTCTATAAAGGCCCACCACGATGGCATGACGGGGATGAGGAGAACAGCAGAACTGGTATTTTGAGTTGGAGACCTGGCAACAAAGTAAATAAGATGAACACAGATCACACACTGGTGTTTTTCGACAGTGAGACAAAAAGCCCAGAGACTGAGACTAGAAACAAAGAAGAGAAAATAGACAAACATGGCAGGAAGAGTCAGGACAAAGATGGACACAATGTGACCAGTAAGGAAAGCAGGGACAGTTTTGAAATGCATACGCTAACTTCGTCCAAAAGAGGCGGAAAAAGCAAAAACCGTGGTCGCAAGAAAGACAATAATCATTGGCAGCCGTGCCCCAACAAAAACTGTGATTGGACAGTTGAGGGGCGAGGCAGAGGCAATAAAGGGCGTGAACTGAGGAAAAGACGAAATAATAACATTACTAGACCAAGTGTTAGAAATCTTCAAATGGGCCATCTCTCCACTTTTGCCGAAGTGGTCAGAGCACCTCTGGCTCTTTCTGACTTGCAGGTCGGAGGCAGATGTAAATGTAATGGACATGCTTCCAAGTGTCGCCGTGACGACACGGGCCGGGCAGTGTGTGTGTGCGAGCATCACACAACAGGACCAGACTGTGATGTGTGTGAGGATTTCTACTTTGACAGACCATGGCACAGGGCCACACCCACTCATCCAAACCCCTGTGTTGGTGAGTTCAGTATGCTAAACAGTAAACTAATATCAATTTGTTTTATTGTATACATTTAATAAAGACAGAATATGCAAGATTTCCATTTTAAATACATTTGATATCTCTTATTCTACAGAGATACTTTTTACACACCCGTTCCATGTCTTAATTTATGTGGAGAAATGTAATCTGAGGCCAACTTCTCACTTCCCTCTTTCTTCATTTTAATTTTTACATGTTTGGGATGTTTTTGAGTGTATAGTTCTCATGCAATAAAAAGGAACAAAAGGAAATGTGGCTGGTGCTTGTGTAAACTTTTGACTTTTACCCATTAGCACTAAAAAAAGAGGATGAGCAATGGGGCCAGGTTTGTTCAAAAATCTTTGAAATCCTGCATATTGTGCCTTTAAATTGGCAATTTGATTTGGTTGAATTAAAATATAACGTGGTTGAAACTGTTGATAATAACAATTTTTTCTAGCCTGTGAATGTAATGGCCACTCAAACAAATGCCGCTTCAGCATGGAAGTGTTTCAACAGTCCGGACGAAAAAGTGGGGGTGTTTGCCAAAAGTGTCGTCACCACACGGCCGGGCGCCACTGCCAGTACTGCCAGAATGGATACACCCGTGATCAAACCCAGCCACTGAATCATCGCAGAGCCTGTCAACGTATGTGTTTGCTTTCATTTTTGTGTTTGTGGTGAGTGAAAGAAGCACAGGTCCTTGATAATGTTAAAAAAAAAGTGTCTGGATTTGTCTGGGTGTTTATGGGGTAGTTGCACTGAAAGCAGACAGCTATTCCTGTTAGGAATACACTATGTACACAGCAAACATACAACCCCCGCTGAGCTGACACCTGTAGCCCATCATTACCACGGGTTGGCATCTGTCGTGACTCCTGACCTTTGACTGGTCACATGTCCTAAGCGACTATGACACTGTGGCATGCCAGTCTGGAGGCTCGACCATGGGCCTAATATATCCTAGGTTAATGGGCTTTTGGGCTTGACACATGTGGAGGGATGACAAACTGTGGCTGAACACGACCAATGGGTGTTTGATCAATTTTATACCTCAACCTTTCATTTAACATTGTTCAAAATACGTTGTCATCGCTACAGCTTTTAATTCATGGATGCCATTTTTTACAGTGACCTTTTAAGAGCCAATGAATCCACTGAGCTGTCAGCTTGTTTGGACTGGTTGTGAGGATTTGTTTAAACATTGCTGGAGTGTGAACAGAGCTGCTGAAGAGGGGCTTCCTCTTGATCTGTCTTATTTCATTGCCCGTGATAGTTATGGTAAACCAGGATTTGCAGTACAAACCATAAAATCCAGGCAGTGATCATTTAACAGCATCACAGCTGTATTTTTTGTACACTGGTTAAGTTGACATTTTGTATTAACTGTTGTGGTATTTTGTGCCAACATTATTATTAAAATCTGTCCAAATAGTATCTGGTAATGTTCTTGTTTATCCTCATAATGAGAACCGAGTAGCTTCCTATGTCCTATGTCACCCAAGGTCTTGCTCAAGGACACTTCCCAATTCCTTTTGTGAAGGATTACCTTTGTGCTACTTTTACTGATTTATGGTCTCACCTTAATGTTGTCCTATAATGTTAAAATGTTTCTTATGGGCATTATATGGGCCCGACAGCTGAGTAAAATCAGTTCAACATATGTAATACAGCTGTTATTAGTGTTACCAATGTTTTCAAAAAAATTTTTGCACAAAAATCTGAGGGAAAAATGAATCCCAACCACATCTACACGGGATGAAACAGCTGGATCAAATAAAAGCCTAAAATAATTTTACACTTGCTCACTGTTTAATGGCCCAAACAACACCTTTTGTTTATCAAAGACCTTAGATTAAATAAATCTTTTCATATTTCAAATTCATATACAGTAATAAAACCTCACAGATTTTAATTATAATACTTAACCACTCTTTTCTTTCTCAGCGTGTCAGTGCCATCCTTTGGGGGCTGTGGGCCGGTGGTGTAACCAGACTTCAGGCCAGTGTCTTTGTCGAGAAGGAGTGACGGGCCTTAGGTGTAACCGATGTGCTCCCGGATACAAACAGGGCAGGTCTCCTCTCCGGCCCTGCATAAGTAGGTGATCTTACAGAACCCAGAGCCCTCGTTTTGACTGTTCTACTAAATCTCTCACAGTAGCTTTAAATGGCACAAATGTCATATTGTTGTTGGGATTTAATAAAGATCACAGCAATGGAAGGGGATCTCTATTTTTCTAATTAAACCTACAAAAGAAACAGACTTCTTGGATGTGTGCCACTCAGTTTTAACAAAGTGACAAGGCCAATTTGCTTGTGGCCTAAATGGATAATCATGCAAAGCCTTTATCAGATAGTAGCTTTATATTGGCTCTATTTTGTAGCTTGTCCCCCGTTCTTTCATCCCTAGAGACGGTTTCCATAGCAGCGTTAACATGAGCCAACCACCACAGGGAAACCTCATCTCCATCTGATCTAGGCTCAGAGTCAGATCAAGAGTATTGTCGCGACTTGTATCTCCGCACCGGACCTCTACAAGCCACCACAAGCGTTAATCCACGAGCACTGGTCGCCTAATCGCACAAGTGTCGACAACCACACCGGCCCCGACGCCGTGTAAGCCCCAATCAGGTGACATCGGGAGCCAGCGGCAGAAAGCTTCCCACCTGTCGCCTGGATCAAAACCCCTCCTCCATCCCGGTCCTAGACCCATAACTCTCCCAGTGAAAGGAGCGAGTGAAAGAAAACCTTGTTTGTTTTTACTGCCAGACCATCTCAGGCTAAGTATAGCATCCCTAACTCCCCCCTCCACACTATCCTACCGGCACCTCGCATCCTGCTCCCCTTCTCATCAAACGCACCAAAAGGCACGCAGCGGCCGGGCAAAACTAAAGTTAGCATCGTTAACAGAACAGCAAGTGAAGAAACTGTCACACACACATGGAGCAAAAACTGTTAAATAGTGCCTGTGGATTTAAACTTAACCATCAAACCGAATCTCTTAATAGATTGGAAATGTTCTACACAGCACCATAAAATTGCTGCGCAGTCGAAAAACACCAGTTTCTTACTCTTACGAGATGTCATTAGAAAGCCCACTCACAGAGGTTTCTCTCATTCCAACATCCCAAATAAACCGTACAATGAAACACCACATCACAGCTTCCTGTCCTTTGAAGGAGGGGGGACAGTGAGCTGGGTGTAGAGTGTCACTGGCCCCGTTTTGTCACTGACAGGACCAGGGACCGGTGTGAGCTGGTAATATATGGCTTCATGTCACACAAACTCTTTTACAAGATGTCTGGTTAATGTATGTTTGAACCAGCAAGTTGTTCATTTTCCAGTCTCAGACTCAAACTTTATTAGCTTTCTGTGTAATGTTTAAGATCAAACCGTCCGACAAGAAACGCAGGGCCTTATTAAAGCCTCCCAAAAAAGAAGTGGAGTTTGTGTACGCAAGTGTTTCAAAGCCATAAAAGGGCCACACACGCGTCGAGGTTTTGACAGTCTTCTACCGAGGCATGCCTTACGCACCATGAAGGCACTTAGGCATAGCGCAAATAACAGGAGAAGAAACAACCTGCTGAAGCTCTCTCACCTGTCTCACTGTCTGTCTGTGTTTGCAGGAATTCAAGAGGTCGCGCCGACACCAGTGTACCAGCCACAGTACAGCATAGGTTAGTACAGATCGTCTAGATTGTCACACAAAATGTGTTCTCATAGTTGTTTGCTGTGGAACTTATTTACAAGTAATGTGGAGGGTTATTGTTAATGGATATACCCTATTGTCAAAATGTCTGAATGTTCAACCAGGTAATTTATGACATTTATTCTGATTCCAGCCTACTTTAGTTTAGTATTACTATATAGATTTGAGCTTTTTAAAGGCCTCAAATCCTCACTTTAGGAGTCTCAAGTGAAAAATTCTTTATGTTTTTTTTTATATGTTTATTGTTTATGTTTTTTTTTATTCCCTTTGTGCTTTGAGTGTGTTGCAGTAGTAGCTAACCACTCCCTCCTAGTGGCAGTTCAAGGAATGTCCCACCTGCTGCAGTTGGGATCATCTGTTAGTCACCGGATACTGTGATGACAAATACAAGCGGCCATATTGTAATTAGGGGAAAAGACATGTGCTGATATGCCTACTATGAAATCATGCCCGCTCATTTAGTGCATTTTTTTCTCTCTCTCTAATTGTGTGTGTGTCACAGCCGAGGAGTGTGTTTCATACTGCCAGCCCTCTCAGCTTAAAGTCCGGATGAATTTGGAGACCTATTGTCTCAAGGACTATGGTGGGTGTGAGATTTTATTTATAAACAATCTATTTAAAGTCTAGTGCTTGTCCTTTCTTCTGATTGTCACCCATATTTTTTTTTATAAAAATGTTATAACAGCACCAGAAAACCTGTTTTTATGTTTGTCCAAACTCTAGTGCTGAAGGTACATGTGAGAGGGATGGAGCGTTCAGGGCCCTGGTGGCAGTTTTCTATCTCAGTGCAGACAGTCTTCCGTGCGGGGTCTGCCTCCCGCGTGCGCAGGGGCTCCCAGTCGCTGTGGGTGCCGGACCGGGACCTGAGCTGCGGCTGTCCTGCGCTCCATGTGGGTCGGACGTTCCTCCTGATCGGCTCTGAGGAGGGAGAGCGGGGCTGGGGTCCAGAGGAGAGCCGCCTGGTAGCTGACCGCTCCACTCTGGCCCTTCAGTGGCGAGAACACTGGAACCCCAAACTCAGGGGCTTCAGGGGGCAGGACAAGAGAGGGCGCTGCCCGCCAAAATCCTCCACCAAGCAGCACAGTGGGCACACAAGGCAACAGACTGAGTATATCCCCCCTCACCTGCTGACCGACTCAGAGGCTCACACTGAACACTTGGAGAAGGTGGACAGCGCTGCCAGCTCAGTGAAGACACACACGCAGAACCCTTTACCTTCCACTCCCACTCTAGTGTGTTCCACCCAGGGGCCTCTATAGCTAAATAAGTACATAATATATATATTTATTCTTCACTGAAAACATTGTGAAACAGACGACGCAAATACAAACATACTCACACGTATGTGAAGAAACACACATGTGCCTTTGTCTGGTGCTTTGTGTTTTTTTAATTGTGTTTTTGCAAAGTGAAAGTTTTGACTACAACATTGATTTATTTTTATCCCACACAGCCATAACAATATGGGTAAAAATAAGGAAAACAATTGGTTTAATATAAATAATAATGTCCCTTGTCCCTTATTTTTTTAAGAAACTATATAAATATGAATTTACCCTACTCATTTAAATCAGTGTCAGTTTAGCTCCATGTAGGCAAACCCATATCTTGTGCCAAATATTTTTTCAACTTTTACAGTTCCAACAAATTATATTTATGAAAACTGACACTATCGACCCATCTGCTCCACATAGACTAATTTAACCACCCCTCCCTTCTCTAACCGTGTAGGCGTCCTTCGATAGGGATCTAAAAAGCTTTAGGTCCTGCTCCATTTGGTAGATGTGGCGTCACTGCCCATGGGAAATGAGGGGTACATTAAAACAGATGGACGAGCTCTTATTTGTGCAGCAGCCATGTTGTTTTGGTAGCTGTGCTGTCGGTGATTGGCCCTGACGAAACCCGAGATTGAAAATAAAGAGAGAAAAATAGACCCACTGACTGATGAGCCCCTCTATGGAATTGAACATTGGGTATGCTCAGGTTCTGTGTTTCTACCTTCATGAGGTCCAAGAAAGACTTACTTTTTTTAGAAACCTTATACTTTCTCTTTGTTTATATTGGTCTTTTGTGCTCTATTTATTTTTTAATAAAACAGGACTGTGGAAAGATTTGCTTTATGTGGCACGCATGTACCTTTCGAATGAACTTTATCTAAATTGGTTCACGCATTTTCCTCCATTGGTCTGTCTTTGGCACTGTGAAGAAAACACTGTGGAGTTGATAAAAACGTTTTGGCTGAGATTCACATCAGAAAAAAAAGTGGACAATTCACAACAATTCACCAAAGTCAGCCAGAGACCATTTCAGCTTGACTCGAGTGTTGCAGCTCACATCCGCTCACTTTAGTGTGTCAGAGGGGGCCGCGTGAAGGAGGGGGTAAGGCCAAGTTGTGTGCAAAGTACAAGCACAGTCATGTCTTAAGGCACAGAGTCTGCGAGGCACCTGCTGCCCTGACACAGGAAGCACCTGTCAGCGGCCGTCTCTTCAGCGCGGCTTCTGTCGACATGCAGGTTTTGATCCTGAAACACACACTTACACAGATACTAACAGACAACTTAAGCCCATAGAAGAGAGGGGGTGCATTGTCTGCTCCTCTGGTGCTGTTAAACCGACAACACACACTTTTCTGTCGCACCATGGAGCCAGCCCGGCCTACTGTTTGGGTCACTAATAGAAAATGAGGATCAGCTTTTTCTGGCAGGGTGTATTTGAGTGTGTGGAATTATGTTTACAACCTGCCTGGGGTACATTTTACGAGTGGTGAGTCTTGCTGTGCAGCTAGAGTCAAAGTTCAACTAGACCTCATGCAAACTCACCTTTTCTGTAGCGAAATCCATTTTTACTTTTCTCAAATGGTAGTTTATTTTGAGCATTGATTTCTCAAGCTGTGAATTAAGTCTGCTGTTTAAACTCCCAACTTTAAAATTCCCAACTCGCTCAAGTCCAAGTTCATCCTTGCTCTGTTTTTCACTGCACACTCTTGGGGCTTCTGTTAACCTGAGAGCCAGAGGGTCAATCCTTGTGATCCTGGGCCTGCATGCCTTCCATACAGACACGCCGCCAACACCGCAACCTGACTCCCAGTAAGATTAGAGCTAATCAAGCATGGCACTGCTCCGAGCGGCAAAACCACGGCTCACACATATAGGTACAGCTGCACTAAACTCTTCAAACTACTATATATATATATACACACACAAATGCCAACAGACCTATAACCATAATGTTCAAATTTTGCTGTTCAAATGCCTCAATGTTGCAGTTTATATGCTAAAGACAGTTTACTAGAATGTTTTAAAACGTAGAACTCAAATATTAACAAAAAAAAACATGCCAAGTTCAATATTTCCCACTCGTTCAGGGAGTCACCAGTCATTTGGTCCACATTTGTTTGGGATGACGTTTCTCCGCTGTGTCCTACATGTTTGTAGTCTGCAATGGGAACCCTTTTTTCTTTGTAGTCATCAGGGGGAACCTCACTTTGCAGCCGCTGCTTTAGAACTCACAAGATTTATGACAGAAGAGGGAGACTTCACCCTTTTTAGCACTTGTCCTGGATGTTACGGCGTCGATACAGGGCCTATTCTATTAGGAGTTATTCTAGTGAGCTGGACTCGGGATTAGCGATCAAAAGGCTGAGGGGAGTTTTGGGGGTGAAAGGTTGGAGGTAACACTTACACCAGTCTGCCCAGGTGGTGCACTTAAAAAGAGTCCCATGTGTGGTGTGGTTGGGTTGAACATGGGCAGTCTGTGTGTGTTTTGGTTTCCAACATGGAGCATGACTTTATGGGCTGTACATTTTGTGTTGAACTCTAGCTAGTTGGAACTGAACCATAACTGATTGGATTTCAAGCTCTGGGAAGTGACCTTTAACCTTTTTACAACATCTGCAGCCCTGAGATCTTCAACAGAATTTTATCTTTTTTTTTCTTGAAATTACTATGCCTATTACATATACCTATGCCATTTGTAAAGTAAGAAACTGTATTAAGTGTGTCATTTACAAAACACAAGCTGATAATGAAAAACTTTTTATCAATAAATATATTTTAGCTCAAGTCCTTAGTTTAGTTATCTTCCAGATACTCCAGCCATAACACTGATGGTGGTCTCAAAAGTGGGTGGTCTCATCTTCAGCGTCTGTGTCGTGTGGCAGACAAATCTGGGCTTCGGGGAGAGACGTGCACTGCAGGTAGCTGTAAACCACTTGGACCTAAACACACAAAGTATACAAAGAGTCTAACATCTGTTTTACTTTTGTGGTTCACATAAGAAATGTATTGCACTGAAGATAAAAAAAAAACTGTTCAGACAGCTAGAAGCTGATTTTCTGATCAAAAACTGTATGTTGTCTAAAATGCCTGGTTTATGCTCAGTACACACCTGTACAACCACCTCTTGAGAGATGTCAACTCTGGGCCCGCAACACCCCACACCTGCCACTGGAGGGCGTAAGAGGCTCGGGCCAAACACTGTTGCGAGGTTCAACAAAGACATTTTATTGACGTCTGCTCTTGCTGATACTCTAATGGAACAACAAAGCGAAAAAGAGCCATGAGCATTTGGTTGGTGTCTGTTTTAAACTTGCGAAGGCTTAGGTGGGTTTTTTTGGAATCAGACCGTTTGAGGTGGTGCAGGAGGTAGAGGAAGGTGTTGCGATTGGCATCAGGACAGGACTGCAGCAGTGAGAGGAACTGTTCGTTTGTGTCATGGATTTCTATGGGAGTGAGAAAATCCACACATGAGCTTCAAGTGACACTACAGCCTCAAAGTCAAAACAAACGTACAATACCACATATTTTATAGAGTGCAGTCAGTTTACCACATAATGTAAATCTAAGTGACTGCGCATGATACCACGTGTTAGACCTTGCCTAATACTAGTACATCTTACTTAAGCTACGTAGTAAGATCCAATATGAATTTGAGGAAGTTCAGACACAAATCAAGGAGTAATTTTAAATAAAGCTGTCATCACACCTTATTAGAGGTTTGTGTATTGGAATACATTCAGAAAACGTAAAACTCATTCACACAATTATAATTTTGATAATAATTTTTATTATTAAAATTAAATGTAACTACATAAAGGTATGCTTGAGGTCTTACCAAGCATGTGGGCCAGACGCTGGAACAGCACAGCTGGAATAAGTGGCTCTGGCAACTCTCTAAAGTACAGCTTGAGGACACCTGACACTGCATTAACCTCTGCACTCCTTAGTCTGGTGACCGCTTCACACAGACCTGAGAACAGCCAACAAATGCACAAACATGAGTCACTTGGTTAATATTGCTATCCTCGATATTGCCCTAAAATAACTTACTTCCATCAAACGCAGATTTGAGAGCACTGATGTCACTGGTGCTCCCTGAAATCCTGTAGATTCCAACTTCGTCCATGCCTCTTCTTTCTACTTCCTCTACGCAACGCCGCACCACATGGGGAACTAGCACTCCTTCCTGTCTGAGGCAAAACAGAAATCAAAGGGAAGTTTCACTTCTGTCCTTTAACCAAAACAAACCAGTTCATAAAGAAAGTACTTAAGTGAAACTACACAGCTACAATTATGTTACAAATATTGGGGGATTTCTCAGAAGAACTGTGTCGTATTGTGTAATTATTATGACTTACTTGGACACAGTTTGTATCGGGATACCAAAAACGGGCAGTTGCTGTTGTGGCAAGGGGCTTGGAGGGTCAGGCAGGTGAGGGGAGTACTTTAGAGACAGATTCACGTCGACACAGCCGAGATTTAGAGTCTGTCTTCTCCATTTGTTGCTGAGACTTTGGGGATACAACTGATAGCACAAATGTAGTCAGACATTCCATGAATTACTGGTGATTGAAAGCATATCTGTGTGATTGATTCCAGTACCGTGACACATGTCTTCCCCAGCACTGCATGGTTACATCTGTCAGACTGAGCCACACACATCACCCTCATGTTCTTTGTCCCATCCACCTGGAAATACAGCTCCTGTTTGAAAAGAAAGAAGGTGATTTATTTTTAAGCTGGCTAAGGCACAATGTCCTGGACTTCAAACCCTAGTTACCGGTTGGCTTTAGTGTCGATTTTAAAGCTGCTGGTCATGTTTAAAAGGATTTACACTGGTAAGTTCAGGGAAAGAGATCAGATGCTGTCTAGACAATTTACAACTGTGTGTAGCAGATTCTACAGAGCGTACTCTATGCAGCAGTTTAAAAAGGTGTAATAATTGTTAAATATGGATAAATGTTAAAATGTTACAAAGCTTTAAACTCTTACTTTAACCTTCTTTACTCTATAATCCTGCTTTTATTAGATATTTATAATTTTAAGTTTCTCTTACTGGTGACTTATTGAATTTTAATGTATTTTTTTTCTCCTACCTGCTCCCATTGTGGGTTCAAAGTAAGAACTGAAGAGTGTGTTTGTGCTTGCTTTTCATAGAAGTCAAAGCCATCCACTTCAACACAAACATACACACCTAAAAATGCAAAACAAAAAAGTGTCTGCCATTTAAACAACATTTTTAAATAAAAACTCTCTATTTAAAAAATGTTAAATAAAGATAAGCCCAATGTTAAAATCAAACACTTACAAGCTGGTTGCTGCAGACCACTGGCAGAGTGGATCACCAAACCCAACGTCCCACATAACACCTCCTTCTTCTCTGTGGACAATAAAGAACAAGAATTATACTGACATTAAAGATTAAAGACAGTGTAAAAAGATCATAACAGAAGTGGATTTCTGATACATAATGTGTTTTTTCAGGGAGAGGAAAAAGAGGCGAGTACCGCTGAAGGTGCTGTGTAGGGGTGGCTGCTGGGTCATTCTCAGTTTTGCACAGGCACTGGTGAGAGTGAGCAGGTCTGGAGGGACAGTCTCTATGTCTGCAAACACAAAATGCCACAAAGTAGATTTACTTTAAACTTTAAATTTTGAAACAGAAACTAACAATATTTAAGGAACTGTACAATAACAAATACAGAACATTGTTAGTGAGTCTAACTATCATATATATCTCTCGAGGGCTAGACAATATAATTATATGACTTACTATCTTTGGTGAGTTTGTAAATGTTCTCCCTCCATTCTTCAAGCTCATACAGTGAGGACAGCAGAGTGTGACTCTGCAGTGGACAGAAGCAGACTTTAGTTGATATGGAGTAAACATACAACTCTTCTAAGATGTTGTATACAGAACCTTTCCATTAGGGCTCTGTAGTTCAAGTCTATACACAGGGGCATGCGTGAGCAGCATCAGCTCCATTTGCTCCAGTTTCTTCCAGCTACGAGCCCTGGACCCCTTCTGCACCACAGTGACGCAATACAAAATTCCTTATACTTATAGTTTGCTGTTATTTTTTTTTTTAAATAAAAACACACCTACCGCATGCTGCTGCAGCTGCTTACGAAGCATGTACATTTTAGTTCTTATGGAGTGCAAGCGCAGCTGTGCTTCAGATGTCCGCTCATCTGGAAAGCAGCGCAATTTGAGGCCAGCGAGAGGTAGATACCAACAAAATCTGTACTGGTCCTGCTTTCTATTGGCGACATCAGAAGCGTGTTTGCATCATTTAACATTTGACTATAGCAAAAGCAAAGTGTCACATATTTCCCACAAGACTTGTGTCTATTGGTTTTGGTTACCCTCTAGTTGCAGGTTTAAATCTGGTGCACAGCAGGAGGTCGGTATACAGGAAAAGGTGGCGCAGACCACGCTCTCCTTCAAAGTCATCCACCACAAAGCCATCACGCATTAGTTGGCGTCTCTACAGTTGACACACAGTAATACATTCTTAAACAGTTTGATCTTTTACACCTGTAGCTACCAGGTTTATATCTCACCAAGTCGTGAGTAAGTGTGACCTCTCGTGGACTCTTTGAGCTTTCATTGACACCAGACAGGAAACTGCGGGACAGTCTCAAGGCTTCTTGTAAGGCTGCGTAGTCTTCGTGGTCCACAGGTGTGGTCTTTAAGAGGTCCTGTTTAATCAGACAATGGTCACATGTCACGTTTAGTAAGAGTTGGCTCTGGATTAGATTTAAGAGAAATATAAAATATATTACAATAGCAATAATTAAAGTTCCTCACATTCAACACCAGGGTCATCTTTGTGACTCTGTCCAAAGGCTTGTACAAGAGAGCTGCAAATAGACGCGAAAGTTACAGTCTCATAGATTTATATACAGATAAAATTACAAATAATTTACCTTCAAATGTATATTTGGTGTGAGTTTTTGGTGAACCATTATTGTTAGACAGCATGCTCTGGAAGAGACAGAAGGATAAAGACAAAAGGGTCTATACAAAGGGGGACAATAGGGGTGTGCAGTGGGTTGTACCTGGGCTAGAGTTCGGAAGCGAGGGTCAGCTTGTGTGCACTTGCGGACAACTTCAACAGCATCTTCATAGTTTTCAATGAAACCCCCATATATACTAATCTGGTTAACCTGCAAAGATCACAAAAAAGTTGATATAGTGATTATCACTTAAATTTTACACTGTTGCACTTTTTAGATTAAATACAGTGGGGCAAAAAAGTATTTACTCAGCCATCAATTGTGCAAGTTCTTCCACTTAAAAAGATGAGAGGCCTGTAATTTTTAGAGACAAAAAAAATTAAAAATTAAAAAATAAATTCACATTTATTCACTGATTTTTAAAGAATTTATTTGCAATTTATGGTGAAAAATAAGTATTTGGTCAATAACAAAAGTTCATCTCAATACTTTGTTGGCAATGAGAGAGGTCAAACGTTTTCTGTAAGTCGCCTCAAGGTTTTTACTGTTGCTGGTAGTTTGGCCCATTCCTCCAGATCTCCTCTAGAGCAGTGATGTTTTGGGGCTGTCACTGGGCAACATGGATTTTCAACTCCCTCCAAAGATTTTCTATGGGGTTGAGATCTGGAGACTGGCTAGGTCACTCCAGGACCTTGAAATGCTTCTTACAAAGCCACTCCTTCGTTGCCCGGGCGGTGGGTTTGGGATCATTGTCATGCTGAACGATCCAGACACGTTTCATCTTCAATGCCCTTGCTGATGGAAGGAGGTTTTTAACTCAAAATCTCACGATACATGGCCATATTCATTCTTTCCTTTACATGAATCGTCCTGGTCCCTTTTGCAGAAAGACAGCCCCAAAGCATGATGTTTCCACCTCCATGCTTCACAGTAGGTATGGTGTTCTTTGGATGCAACTCAGCATTCTTTCTCCTCTAAACACGACAAGTTGAGTTTTTAATCAAAAAGTTATATTTTGGTTTCATCTGACCATATGACAGTCTCCCAGTTCTCTTCTGGATAATCCAAATGCTCTCTAGCAAACTTCCGACTGGCCCAGACATGTAGTCCCTGGTGGCGTAGTGTGTTACTGATCGTAGCCTTTGTTCCTTTGGTCCTTTGGCTCTCTGCAGGTCATTCACCAAGTCGCCCCATGTGCTTCTGGGATGGTTGCTCACCATTCTTGTGATCGTTTTGACCCCACAGTTTGAGATCTTGCGTGATCTCGTTGAGATCTGAGATCTTGCGAGCCTCAGATTAAGGGAGATTGTCAGTGGTCTTGTATGTCTTCTATTTTCTAATAATTGCTCTCACAGTTGATTTCTTTACACCAAGCTGCTTGATTTTCACGCACAACCATTTCTAGGGTTTACAAAGAATGGGGGGTCAAACACAGTATTATTATGGTGTTCCCGATAATCCTTTAGGTGAGTGTATTTTACCAATTATTTCATTAAAATCCTAGAATGTGATTTCCTGGATTCTTTCCCTCATTCTGTCTCTAATAGTTGAAGTGTATATGATGAAAATGACAAGCCTCTCTCATCTTTTTAAGTGGGAGAACTGTTACACACACTTAAATGTATGCAACAGTCATATGCATTCATTTGTGTTTTAAATCAAATAATAATATCACCAAAAACAAACCACAAACAACTTACTATTTTCAGAAACAGGTCACCGACTGTCAGCTCAAAACCCTTGTTTCCTGTGTCTGCTTCTCTACCAGAGCTGCACTTTATGTCTTGACCTGGTTTCTGTAAAAGACTGGGTTCCGTTAGAGACAGTCGGGCCTTCAGAGCTAAATAGAAGCTCTGGTGCAAGTCTCTCAGCTCAGGGACCTGGTAGAACACCGTCTGAACCTGCTGACTGGATAAGACCGGTTGGGATGTCCCAGCTGAGGCCCGAAGAGCCTTCATGGGCTGTGAACATTGATGGAAATTTACAGAACTGTAAAAGCGGAAAAGTGAAGTGGTGTGCATTTGCAGTATGTCAGCAGTTTAATAAATGTGAGACAAGACAGAAATAGATCCACATCTAACCTCTGGCACCAAACACTTGATGTTTAATAAGTTAAAAAGAGGAACTGGTATATCTATTGGTGCATATCTTACTTCCTTACATAACTGTTCCCCTGCATATCATAGTTATTAATCGATTAATAAAAAAGTAATTCTTAAATGTTCTTGATGTGTGACTCTCAGTAGGCCATAGTGCAACACCAAAAAGCAGAACCTCGTCTCTTGTGGTGGAACATTGTCGTTAGGTTTTTGTGGTCAAAGAAGGAAGCTGAAAATGGGCAGTCTTGCTTGCTGCGTGCGAGCAACTGTCACTCAAAGCAGCAATAAATGACAAAAAAGAAAAAGCTCTGTTAAAAAGATTAAACTACTTTGGCTATCAGCTACTAGCCCCTTAAACCAAAAAGCCAAAACAACTCTACTCTAGTAAATGCTACTTGTACCATTAGCAGTGTCTCCAGTTCGTTGAGATACACCTCCTCACTGTCCAAGATGCCTTTGAGGACCACCAGCCTCCTCGCCAGCAATTCTCCTTCACTGCACAACGTCTGAAAAAGGCACATTCGACAATGGATCTTACATTACAAGCCACTCAAAGAAATGATCAGCATGTAGTTTATAGTCTTTATGTATTTCTCACTGGGGTGTCTGGCAGCTCTGAACTCTCATTGAGAAAAGGAGAAAGGAGATTGGGTACAAGCTCCTCGTGGAAAACCTCCTCCTCCAAAACATCCGGCTCTGCTTCCACTACGACTGAGAAACAGGACAGAATCTAGTCATTGGACAGCTAAATGGCAAACTAATGGCTTTTCTGCTACAGAAGATGATATCTTTAAAGTTACAGCAAGGTTAAAGGAGTAATATACAGGATTTTTGTGAAAAATTAAATCCTCACACAATGGAAATATAAAATAATCCCACATCTATGACCCTTTCAAATCATGAAAAGATGAGTGTTTAACCCAACTGCCCTCTGCCTGTATTTACTTTGACTCCTTTTTTTGAATGCGATTGTGTGTTGCTCTCAGCAGATCACAGCCCCAGATGGGAAAAAGACAATTGAAATTACAGTGCGCCAGAATAAACCCGGATTTCACATTTGCTGATGACATGAAAAGATGGAGTAAATATTCACCTGGATAGTCTGTATAGTGTGAGTTTAATCTCGCAGCAAAGTTTTGGAAATGGTAGAAAGACACCTGCATATTCCGTAGTAGGTCTGGGTCACTTAGACGTGGAGGACATAATACTTGTGTATCCAGACTCTAACGCAATGCTTCTAATCAGCCGCTGAGCTGCTTTTTGCTCTTGCACTTGCACTGACGAGCAACTCCTCACCGGGTATTAAGAACCAAAAGATCTCAGATCACTTACAGGACACGCGTCGCTCCTGCAGATAGTCCACAGCCTCCTGAAAAACGTCCATCTCACGTCTTTGTCCTGACAGCGGAGAGTGAGCGCTACAGAGTTACCGCGCATAAAGAGGCACTTGGCTGTGTGAAAACTTCCCTTTTTTTGTTCAGGATTAAAAATAACTAGGCAAAATGACAGTTTCCTGTCAATGTAAAACCAACGAAAGAAAAGTGACACCTGGCATTCCCACAGCTGCATCTACTGTAGGTGTCTACTGTAGGTGTGCCAGAATGCGCAAAGCTTACTCTGACGTTTAATCTAAAAATAACTCATTTTTTTTCGTTAAGAATTCAAATATTAGGCTACACATATCGACAAAGCAGACTTTATAAATTTATATATACACACATGCTATATAAAGTCATATATTATGTGTATAAGACTTTATATGGCTTTTTGAGGAAGCAGTTTTGCGTTAACACAAGAAAACACAAAAGCAGACAATACTGTACTTCTTTTGCTATTCAAAGCCAAACAAAACACTGCCCCCTAGAGTCCAGCAGCTGCTATTTCCGAGAAGTGTCTGTCTGCAGAACTGCACTTGCACTCTCAGACTTGCACTAACCATACTAACCCTAACCCAACCCTGACCCACTGCAAGTGACGTCACCTGCAAAGGAAGCGAAGGTGTCTGAGATTGCAAGAGGAGTTCTGCAGACAGACGCTGTTGCTATTTTTGATTTCAGTTTCAAAACACTGTTGTAAATGCCTGTCAAGTGGTATCTGAAAAAGCCCTCATTTATACAGAGCCACTACAAACTGAAACTGAATATACTGTATTTGAATTTGAAGTGCTCAAGTTAAGTAAATGCTTTTAAAAAACTGAATAAAAAAACGAATCTAGAAACAAATGCATTGGCTTGTAAATGCAGTCAATTGAAAATGAATTTATATTTTTAAATTGAATTAATTTGCTTTGAAACTGCTTTTGCCTGCAGGTGAGACTGGGGTTGGGGCAGGAGGGGCAGTTGTCCCGGGAGACGAGAGGAGCAGTGGAGGCTGCAGAGCCGGAGTTTAGAACATGTTCACACCGCGTTTTCTGATCCACCTTATTGTAAAGTGGCTGCATTAGTCTCGCTATTGGTGTGGTATTTAGAGTGAGACTCCTCTGCACCTGCCCATCGCTTTCAGTGACAACAGGTGGGGCACATTCACCTGCCCCTGCATACCCCACTTTATGTTGGCTAAAGGTAGCTGCACATCACAGGACCACTCTGCCCTACAAAGGCAGAGGCAGAAACTGCAGTAACAGTAATGTGTTAAAGGTACATAAGTGATATTGTAAAGTCATACCAAGTCATTTTCTAAGAAATAAAACCATTGACCCTTATTTGAACCCTTGAAATGCAGATAAAGCTCTTAATTTGTGGATCGCCTTAAAAAAAACTATATACTGCGCAATTTCACAGTCAACATGTATAAACAGAACAAAGTTTTATGGCTTCTTCTTTTTCTATTTTTGAGAAATAAGACAAGGAAGTAATAACAACAAAAACAGGCTGATACAAAGGCAGGAAGTGGGTTTGTAACTGTCGGAGCATTCAGAGTTTTTACACCACATTTTCTCAAAAAAATTGAGACATTAAACTTGGTCACTAAATAAAACTGATTATACAAAACATTTTTTTAGTCCTCACTCAATTTTGGCAAAATGTGCAGTTACTGTGTTTTGCCTTTGTAGGGCAGCAGAACTGTTCTCTAACTCTGGACTCAATCTAAGTCTCCCTCCAAGACCCGGAGGTGTGGCTCAGAAAACTGAATTTTAGAACTGAAACCTAAGGTATTGGAGAACTGAATTTTAAAACTGAAGTTGAATTGTAGAACTAAAACTGAAGGCATTGGAGAACTGAATTTTTAACTCAAGGGAAAAAGCATTCCCAAAGCAAATTAAATTAATTTCAAAACATCAATAAAGTTTCAATTCACTGCAATTCATTTACAAACCAGTGCATTTGGTTTCAGATTATGCTTTTTAAATTCAGTTTAAAAAAAAAAACATTCATTCAACTTGAGCACTTCAAATTCAAACATTAACACACTACGTTAATGAACACTAAACAAAGAAAAATGCTGATGTTGAAAGGAAAGCCCGTCTTCTGTTAGCAACATAAGATAAAATCAACCTGGACATCCTTAAACTGAATAGAACACCTGAACAGGAAAAATACTTGGAATTAAGGAGGGCCACAGAGTGCACAGGTATAAATTAATTAACAAGGTAACTAATGACATTGACAAGCCCTACTTATCATGACAGACACTCATTACTGACTCATGACTGACTGATAACGTGGACGCTCTGGACGAACTGGAAATATTTGCTTGTGATAAAAACAAATCAGTGAATGATATGTTGACTCTGATAAACACTTTGACAAAGGAAACTATCATGACTGTAAGTATTCTAATAAAAAAAACTAATTGCACTAAAAAAAATCATGAAAAAATGTATAATTACATTTAATAGTACTTTGAATGGAAACGTTGAGAACATCAAAGAAAGGTGTTGCACTTTATGTGGACAAAGGTCTGAATGCCAGATTGGTGGACAACATGACTTTAGCAACTGATAATCTTTGAATGTGTCACGGTTGACATTAATATGAAAAAACACAAAAACATACTTGTTTCTTGTATTCACAGAGTCTTTTTTAGAGGTAATAAGCATACATTTCTGGGAGTGTTCTTTAGTCACAATGTTAGCTTGTAGACTACAAATTGTTAATATTTGTACAAAAATGGCAAAAATCATCACTATAAATCATAAAGCTCTCCCCATCTTATATTATTCATTCATCCTACCGTATATTAATTATTGTCTGGGGATTGTACAAACTCCAGAATTGTACATAATGTGTGATTTACAGATCATACCAACACAGTTTCTAGAATTATATATACCCTAAAACTTAAAGACGTAGTTAAATAAAACACATTGCTGATAAGATATAAACAAACCCAATAACATTAAAAAACTATGTAAAATGTATATCTTTGAGACAACTATAATAACAAATTATTATATTAACAAATATAATAACAACTATAAACACAATTATAAGAACAAATACTAAATATAACAGATAAGGTAAATTAAAATAATTTAAATGACAAATTAAATAATTTGACTTAAAATAACTTAAATAATGAAAATTTATTAATGACAATTAAAATGGTAAGAATGACAATGTGTGGTTGTATTGTGTTTCTTCTGTGACACTGGGCAAATGACTCAAGTGTTGAACCCAGTCTCCCGTGTATTTGCATGTGCTCTACCAACTGAGCAAGAGGCACCCACTCCATCTGGCAAATTTATTTCATTTGCATCAACACAGCCAAAGTAATGCAAAAATAAAATTCAAAAAACAATAAAATGTTCAGGAACCCACGAGGGTTAAATTGCAGAGGTTGGTGCACTACCGGTAGAGCGGTCGTCATATAATCAGAAGGGCAGTGGTTGGATAAAAGCATCTGCAAAATGTTAAATATATTGGATATCAACAGTTCACATTTTATGTCACTGTAAAATGTCAATTACAGAGTTTTTGGTGCAATTCTCAGATAAAAAGTGCAATTCTTAATACTACTTGTACAAATTCCAAATCATCTAGTCACTTGTGCACATCATTAAAGCAATTTCTTATTCCTTTGATCAAATTGCAATTGCTTTTGTACATATGGCAATTGATTAATGTACAAGTGTCAGCTTTTTTTCACATTTTCTCATGTCATGTTGATCAAAATATAGTAAATGTTTCTCTGTTGGATAGTCTTACCTCTCAGAATATCTAGACATTAGTTCCTTGAATAAGCCATTACTTGCAAAATTGTTAACCAAAACAAATTCAACTGTGTGTCCTGGGATATAGCATATAATGAAGTTGGAATCAAGTGAACTTTCTCACAACTTTGTACATGTGGATGAAGCTGGCTCCAAACCTGACCAAATGCAGCGGTCATAGAGCCAGGCCAAAGGGGAGGAAATATCACCATGTGTGCTGCTATTTCGGAGCATGACGTCCTAACCCCTGTCCTCCTTATAGGACCATACAACAGCCAGCATCTACTTAACTTTTTAGAGACTCTCTACAGGGCTCATAGAATTCCTCCCACCTTATTCCTCATTCCTTGACTTAATTGAGGAGTTCTTTTCAGCATGGAGGTGGAAGGTGTACAATCATCAGCCACACACACAGATGACTACAATGAATGAGGATGTGAGGACATCACAGTAGACGCCTGCAGAGGATCGATAAGGCATTTTAAAAGATTCTTTCCACGTTGCATTGGAAGGGAAAATATCTGGTGCGATATAGTTGAGAATATGTGGGCCGACAGACAGGAATGTCTGAACGTGTATAGACAGCACTAGTACAGTGCTGCGGGCAAAGTTGTGCCTTAGGGGTGTTTCCTGTGTTTTTTTTATAATTTAGTTTTAATTTAATTTTCCTATGTGCCCCTTGTCTTTATCTTACTGTAAATTATTTTGTTGTTTTCTTTCATAAAGTAGCACAAGTAAAAGCTCTGAAAAACTAAATTTATTTTGTCTCTTTCAATCAACAACCCACATACAGTGATATGTAAATAGTACTGTTGAAATTGATATATGCCATAGAAGTGCAGCCTTGTGCATTTTCAATACAGTAACTTTACATCTGGTAATACTGTCAAAGTACAGTTACATTGACAACATGCCTAAACATTTTGACGAGCTTGTTCGTGAACAATGACTCAATGACTTATCATTCTGATGGCACTGACATGATCTTTGGCATGAATATTTACTTTTGAGAGATGTACTAAGGATTTTTAGTGACTGACTAGCTTCAGAAACATATCTTCAAGGTGAAGACGTTTTATCTCTAATTCCAAGAGACTTTATCAATTCTGAGATCCACTGTAAGAGAGCTGAGCTTATCTCTAGAGGAAGGAGTTTCCCCTGAACCCAAACCTGATGGACCAGGCTGTCCTGTCTCACAGTCGTTGGTCATGAAAGGGAAGTGTGACTCCTGATGTGAGAGTCGTTACGGCTCAGGAGAGTTGTTAGTGTCACTGTTCTATTTAGGTGCTCTTCTGTGCTGATACATAAGGTAGTTTAAAGAGCCAATTCTGGAGGACCTGAATCTGCAGTTCACCTCCACCTTAAAGAGAAAGGACATTCCTTTGAGGACAGTAATGTCCGAATTTTGCCCAGAGAGGCCAGATGGTTTGAGAGAGGGGTGAAGGAAGCCATTTCTGTGAAAATGGAAAAGCCCTAGTTGAACATAGGAGGTTGCCTCAGGTTCATGTTGCCTAGTATTTATAACAGTGTTCTGAAACCTGAGCCTCACCCTAGAACAACAAACACAGCACCTGAATGGAGCAGTGTCACTAACAACTCTGCTGAGCCTTAACGACTCCCACATCAGGAGTCACACTTCCCTTTCATGACCAACGACTGTGAGACCAGGACAGCCTGGTCCATCCTCCCTCTAGACATTTACATTTTCACTTATTCATTTAACAGACACTTTTATTCAAAGCGACTTACATGAAGCTTCTAATTAACAGTGTTACATTTAGAGTTGACATTGACGCTTTTATTCAAAGCAACTTACGTGTGGGGAGAGCGGGAATCAAACCGCCTACCTTCCTTTTGAAGGACGGCCGCTCTACCACTGAGAGATATAAGCTCAGCTCTCTTACCAGTTGATCTCAGAAAGTCTCTTGGAATAAGAGACAAAACGTCTTCACCTTGAAAATGGAGTCCAGATGCTTTTATTTAAACCTTTTTTTCAAGATGACCTGGATGACTGAGAACCTTCATGTTCTGAGAAATACACTTTATATTTTGCACATGTTAGGGATGATGTAAAAAGGCACCAAAGCAATAATATAAGACAGGACTTTCCCAGAAAGGAGAAATTTACTTGTACAACAGCTCTCAAGTAAAGTGCAAAAAATAAATGTGCTTGCAATATAATAAAAAAATGTATATACAATCCCAGCAGCAAATTGAAATAGAATAAAATAAGAAGGTTAAATTAAACAAAAACAAATGTTATCTATAAACATAATTACAAAATAAAGATGGGAATATATTATTTTAATAATAAATAATAAAATAATAAAATTAAAATTAAAATGGACATTGCTCTGTATCTTAGCTTATTGTTAAATGTGTGAAGTATAAAGTCTCTCGGCAGAACATTGTGGTTCATTGTTTGAGCCATTATAACCAAAATGGATAAACAGTATGTCAGACCTACTATAAAGTAGGCATTTGTTTTTTCCTTTTGATCTCTAAGACATTTCCACTGACAACAAAAATGTATTTTCGAGAGAACAACAAAGGATTTTATGTCAATAATTTACTTTTCAATTAATACATGATGTTTTGCTGTTTGTAGGAACTGTTTTGAGAAATTTACTAAAACCTTTGAAAATGTAGGATCTGAGAAAACAGAAGAGGAAGTGGACTTAAATTTACCTGCCCTGCCTTGTTTGACACTCAACATATGACAAGTTTGTGATGGTGATAAACAGGGAGTGTCCTGCCTGGGATTTACTGACACTGACAGGAAAATGAAACAAATGTTTACACCCACAGCAGGAACAATCAAAGGCAGTTTCATAGTACACTTTCGAAAACGTGGAAAAAAAGGCACAGCTGGCTATAAAATTAAATAAAATAATAAATCCTAAGTGGTAAAGATAGTGACTGATAAAAAACAAGGTCACTTAATGAGAACTTTGTTGAATACCGTGTGAAATGCACATTCTCTAATTGATATTCAAATGATTTTGCAGCATGAAGTTTTGTTCTTGGGGGAGTTCCCTTGAATCATGCAGTGTTTCCAAAAGGTTACATAAAGTATAAAGTAGTTACATAAAGTACATAAAGTCTGAGATAACAAAATATGTTTAATCTGGGACTGAAAATTTTGCTAATGAGATCCATTTTAACATCTAAAAACTGTAAGGCTATGTATGAGAGGCAGTAAAAGTAGTTATACTGATGACGTTTGCAGTTACTCATTCATATTGACCAAGATTCAATAGAGCAGATAAGGAGTAAGTACAATGGGTCTTATTTAGCCGTCTTTTATGTCTTTATTGTGTTTTGAATATGTTTGCTTTTAGGCAATTTAAGCAGATTCTCTGAAGCTGTTTGACCAAAGTTTAAAAGAATAAAAACAAAATGTTTGCAGTAATGCAATTGGTGACTCATAGGAAGTACATAGGAAGTAAAAAAACATGCTTTAGGCTTTATGCAAAGTTTATGCAAAAAAAATTCCAAGCAGACTAAGGGTTTAGTGTACTCCTTAGTATTTAAAACTTATTACAGCCCAATTCAAATCCCTATTGACAAACTGTGACTAACAGAAGTGTGTAATGTTATTATTAAACTCAATGTATGTTTTGTCAATAATATTTTAACTGTCACCTCTCAGCCAGGTCTCCCTTGAAAAATAGATTTTATCTCAAGGGCCATTCTGGTAAAATAAAGGTTATCTATAACAAATAAACAATCAACTCTTGAGTCAAATAAAGAGCCTAAGATTGCATTACTTCAAAGCACATTTTATTAACCAGAAAGATTGAAAGATTGGACTTACTCAAATTGAACCTGACACAGTATTTTAACAATTCATAAAAAAAAATCATCTTAATCATCAATCTTAAATTCTGTCCAGCTGGATTGTCTATTAAACATGTTATAAATCACAATAAAGTAAAAGAATGACAAAGGTAACCTATTTTAGCATTAAACACATTAAATGAAATGCTTTGAAAGATCTAACGGCTGGTATTCTAGCCGTGGACCATCTGTGTGGTGACAAATGTGGTGCTGGTTGTCTGGCTGTTTCTGATCTTCAGCTCCCGGTTCATCTGACACCATACACAGGGATAGCACCAGCACACCTTACAACAGTCGTCACAGGCAGAACCCTAAAAAGGGGGATTACAGACAAACAAAGGCTTAAACTAATGACAATCGCAAAAAATGCCAGGCTTCATATTATAAGGAATTTATCACATCGAATGTTAACGTTCCAAAATCTCAGCGAAATAAAGAATCTGCTTAGTTTAATAGCCAAACCTAGCGTACAGTAGTTTATTAGTAACGCAGGTCAATGAATAACTATTTCCATACCCCACTCTAATTAACTTCTTTTTATCATCTGACTTTTGCACTATTTAACAAATGTCACAGAGAACCATGTGTTTCTGTAACCTAGTTTTATAATTTGATGGGTTTTAACTGTGTCAATGGAGTGAAACCAAGGAACTAAAACTATAAAGTGGAACATTTGGAAACATGTCTCAGTTGCCTATATCTGCCTGTAACTGTTTTCCACAAAATTACAAAAAAAATGTATCCCGTGGCTGCATTGCGCCTGAAAAAATGGGCTGCCTGGTGTGGCTTGTAATATTTGTGTCTATTTATGTAAACATGTAATATGATCCACATGAAACTAGTTTAGGATCCTTAGGGACAAATAAAGTCTATCTAGCTTAAGTGTGTTTTCCAGAGCCATCTTGATGTCACAAACAAGCTACTACTTTGCTTCCATACAACAGAGAAAAAACATTTGCCCACTTCCCAAATTGTACCCCAACTTAAACATACAGGAATGTTGTAGCGCTCTCTAATGTTCCCACGAAGAATACATGAGACCACACCACAAAAGTCCAAAAGTGGCATTGCACAGCACCAGCCGTATTTACTGGCTGTCTGACACTGAAGGCAAGGAAAGCACCAATACCCACAGCAACCTGGAGGAACAAGTGTCATCCGTCATAAGTCACATTGATGTAATGGAAAATGTGCTTAGTCAAATCTGTGACTCACAAGTTGCCATATCACTGCAGCAATCGCACACTCCTGTGCTCCATGTTCCTGGAGCATGAGAGGAGCTTGTCACTGTTACTATCTGCCCGGGTTGCTGGTTAATGGCCATTTCTGCAGGATATAAGACATAAATGTGACTAATGATACAAGACACAGCCTATAAAAACAGTATATTTGCAGATATGCCCCCATGTTAGTTATTACCTTTAAGAAATACTGTAAAAGTAACCCCCACACCCTCACCCCCACCAAAAAAAAAAAAAAAGAAAGTTAAGAAAGTTGAGGTTAAAATGTCGTGTGACGTTTTCAGTCACGTAAAGTATGCAAACCATATTTACCCACCTAAATATTTATTTACTTTTAGTATATTAAACAACCTAGGTTGTTTAATATACTGGTATTAGACAGTACTATGCTATAGCTATAGCATAGTACTGTCTAATGTGTTATAGTTACTATGAAAGATGCTGAGTACAATACAATACAAAAACTAAGATTATTATTAGTTCGCGCCAGTTTGCTTGCTAAGTAGCCTTAACGTTAACTTAGCTACTCTCATTATAAAATAATAGACGGATAGTAGCTTAGTTAATATTTACTTTGCGTGCTTCTAGGCGCCTTTTTCATAATTATTAAGTTCAGAACTTTAATGTGTTTTAAAGTTTTTTTTGTGTTATTTACATTAAAACAAATCAAAAACATTTTTCTTCCATCGTTATTAAAATAAATCGATTAATTGTGTTCAGGTAAATTATCCAGTCTATGTTAATTTTAAGAAGCCTAGTTGTTAAATGCTTTCTTAAAGTTTAATAAATGGTCCTTACCGTTTGTTCTTTTTCTCAATCTATCTTTCTTTAGATTTCTTTTTATTTTAGCTTGATGAGAGTTACACCCATACACCTATCCCGCTAGACTGAGAAGGAACAACAAGTGCGCAGTGTGCACGAGTCCCAGCCCACTTCCTGTGTGCTTAAGAAATAGACTTTGATAAGACTAATGATAAAGAATAACCAGCACATGTTTATAGACTACACTGGGGTCTTGCTTCTTGCATGACCAGTTGTTTGCAGGTGTAGAACTTTTTACCTAAATATTTAAATTGCCAGCTTAACCACATTTCAAACTAAGCAGGTTACTCAGACACGTATACAAAAGAGCACATGAGAACATGGTGACAGAAGGAAGTTAGTCAGCAGATGTACTGCCACAGTATTTTTTTAATTTCAAAGCCAAGGACAGTAGGTCAGTGATAGAGCGACCGTCCTTCGACCGGCGGATGGGCGGTTCGATTCCAAAAACATCATAACATCCTGCCGGAGTTTCCTAGGGCAAGACCACTTAACCCTCGGCTGTAACACTGGTCAAGCGCTTTGAGAGCCTACTATGTGGAAAAGCGCTATATAAATAAAATAAATGGTCATCAATCTTCAGAAAAAAAGGCGTTAATGCATGGTTGTGTCCTTTCCATCGAAAACTGTCCTTTTTATAACACGTCACCTCCATCACATCAACATATGTTATAATTATAGTTTCCTAAAAGCCTAATCATACATTACAAAATATTTTTATATAAGAATAAGAATATATATAAATATTTGGGTTGTGTCATTTACTTTTTATATTCTTTAAAATTAAATAATTTCATAAAAAGTGTCACGCCCTGGTCTGAATTTTCTTAAATGGTAGGCTACCTATTAGTCCGTGTCAGGGCAAATAGAGCCAACAATATAGATGTCAAGTGCTTACCACACAGTATCACAGAATGGAGGCGTAGTTTTCATCATAAGATTTAATTATTAACTTTACCTGTGGGTGTAAAGCAAAGTCTGAACTGTACACCTGCCTTCACCAGATTTGTCCAATAAAATCTGTGTTACACTAGCGCCCCCGCGTGGCATAAGGTTGTCATTGTAAAAAGGAAAACATTGGTGAGGAATAAACCTATATTTGGCCTGAAGGTGGCGCTACAGCAACGGCCGTTAAATGTACTGGTTTTTCAAATTGGTTCTTTTAAAATAAAATCATTTTAGAGTCAAAATATGTATTTTAACATATGAGCCTAGTCTTTATTTTCCATAAGCGTCCCCATGAAATGTTAAATTTCAAAAATCAAAGTTAAACTCATTTTATAGACTTCTGGCCATTAATGACACCCATATGGAGTATAAAATTTGATTTTATTAGGAAACTATTTAACTAGCTTTGTGAAATAGAACAATTAAACTAGACAATACTATACATTTTATTTATTAGTAGACTATTGGCTGGGTCTTATATTTGACAGTGGTCACATGACATGTTAGACGAAGAGGAAGGAAGAGGCAGTATGATTTGTGGCGCGTGGTGACTGTGTGGCTTAGTCTGAGTGAGCGCTCACTGATGATGATCATGAAGACAACCAGCTTTCTCTTCCTTCATCTTAATTGTTGTTATCTTTGTCCAACTCCTGAGTTTAGCACGCACTCCGGCCCAAGGTGAGGGATGTCCGCCAACAGCAGCAGTGCCGCAGACGTAAGGGACTACACGTGCGTGCGCTTCTATGTGTCGGCGGTGTCCTTCTCGGTACTGCTCTTCTTCAACGTCATCATTAACTGGACCATCCTCCGCGTCGAGAGGCTGCGGAGCCACGCGCGCTTCGTGCTGGTATTTTATCTGCTCCTGTCCGCGCTCCTCCACCTGGGCACGAGCTGTGTCTTCTACCTGCAGATCCACCTGGGCGCGCGGCCGAGCAGCTCCGCGTGCGTGGCCATGCTCACGGTGCTGATCAGCAGCGCCTCTAACATTCTGCTGACGCTCACGGCCATGGCGCTGGACCGTTACTGCGCCGTGTGCCACCCCCTGCGCTACACTGCCGCGTGCGCCTCCGCCCTGTGGCCGTGGCTGCTGGGCGCGTGTACATGGCTCATAGCTCTTATCATTCCCCTCAGCCTGCTCCAGCCTTCCATGCGCACCTCCAGCTCGCACGGGGAGTGTGGCCAGGAACAGCTGCGTAAAGGGGGCCTGCACAAGGTACTCTTTCTTTCCGCGTGCACGCTGCTCATCCTCTACAGCTACGTCCGAATAATGGTGGAGTCACGGCGCCTGGGTGTGTTAAACAAGCGCAACCGCACTGGCTGTAGGACTATAGCCCTGCATGGCACGCAACTGGCCGTCTACATCCTCCCCAACTTTGTCAGCTTCATCCTCACAATGCTTCACAATAGAAAGGTGATCGGGCCGGACACCAAGGAACAGTCAGCAGTGTTTATTTTTGCCTTCTTCAGCTTGGCGCAGTGTGTTGCGCCAGTTGTTTACGGTTTGCGTAAAGAGGAGCTACTGGAGGAGTTGAATCACAGGTTTCCCTGTTGTTCAAGAAACTTTAAAAGAGTCCTGGGATGGACTGTGCACGCCAACTGGCCCCCGGACAACAGAGCAAGGTAACCTCCATCTCTAATAACCTGACTCCACATGTCTAACTTTTCTGTCTTAGCCTTTGCGCATAAAGGACAAATTGCCTGAGAAAGATACCTTTAAGTGGAAGAGGTTAAAGCAAAGGCATTTGGGCTAAAGCTTTTGCTTTAACCTTTTCTTTAAGATGACCTGGATGACTGAGAACCTTCACAGACATACATTTAAGGGATATTTTCTGAAATACTTACTTACTAGTCTGGTTAGAACTGTGCATCACAGCAATAAGGTTCTGAGTTCAATCCCCATTCAGTGTGGGTCCACTCTGTGTGGAGTCTGCATGTTCTCCCTGTGCCTGTGTGGGTTTCTCTGGTTTCCACCACCAAACTTGAAAACATTCACACAAGAGGGTATTTATTCAGTCATTACCCATTATAACCAAGATACTGGCTTCAGATTAGGAAAAGGTTCCCAGGCAACATGCTGCTCCTGACAGGTTCCCCAGCAGCACTGGAAATAGGTTAAATGCAGAAAACAAATTTCCCTATAAGGGCAGTTAAGTATTCTTCAATACTGTCATGAGTGAAAAATGTTGGTGTCAAAGGTGTGTCCCAGGTGACTGTTATTCTACTGTAACACTTGTTTCAAGATAACAGACACCTTGAAATGGTTAACCATAGACATATCTGAGCATGCAGATGTTAATCACTTCCTTTTTTAAATGTGAGACATTACACCACAGGAAGAAGCATTAGCTCAACATTTTCTATTTCTGTTGCAGGGAGCGGACACTGACAGCTCAGACAATACTGTCTCAAGAGATCCCAGAGGGCACCAAGCAGGATGAGACGATCAATATCGAACAGGAGCTCCTCACATGACTTTACAATCATGTCAAGATGGTAGGCCTATGGACAAAGCAGCTCAGTCTCTGTATTCTGAAATCTACTAAAAGGACACTGGACATTCTGGTGAAACTTGTGAAAGACGTTTTTTTCCCTGGATGTTTCTGGCTGGTCCAGGAGTAAATCTACATAATTTATAAATAATAATCAGAAATGCCATTTACTACAATTTAATGTGTCATGTGAACTGTGGTGGTCATAAAAAGCACTTATGTCCTTTTTTTATTCCTCCAAAATAAATTGCCTGAAGAGAAAAGAAAGTTTCAGCAAGCAAATGAAGCCACTAAATTGGAGGGGAATTCTCAACGTTTTAACCACAAGGCTTTCTAAATCTGACAGTAGAGGTAAAAGTGCAGGAACGTGTTTCGCTTTTGCATTTTACAGCACCACATACTGCGCATCTGTTATGGTGTCACTTACGGACATTCCAGCTCAGCATATTTGCCTTGGAAGAGCCGGGCTGCAGAAGTGAAACCAAATAGGCAATAGGCATTTCTATTTAAAAAGAGCAGAAATAGGAAGGTAGTTTTACAGAAAAGGGTTAGAACTACAGCTCTTTTTTTTCTCTAAGCCATAATGTTTAATTATTTTTTTACAGGTTACAAAAAAAGAAAATCAATCAGTGTAAGCCTTTTAACAGATAAAAATCAGTTAACATGGAAGGCAACAGATTTAACTTCATTCAGGTAAAAGGCAGACAGGGAATAGCAATAAATGACCAACATGAAAAAATGCTGTTTGCCTCAAAAGGAAGGATGTTCAGTTGATTCTTTAATGTAGATTAAAGCGATTGCAACATTACTGTGTTCATCCTCTATATACATTCAATCTGTGCACCCAGAATGTCCAACTCAAGCCCTCAAAACAGCAGAGAAGCAGACTGTAAGTGTAATTACAGAAAATGATGACTCTGGCTCAGTTAAGAGGAAGTCAGTCTGCACTTGTTTCTGAAAAGCATTACTGGTTTTTAAGGCAGTTTCGAAGATCCTGAAAATACGGTGACTGTGATGAGCAAAAAGCAATGAACATGCTGAAAGACATTTTGTACATACAGACCAAATCATTTTATACACTGAGATTTGAGCTATTAAAAATGTGCAAGTATACAAACTGAAAACAAAGTCAAACTCATTTGCATTGGTATTGCCGAGAAATGAAGGTGGAGGTAAACAAGCATATTTAGTAGCTACATGAATTAACCATAACAATAATCGTAGTATTTTACAGCTGAAGGGGTGGTGAGCTTTGTTCAAACATACAATAGTCTGCAGCCCTCAGCCATCCATTAAATTAAAACAAGAGTTACTGGTAAAGTTGATCACTAATCAGACTGCTATGTAGAAACACTGGCTATCAATGTCAAATTATTACATGTAAAATAAATTAAAAAAAAATGGCATGCGTGAGGAGCTATGGACACATGACAATTCCTTGGCAGACCCTAGTTAACAGAGAAAAGGTGATGGCGTGTCGTAGTGTGGTTAGAAACCCAGTGGGTGAGGAGCGACCACACCTCCGTTGTCCACCATGGCTGCAGAGATGGCCTCCAGGTTCTTGAAGACTTGTTTGGACTCACTGGAGCGCAGGTTCTTGATATCTCTCAGAACCCTATCATGGGCCTGAAGGGTACAATACATTAAAATAGTCACAAATCAAGTGGTTAACCATCTTTCTTTTTAAACATCAACTTAGTTAAACTTGATCCTACATAAATTACATGGACTGTCTTTGCAAATAGGTTATATTAATTGCATTTTTACACCATTTCTGGGGGTATCATTTGCTGGTAACAATAACAAGTCTCCCTGTTCTAGGTTTACTTATCCCACTGTGGTCATACATAGGTCACAGTTTCTTGTCAAAACACTTCAGTTGTGATTAGCAACCTAAGAGCCGTGCCTTGTTATGTGCTTCTAAATGTATACAACACTTTCAGCTACACCAGACAATTATCTCACCTCAATGCACCAGGTCTCACACAGCATCTGCTCGTGTCGAGCGGTGGCATGGCCCTGACTCAGAGAGCGAGACGCCCTGTGAAAGGAAAAAGAAGTTTAAAAAAGCCATGTTAGAAAGTGTGGGAGGAATATATAGAATAAGGTTAACCATAAGATCAAAACTGTGTGGGAGGGCAATAATGCTGCACTTGTTTGTTCCAATGTCTGCCCACCTTGACAGCACCACCACCATGGCGTAGATGTCGATGGCACAGTCAGCCACTCTCTTCAGCACAAACTGTTCGTCTGCCAAAATGATAAAACTCAGTAAACTTCTAATTGACTTCTTAAAAAAGATTTCCTAAACTTGAACTTACCAATAATCTTTTTGCCGTGTTTAATAAGCTGCTCTTCAACTACAGCGCCAAACTGTTCAATGGCTTTTACTGTCTGAAAGTAACATAGATATGGCAAAAAAGAAAACTTTACCATGAGGGCTTTAAGTGTAGGCCTATATAAGTCTTCAAAACATAACTCATACCAGCTCACCGCTGTGGGCCAACTCGGGATGTACTGTTCCCTGAAGAGTCAGACCTGTGCTCAAACCTGCCTTTCTGCAAAAACAACATGAGAAGGAAACTTTTAAGACACACTCCATTGCAGTAAGCAGCTATTATGATAAATTACCAACTTATGAAAGCAGTTAATAATGTTGTGTGATATTGATACGGGACCTGTTGCTCCTAAACTGCCATGTATCATACTGTTATTTTGTAGTTGCCAACTTCTGCCATGTTTTATCAGCTTTTAAACTGATAGTGACTAAACACAACTACAAAAAAAGAACTTAACCTTTTGAGTCTCTTGGTGATCTCTCCAGCAAATAGACCAGCGTTTCCCAGTGGGTTTTTCAGAGCTTTTTGTAAAGCCTTGAGCTGGTTGCCTGCATTCTGAGGGGAATAAATAAAAAAAAAAAAAAAAAAAAAAAAAAAAAAAAACAGTGTGAGAAAGTCTTTCCAAATATTTATTAAGAAGACACCCGATGCAAAATAAATTGTTTAATTAGGTTGTTATATAATCGGTGGTGTAACAACAAGGAAGTCACCAACTTGACTTGGTGTGTTACAACAATGTGTGTAGAACATACAGCAGTCAGAAGGAACTTTCTCACTTGGTGTTGACACTAAAGCGGCTTACCTGAAATCCATTCAGGGCCACAAAAAGTCTGAGGATGTCGTTGGTTCCCTCGAAGATACGGAAAATCCTTAAATCCCTCATCACTCTTTCAACACCAGAATCCTGAAAAAAATAAAATAACGGTGAAAGTCAGGAGGTGCATGGACTAGAACAGGTTTAATTTAACAGTTTGAGCCATATTGATTGAATAAGGTGAAAATCTAGTGAAATAACAGGAAAACTGACATGTATTTTCAGACACTGCTAACATGTAAATAAGGCAGTGAGAACATGTGAAGCAAACAGAAAGAAGAACTAGACCTATTTGAAAACTGCTAAATTCTGCCTTTTCTGAAGTAAATTCAAATGTTGCAGCGTTTGCGGAAGTGTTTAAACTATGCTGCATTTATGATCTTGCACCTGGTCTTCCTATAGGTGTTGCATTACTGTGGAGCTGGTTACCAAGAATTTTTGAAAACATTTTTTTAAAGCAGCTCAACCTTTGTTTTTTTTTTTTTTTTTAAATCACCCACACGAGAGATGTGTCTTCCTTCTTTGTGGTTATAAAGTGTGACTGAATACCACAGTAGCAGACAAAGTAAATAAATAAACTGTACTGTTATTATTAATATTATTATGTAACATGTAAAGGTAGATACAATGAGGGTAATTAGAAGAATTAGAGCATAACAGTGTGTCAAATGAATCAGGAAATAGAGATACAAGGAAATAGGGCTTTTGTGTTTGCCTTTCAAACATTGAGAGTAAAGACAAGACCAGTCCAGGACACCAGTTAAACAAACACATACAGTTTCAAAGTCAGACGCTGGCAGAGATGCGCTTTTTTGTATTTACACCTCTCAATTCTTGGCCAACAGACAGCTTTAGTGTCAACACTCAACACCCTACTACAACTGTTACGTGTTCCTTACCAGGGTATATCCAGGATATCCTGAAGTTAATTTCAATACCTTTTTAAAAAGCCTTCTCAAAATAATTTGACCTTATTGACCTAAGTTTTAATCAGCAACAATTCTTTAACTTTATAAAACAGTTGTAGTTTGCACATAAATCTATAGAGCCCAACTATACAACAGAACAGAACAAGAGATGAGCTCAGAAGAAACAAAGCTCTTAATAAATTTAACCAAAGGAAAATGTATTTTTAATTGATTAATCTATTATATTTGCAATTAATTGATTAGTCTATTAGTTATTTCGTCTCCGAACGATTTGTTAGTTTTTCAACATTTGGGGCATCTTTTACTTTAAATAACTTGCATTATTTAACAAAAAATTATTATAATAAAAAATTAAAAAGATGCAATACTCTGTATTCTGGTGCATTTGAGATGACATCATTTTTTTTTTATTCCCAACACTACAGCACATATTACATACTCAAACTATTTATAAATTTTAAATTACACCTAAAAAGTTACGGTACTTTATCTAATTCACTGTTTAACCTCCTGTCAATCAGCTGCTGTTGTAGTAAAGCAGTGTCTTTGATTAGTCAAGAAAATCTGTTCAGCTTTAGAACTTTTCTGCCTCTGACAAAATAAAGTGGTTTCAGCTGCTGTTGAATGATGGAGGTTTTTATTATGACAGGATTGCAGGAAAAGTACTGTTGCCGTGATTAGTGCCTTTACAGCGCTACAGAAGGTACTTGTGTGTATAGTTTTGTGTTGGACATAAAATAGATGCTTATTAAGGACATGACTTATATGTGCAGATGTGTTTGTGGTCCGGGACAAAGCCGTTCATGGAGATTGGTGCCATTATCTGATTCTGGAGACAGTACCAGTAGCTAGAGTTACTTATCTTAATAAAGGGGCGTCAGTGACTCAGTGGTAGAGCGGTCGTCTTTCAACCGGAAGGTGGTGGGTTCGATTCCCGCTCTCCCCACAGTTCATACTGTCGTGTCCTTGGGCAAGACACTTAACCCACCTTGCCCCGTATGAATGTGTAAGAATGTTCAGTGAATGTATGTGGTGATGGTCGGAGAGGCCGTAGAGTGGCTGCCACGTCTCTGTCAGTCTGCCCCAGGGCATCTGTGGCTACAGTTGTAGCTTACCATCACCAGTATGACTGTGTATGAATGAATAATGCTTGTAAGCGCTTTGAGTCCCTCGGAAGAAAAGCGCAATATAAATCCAATCCATTATTATTAGATACGCTGCAGTTTTATGGTTTGAAGTTGGCAAAGCTGCTGTTGTTCAGCACAGATCATGCATAGTCAAACTCCTTGGACAAAGCTTGAATACCAAATAATAAAATTTTATACCTCACAAAATTGTGATTAAGACTCTTTAATATCTTTTAAAAAGGGCCTTCATTTTCCCAAAAAATATTTATCAACATTTAATACTTTTTAAGACCCCCTGCTTACATAACTTATTATGTAAGGAATTCAGCGCTGTCACAATAACATTACAGTGAGGTGTTCTAAGTATTGAACATTTTGCCCAATTTATGGTCAACCACTAAATTTGTCAGTCCCTTGTTTGAAAACAGGTCAACAGGAAGTGGTGTGCGTGCTCACCTTCATAAAACCCATACCACCCATAACCTGGATGCACTCATCAGTCACTTCCCATGCTGCTTCCTTGAAACAAAACACAAATTAAAAATCATACACACATCCAAATATATTTTTTTGTTTAGAGTGTGTAGAGCCGTTTAGTTCTTACAGAGGCAAATATCTTGCTGATGGCAGCTTCAATCTGGAACTCACTTGCACCACTGTCCATGTTGCCGCTGATCATGTAGGCCATAGACTGCAAGATATAAACAATTCCAGGAACAAACAAGAGACATCTGTAAACTTGCGACGTGGAAGGAAGAAAGAGTGCACTACACCATTATTTACACCGTAATTACGTACACCACATGTAAAATGTGTTTCTTACCTCGGTGACATACTGCAGCATTGCCATACGAGCCAACTTTTCTTGGATGACTCCATATGTGTGGATCTTGTTGCCAAACTGGTTTCTGTTTGCTGCATGGTCCACCTGATGAAAGAGCGTTGTCAAACAATTTAAATGCCAGAAAAGTAATTCAGCTTAAAAAAAAAAAAAAAAAAAGAACATAAATCAGTGTTGCATTAAAAAGAAAACTACACAGTGGTAAATATAAACTGTGGTTTGTGGCACTGAAATGGTCACTTATTTGCTTATAATGACCACTGACCCACACAAGAAATTCCCTTTGATGGTGAGCCAGTGTGACATAATAATGGAAAGCTCCTATTATTCTGTTATTTTAAGGCATTATTTACACTACTATTTCCATTCAGCCCAAATTAAACTAGCTACCAATCAAATTTGTTTTATTTTGAAACCTCTTCAGATCACTTTTCTGCTCAGAAATAAAAAACAAAACAACAAAAAAAGGAAAAGCAGCTATACACTGCTGTGTGTTTTAGTCCTATCTGGGATTTAAAAAAGACAACAGCCATGATGATGCTTGAAGTACAGTTAAACTGAGAAGAAAAAGTAACTAGTCTAGCACGGTCTGTTGCAACACAAACGTGAGAAGCTTTAGATTCATCTACAGTGTTGGGGAGTTTCCAACAAACCACAGCAGAAGAACTCGAATTGAGAGAGCGTAAACAGATGATGTAGGTCAGAAAAAGCACCAGAAAAGACTGAGCTCAGCTTAACGTTTAGTGCTTACGTACAGCTTTGGCGATTGCGGCCTTCATGGTGCCAGACAGAGCAGCAGCCATCCCAAAGCGACCGTTGTTCAGGATGTTCATGGCGACTTTGAAGCCGCCACCCACCTCTCCAAGCACACAGTCAGCCGGGACGCAGACGTTATCAAAGTAGACCTCGGCTGTGTTTGAAGCCTTGATACCCATCTTCTTCTCTGGGGGACCACTGAGACATACAAAACAAGAATATGATAAAATAAAGCACCTGATAACTTGTACGGTAAAGGACAATTGTGTTCTTACCTTGTGACTCCACCAAAGCTCCTTTCCACAATGAAGGCAGTGATTTTATCCTTCATCTCCCCGGTCTTTGGATCCATAATGGGTGTCTTTGCAAACACTGTGAATATTTCAGCCAAACCACCATTGCTGCCAAAAATAAAAAGAGCATTAAATTAAGAGCTTGCTTCTTGTGTTGTAGAATGCTGCCTCCTTGTGGTATAAATATGTACTTCAGCCGTGCCCTCACCTGATCCAAATCTTGCTGCCATTCAGTGTAAAGTACTTTCCACACTGAGACTGAACAGCAGTAGTTTTAATTGACGCTGCATCTGAGCCACTGGACGGTTCAGTCAGACAAAAGGCTGCGATGTTCTCACCTAGAAAAACAAACAGGTTTCCTTTGTTTTTCTGTATTACACTTAGAAAAAGCCATGACAAAAAAAAAGTTTTTTGGGGGGTAAGGTGCTGTGATTGCGCGCACACGCACAACAAATGGCTGGAGGGACCAATGTTAAACCCTGACTCAGATCTGTTTCCTTCATGTCATCCCTTCTTTCTCAACCCTTGATCTCTTTAAAAAATTGGCATCAGTAAATAATTAAAGACATCACTGATACTTGTGATGTTACAATAAAAAAAAAAACTTTCCCTACAAAAAAAATATTATTCTTTTACCTGTAGCTAGTTTAGGCAAGTACTTCTCCTTCTGTGCTGCATTTCCAAACAGCAGAATTCCTTTGAAGCCGATGGACTGGTGGGCGCCCAGTGTGATGCCAACACCCAGGTCATGACTGCCAACAATCTCCACAAGCCTGGCGTACTGTAGAGTTTCGCGTTATCACCCGAGACAATGCATCTAAAAGGCATAGTGTCGATGTAATGGCGGTTAAAACACTTAAACATACCTGCGTGTTTGTAAGGCCCAGGCCACCGTGGTCGACTGGCACCTGCAGCCCAAAGGCACCCATCTCTTTCAGACCCTCCATGGTGTGATCCTCCACCTGTTCCAGTGCATCGTTCTTGGCTGGATCATTCACCTCCTGAGATAAGGATACTTGGTAAATACATGTGGCATACTAAAGCCAGAAAGAAAAGTTAATCAATTTAGATTATGAAAAATAAGAAATTACTTCGAAGAATTTGGCGCAAGGTCCCACAAGTTCACGGAGGAACTGCTCCTGCTCTTCGTTAAGGGCTAAGGAAAATTTAGTGATGGGAATTCAGTCATTTTTAAAAATTTAGTGATGGGAATTCAGTCATTTTTATACAATAAAAAAGTATTTACCTGAAGGAAAAGGAAAAACCTGAGGAGTAGCAATTTGGCCTTTAAAAATATTCACAGCAAATGACTTGGATTCCTGTAAAATAAAATAAAAAAGATTATTTGTGTACTCTGCTCTACTCTGAGATAATTTGTCTAAATTTATATTAAGTCACCAATCATTTGTTCACAAAACGTCTGAGGAAGGTGAGAAGTGATATGTCACTTAAATATAAAACAAAAACAGCATGTGAAAAAACATACAGCAGCTGCAGTCTTTGCTTCGGCTTTGATGACAGTATCAGCGCCTCCTACTGCTGCTGGTTTCTCCAACACCGCCTACAAAAATACAATATCTATGTAGTAAGTACTAGACAAGTAGGTGGAAGGAACAGACCCTGTCTATGTTTACCAAGTACAGGAACTCTTCATGCAGTGCTCTAAGCCAATAAAAGTGGAAAGGTTCAGGAGAGACTGATCAAAGTCTAGCTAGTGTGTGCACATTTAAACTAAATTCTCAATCTATAATTTATCCTTATGACATTTGGATGCAGGTTGATGACAACGCTAGAGCAGTACTCAGCCACGTGTGGCGTCACCTTTATAGCAGCTACCAATGTGACCAGTGAACTTTACCCCACTTCCCGTGTTCCCGGGGGGAGGGGGGTTAGGTCATGACTGTAACCGAGCATAACACTGTATTTTGACAGTTCAAAATAATGACAAGACTTGTAAAACATCCCGACACAGACCATGATATTAAGTAAGAGATTGGTAATGTGTGGGTTATGCGTTTACCTGGGCTGACTGGCTCGCGTAGAGACGGGCATTTTGCGCAGCGACCACAGAACCGACCTGAAGCTGACCTCTTTGAAGCCAAAAAGGTTATTATACAAGGTTAAAACATTTGAATTCGACAAAAATGTCTTTAAATATACAATAATTGCTCCATATTTAGCAATACCCCAACTTACCCAGACAAAACTGAAGGGTTTTTGAGGATGGTGCAGCACAAAACAGAGGACTTGCTTACATTACGGAGCAGCATAGTTTAAATTGTTCTAAAAAAAGCAAAACAAATATTTAATCCCACTACCAACCTATATAACTAGATAAACAGAATCATGAATGCCCGGGTAGGAATTGACACCAATCGCAAACTGGCTAAGTAGCCATGCTAAAGCTAGGTTTTGTTGTGTAACGTTGAAATTATGAGTTTTTACAAAATGTATAAAATCAATAATACAATAAAGCTTTTGTCTAAAGTGAATATGCATTTATTTTTTCTCACCTGTATTAAACGGTGTATTACCACGTTGCAATCGTCTGTAAAAGTGCTGAATGACCCACCAGCCCTGAATTTTCTTCTTCGCAGCCGGGTTTTTGTTTTTTTCCGGAAGCCGTACCGCAGGGTTTTCTGGGAAATGTTTTATTTGACCAACTTTTTTATAACCCACTAAATAACACACCCAAAAGAAGAAAAAACGAAAACACCAAAAAGTACTACTTTTTGTAAGCCTAATTTGTGAATCGATTTTATGGTTCTGACTTTTGTTCTAGTAATACTTAGAAGAGGTGCATTATGCCAGGGGTGTAAAATGGTATGGAGCATATATACAGCATATTTAATATCTACACAACTCTTCTTAAAGAAAGCCCTTTAAACAATATGTTTGTATCAAATTTATTGTCAAATACACAACCAAAGGTGTCAATATCAAATAAAACAAAGTGACACTGACAATGTCGTTCTTTGAAATGTTTACTCTTCATTTAGCACCTTAACAGTTCGGTTATACATGATCTATATAGACATTCGTACAAAAATGAAATTGGTGAATAATGCGAGTCAGTAACATAGTCATTTGGATGGTTGCTTACCATATACAAGTCTCAAAAAAGTACCGCTTTCTGCGTGTTGCCTTTTAATCTACTTGTACCGGTAATCTTCTACTGTCCCATTCTGACACTCTGACTCAGTTATAGGACCAAACGTGCTTAGAGTAATTACTAAACATGTATTCACCTCACTTTTTTGGAGCCATTGTCTTTTCACATTAGAGCTTGTTCTGTACTATTGTAGTGGATATATACATAGAATTTTGATTTGTTGTCAAACATGATGCCTATGTACCAGGAGTGTAAAAAAAAATATATAAAATTCCTAAAGTATAAAGTCTAAGGCACTCGACTCAACATTTACGTTTGCTGCCAACATCTGTCAGTATCAGTCAGTATGTGTAGATTCAGGATTGTTTTCAGGAACTTTTTCAAGTACGCAGTGTGCCGGTGGTCCACAGAGTTCATTTGTGGTCTGTTTTCTGGAACGCAGCTCTGAGATTAGTAGCTTTTATGTTTTGTCAGCTGGAGTAAAAAATAACTTATAAAAAAAAAAAAAAAAAAACAGTGCCGAGTAGTGTTGATAGGTAATTAAAATACTGCATAAACCTGATGCTGTTTTTAGAAAATAATGTAAATTATGCTGCTTAAGTTTTTTTTATACAGCAATTGCATTTTAAGTTTCCTCTTATTTTAACCCTGTTCTCACCAAATTTGTAACAATTTTTTAATCAAGTGACCTTATTTCAATAGGCCCTTGTAATCTCAGACAACTACCACCAGATCCTTAAAGAATGTGGGAACCGTACACTAACTTCACATGAAAAGTAATTTTACAGAAGACAGAAACATTACATGACATCCACAAAGAACTCGCTGGGGTTGCCCATGGCCAGGTGGAAAGACTGGCGGGACGCGGTCAGTTCTGGGGGTACGGAGCCCAGGTCACGTGTTGGCGGGGCTCCAGGAGGTCCCCCCGGGGTGGAGGATGGAGGTGGGGGTAGAGCCGGATGCATGGCGGCTGTGGGCATCTGCTGTGGGTGAGGAAGCGCGTGTGCGGTTGCCATGGCAGGGTGTGGGTGCTGTGGTACCATCATGACCATCATGGGGTTGTACGGTAAAATGCCCGGTGGGTAAGGGGACATGTGGGCGGCCTGGATGCGGTGGTGGTGTGAGGAGCGCTGCGAGGTATGGCTGTGCTCACTGGGGGCAGCTGAGCCGTGGCCCCGCCTCAGGCTGCTGCGTGTTGAGTATTCCGATTCGCTGCCACTGCCCGAACGGGAGTCGGCGCCACCGCCTTCTCCAACCCCTCCAGAGGGAGACTTCTCTCCTCCACCGAGGGTGCTGCCAGGTCCTTTACTGCTGCGGCGGCGTTCTCCCTCGCTTCTCGTTGACCCACTGCTTCGACTACCTGTGGATTGAAGGACCAGATAAGTAAGCGTATTTTATTTCATTTTGTATTAGATGTGGGTCCTTTACTCTCTAAATGTAAACATCGTTGTGAGAAAATCTGTGATAATTACAAAAGGAATCTCATAGGTACTTTTCTAAAAAAAACAATTTTATTAAGTCTCATATCAGAAAAGAGAACTAGCCAGTACGTAATTCTCAAGATAAATTTTCACACTTCCTTCTGGTTCCTTTACCTTCACTGTGCTGGCTGCCAGTGCTTCCTGGGGCATAGCTATAGCTGGTGAGCTCGTGGTAGGGTGGGGGTTGGCTGGAGTAGGGGTGTGTGGGATAAGGCTGATAAGGGAAAGTGTGCATCATGGGCCAGGGGGAAGCCCCAGGGAGAGGCAAGGGAGCCAAGGTGTCCTGATCTGAGGCGCCGCTAGAGCCATCATTGTCATTCAGGGACAAGTTTGCCATATCTATATAAAATAAAGAAAATTTTACATTAAAGTTCATACTAATTCAGCCATGTAAAACCACATTGACGTGACTCAAAAGAAAAAAAAAAAGAAAAATTGTATACCCACAAAAATCTCTTTTATAGAATTAAAATTGATAACAAAATTAACTGGGTCATGGGAAAAGGTTTAGTCACTTACAGTTCTCACAGTCACTCAAGTCTCCGAAGACATAGTAGCATTGTTCAGAGAAGGTAATCTTGTTGACGGTGTGTCGAATAAAGCCAGCCTTCAGCAGGTTGCTGGCGTACTTCCTGGCTTCACGGCGGTCTTGGAATCCCTCAATGTGGTGGAAAAGCCACTCCACTACATCTGACCCTATAATGATGGTATGCACTTTAATATGTACAGCAACGACTCAAAAGACAATATATGTTCTATCTATCCATCTGTCGTGATGATGATTCAGTCACAGGTGACTCCAATTTAACAGATGTTTTCAGTCAAAACAAGTTCTCACTAGAGATTTTTTCACTGCAATAAGTCACACGATTTCAATTCAAGGAACATAATGCCTGCCCTGTAACGTTCTGAGCCACAAGAAAGACCACATGACTAACGTTGACATGTTTTTTGACTAGTGTCTACAAGTGTTTCTTACCAAGAAAAGCATTAGGAATAGTGATTTTTAGCCACATGCGATCTCTGACTTCTAGTCCAGATTCTGGAGAGGCCATTGCTTTGGCTACCGACGCCATGTCAGAGTGGAGCGATAAGTTGAAGTCATCAAATCCTGCAAAGTAAGAACATGGAGCATTGGACAAGGTAACATTTAAATATAACTTAATAAGCAAAAAACGTTAAAACATCAAAAGGCAGGAAAGCAGTACAGACAGAAGGAAAAGACAGATCAAAAAGATATCCGTCAGTGTTGTTAAGGGAAAAACAAACTTAGTCATCACAGGCTAACGTAAAACTTATTCTGAAGCAGAAACCAAATATAGCTCCATAGAAGGAAAGTGCAGGACAAACAAAAGAGGTCTTACGTTCAGTCTCTGTGACAGAGGAGGATGAAGTGATGGTGCTGAGAGAAGAGCTGCCTGGGTAGGGGGGGTAGGCCCCGGTCATAGCCACAGAGTGACTGACCCATGCCGCAGGGTCAATGGGGCGGATTGGTTCATCTGTACATGTTGGGAAAACATTAGAATAATGTTATTATGCCTGGTTTTATTGTGTTGAAGGAAAAAAGAAAGAAAGAATAATATTTTATTACGTACTGCGTGGCAGAGTAAAGTAACCCTGAGGAGAGGGGTCCCAGCACTTGGCCACTGTGAGGATGATGGGCCTGGGACATCAGACAAATACTACATGAATGGTCATGAACTACAGTAAAATGTACACTTTAAGTGGAATAATACTCACCCTGGTTTGTGAACAATCTCCCTCAATACACGCACAGCATCATCATTACTCATGTTCTCAAAATTAATATCGTTGACCTGGGTTAGACAGAAGTAAATTAGGAAGGCTCCTAAGTACTAGTCAAGCAGAAAAAGAGTATCATCTGCCCTTTACCTGCAGTAGCATGTCGCCAGGTTCAATGCGTCCGTCTGCTGCCACGGCTCCGCCTTTCATGATGGAGCCGATGTAGATGCCTCCATCTCCCCTTTCATTGCTCTGACCAACAATGCTAATGCCCAGGAAGTTGTACTTTTCTGCAGTATAGAAACAGTTGCACAAAAATGTATTAAACCATTTCATGTAAAATGTGAAAAGCGCAACATTAGTTGACATACCCATATTAAGGGTGACAGTGATTATGTTCAAGGACATAGTCGAGTCTGTCACGCTGCTGAAGGATGAAGCCTGAAAAAGCAGATGCGTGTTGTCATTTAATATTAGGGAATTACAAAAGATACATCGCCTTGGCTTTATGCTGCTGCACAGATCATTACGTACCCTTTCTAAACGCGGAGGGCGCTGTTTCCGACGTCTGCGGTGCCGTTTAAGAAGCCTAGAGGCTGTGCTTTGCTCTGTTGCACTGCTGAACCTATACGTTCAAGAGTAAAAGCACACTTGTATATAAAACTTTCACAACCATTCAACAGGCATGAAGTAATCTCGTCGTTTATTTTTTGGCAAATTGCATGCACAAAGATTATGTAGCTCATATCAAATCTAATGACAGCTACTTCAAAAAAAGCTATATCTGCAATTTTTGGTTCTTTTGATGATAGCATTTATTAATTTTAAAAACATGCATCTTTACTCTTCTCTACCTGCTCATTGTGTCATCATCGTCAGAGTCACAAAAGCTTGTGGTTTCTAGCTCACTGCTCATCATTGTACTTGAGCTCTCATATCCCGCAAGGTGGCGCTCCAGTCGGCTTTGACCGTTCATTCGAGGCCCTGTGAGACAAAGCCAAAAGACGGGAGTTTACATGTTTGTTCTAGTCTGTGTTTACATATTTCCTGGAGCAAACATTCCATAAGTCTTCATCTTCTTTCATAAAAATTAAGATGCATGCATTGTTTAGAAGTTGGGAACAAGCCAAATCATGTTTTAAATCAAGTATTTAAAAAAGCTTTCCCGGCTCTTTTACTGACCGTGTTGATCCATGTTCTCCCTGTGTCGCGGCCTTTCTCTCCTAAATGAAACTACAGACTCTGTTTCAGTCTGGTCGTCCAATGTCTCCACGCTGCCTGTGGCATTGGGACTAAAAATACAGAAAAAGAAAAAAGGCACCTCTAAAGTGTCGACTTTAAAAAAGGCATATTAACTTGATATAGTATTCCATTATTCACAGAGGCTCTAGTAATTGAAGATTTACATTTGACTGTCCAACATGCTAGTGGATGTGGGGTGAAAAAAGTAAGTGGAGACCAGAAATTTAGTGAGGTTTAAAAGAACATGCATTATTGGAAACTGAGCACAAAAATCATCAGAATTAAAAGGAAAAGATCAAGAAATGCAGTGCCGCTATAATAGTTTGTGAACTCTAGCTGACTCCTTGACCAAACTTCAAGTGCTCCAGACATCATTAGTCTTTAGACAGAAAGCTGTTAGGGCCTTAAAATAATAGCGTTTGCGTTTGCTTTGGACTTTAATTTTTGGAATTGTTTCCTCCCACTTAACATGCACAGTCAAGGATGCATAGAAGACTGATTTCAGTTTAAAAACACCGGGATTTGGCAACTGCTTTTACACTCAAAGCTCTAATTTAATACCGTTTCTCTTACATAACCAGCACCTGACATCACATTTACCTTCTACTGAGCCACTATAATAAAAATGCTTTGTTTTAGTTTTTGAGCTTACAAACCAAACAAGCCAGGATGTCAAACCTTTCTAATATTACAAGGGGTTGGTGTACTTTTTCATATAAATGAGATAACACTGAAAGAAGCAGTTAATAACAGGGGTGGCTCCAGCCAAGATCCAGTTTAAAAGAGCTAAAGTTTTCTTTTCTTACAGTAACTTGATACAGGGAGTGTATGAGCTAATAAAACTGTAATATTAGGTTTATTTGAAGTTTCAAAACTAATTTTGGGGCAGATTTTGGTTGTTTTACTGCATGTATATCACCATCCCTTTATGTAAAAAGGGGCATCTCTTACTGAAAGGAAGGTGGTCTGGAGTCTCCAATGCCACCGGTTCTTTCTGCTGGTGGCGGAGGCAGTGGGGGTGGAGGCGGCGAAGGCTGGGAGGGCGCTTCCACAGGGGCAACCACTGCCACTGGCGTCTCTGCAGCCGGAGTGTCCGAAGACACCAACTAGGACAGAGAAAGACAACAAAAATGAGAAAAGGCATGAAGTAAAGTGGTATATAATTAAAAGAGAGGCCCATGAGTTGGGAGTGGGAGAAGCATAAGCGGGCTAGAGGGAGGAAAACGGCTACGATGTCAATTACTGTGACACACAAACGCTGCACTCTTTTCAGATGGACCTCTCAAGGGCAAATTGTAAACCTATCCTACACTTAACCTGTCTTTCCTCATTATACAACAAAAGTGCCCACGAATGCACCCACACATTGACAATTAGGCTCAAGGAGATTTGGTTACCTGAACCATAAAACACTAACAGGGAGGGAAGCAAAAACTTAAATATGAAAACAAAGCTTTGCACGACGATAGTCTGTGCAAAATATTTATTTCACATACGATTTTTTTTTTAGCCTAGCACATTTTGGATAACGACTGCATTCACCATTGTCTGTCAAAGTAATTCCCTCTATAGTAGTCATGAGCTGGGACCCTCTCTTCGTCCCCACTAATGGCCCAGCAACTACGAAACACCGTCTTCTGGGATCCCTCCATCGGCCTTGGCATGCAGATCACATATCGGTCCCTCTGGTGCACTCGCTTTGTTCCCCCCCTTCTCTTTAAATGCCATTTCTCGTTCTTATGCACTTAACAGATGCTCTCGGCCTCAAACCTGCTTATCTGGGCCAAGTCACGCCGTTTTTTTGTCTCTATTCAAATGCAACCTTCGGGGTGGGGTTCACTGGGCCTCTGGGAGAAATAGGAAGTAGGTGAACTCTACCTTGGAGCTTGCTGTAACTAACAACGCTGTGCCGCTCACAGCCGTCGTATCAATTAACACAATGCTATTCTATCTCCAGTGAGAAACTGTCCCTGGTCTTTGTTTGGCAAAGCATTTACTCTCAGACTCCACCTCCTTATTGATGTAATGGTGCTTAAACTGTCCCAAAACACTGATTTTACTTTCAATAACACTTTGGGGAAAGCTTAAAAATTTTTTAAAGCAGAGAGAAAAATAAGCCAATTAGGTTTTTTTTCTTGCCGGCAACCCTTACTTTTAAAAAAAATTAAAATACAGCACGTGGTGATGAATACTTACCCATGACACAACTCTACCGTTGAAACATGGCAACCTGGCAGCATCATCTGAGATTTCTTCTTTTACCACTCTGAAAAACAAAGCCACATGAGACAAGTTTACATTACGCACACAAAGCATGAAATATGTTGGACAATTATAAAAACAGAGGCAATGAATCAAATGTAAGGCTTCCTTCAAGTAGATTAGGTGAATGTGTTTTGACAAGCCGGCTCGTTAGAATTATATCCATTACATGTGTTACAAGTTAGACGTGATTGGTTCATTGCCAAAGGCCCACATTTTGTCCAAAACCAGCAGTGGATGAAAACGCTGCTCAGTGTCTGCACTTATTCAAGCACCTTAACTGGACTGTGGGCTTTATGCAGACAGTTTAATTTTTTTTAATGAATTATGTAATATTATACAATAATACAACAAGTAATTTTACTTGAATTTAATTTTTACGTGAATATAATTTATTTAATACAATTATATAATAACTTGACTAAACAGAAGTCAAGTAGAACTGAACAGATACAAACTAGACATGCGAGTCTACTTTCTCACAAGCGAGATATGTTCTCATTTCTTGTGTCACGGCAGAGAGAAAACAAACATTATACAGTGTAAACAGTACAGGAGCATAAAAGGTCACAATACAGATTTCTTTTTTCACTGAAATCCAAATCAGTGTTGAAGAATTTGCTTGCTTATTTTTCCTGCTATTGAACACTTATCGAAAATATAAACACATGGTCAACATTCCAATACAGCTCTTCCCTATATTTGTCACAATAGCGCACCATAAGCTGGGTAATGTTATGGCAGTCATTTAATGGGAAAGACTACAGTTTGAAGTGTTACATAGAGAACACTTCAAAACCCAGAAGGGTCGTCTTCACTCAACTTCTTCTACCAGCCGCTTCCTCTTACGCTTGAGAGAGTGGGCCAGGCTCCACTGGGTATTTGTAAGCAGCTGTTGAGAGGTGGTTTTGTGGGCGAGTGTTACATACGAGCGGATTGTGTGGGGAGCTGCTGTAGGAAGTTGTGGCTTATTAGAGCTACTGCTAGAAGTTAGTCAAGGAAAAAAAACATTTATTCTGTCAAATCTATTACAGATTTTCACCTAATCACTTTGAGATCACAGAGTAATTGACATCATTCCTCAGCCCTGCAATCAAATTAGCAACTCTAAAATCCTTCTATAATGCACAAACCAGTCCTCTCTCTCGCTCTATGAAAAACCCCAGACACAGGCTTTCTGATAATCATTCCAACACTGTTACTCAACCAAAATAGCGCTGAATAACCAGCAACACTCTCTCCACTTCCTTTCTGTATGCAGACACCCAGACACCAGCAAATGGCTTGAGTCCAGCCTGAAGTTCCCAGAGATCTCCGCCTCTCCTCCACAGGTCCCCCCACCACCACCACCACCACCGTCGCCACACACACAGCTCGACAGCTGGCCTCGTACCAGGGCAAATGAAAACACACACTATTACACACTGCTCTCCTGGGTCGTGAGGGGGAAAAAGACTCCCCTACTTTGATTGGACAGCTGACCCAGAGCTATGTTTGAAATTTTTTCATCAGAACTCAGTTGGAGATATTCATATGAGAAATACTGTGGGTTTCTGTAATATTCTCTTGCCAGCCTGAAATTGCAAGAATACAAACATTAAGTAAGTACCATTGCCGGTTTGAATGGATTTCATCTAATCTTGCCTTTTAGGTAAACAAACAAGTTTCTAATGTGAAACTATGAAATTGGGTCTATGTCCAAAAGTAAAGTGGCCAATAAATGTTGGCCGTTAAAATGCAGGACAGTGTACAAAAAAAGTTGCTGCCTCAAGTTTATCGTTATTTTTATGGCTCCAAAGCAAATTTTTTTTTTAATAAATAAAAAAAATATTGTTGGTTCTCAAAGTAACTTTTATCTTTATTGGCATGTATTGTCACAGTGCAAAAAAAATAAAATAATATAAAATAAATCATGCAGCAAATTCGGAGCTTTGCTTGGTCCGGGTGTTGTTTATTCAACTCTGTGGTCACTCTGGCGCTCTGATGCTGTTAAAATGTGCTCGGAATCACCTCGGTACAAAACCCCCAGGTGCCTTTAAAACTATGCAGATCCGCACTGATGTAAACGAGAGTATCATTCTGGCAAACAAAGCCCCTTGCAGACAGAAAAACACTGAAGGCCTTGTAAAAGCATGATCTGTTGCTGCTGTTTTTTAAAGTGCTTATTGGTTAAGACCCGAAGCCCGAACACTCTATTCAAGTGGTCATATTCAAGCAGAAACATGGATGGTCGAGTTACGGACAACTCAACTATGAACTAAGTGACTACCCAATTCCAGAGTTAGTATTTGTCAAAGCTTTTCAAACGAATGAATGTGATTTTGTTCAAATTATCCACATTTTGAGTGACAGTCTTTGCATCCCACTTTATAAAAAGGAAATAAAATACCATATTTTCCTTTACATAGTAGGGTCGAACTTGGCATTGCAGCTATGTTGGCGCAGGCTTCCTTGGTGCCATCCAAAAAGAGAGAAAAAGAGGCAAATCGCCCAGCCTTAACACTCATCCAAGACTACAATGCATTTAACAGAAGCCCTAAGGGTCTCGCTGGGTGAATTAACCACAAACATGCATTCTCCTGCAAGAAAATGCACAGCAGGTTTGAAAAAAAAAAAAAGTAGATTAATTGATAGGGAAGAGGAGACAGTTCTTTCTGGAGGATTGGACTGGGAGAAAAAAATGGGGGGAGCGGAAGTTGGGAATGAAAGGATGGCTGGCAGGCCAAAGTGTTAAAGAGGGGAGACAAAACGCTGGCTTCAGTCCCAAAAGAAAGGCGAGGATTTCACAAGATGATGGACTGAAGGAGGGAGGGAGGGATGAGGATTAGGGCAAAGAAAAGCAGCAGGGACAGGGAATGCCTCCCATTGTAATGATGATGTCTCCTAAGAAATGTCCAAGCCTACATACCTTAATAATTATAGAAACACATGAATAATAATCACTTGTTATAAACATGTGTAGTTAGGGAATGAACTAGATTAGTTAAATACTACAATTGCCCGATGTTTAATGTTTGTTCTGTGCATAAGTGATTTCCTACCAGACAAATACACATAAGTCGGTCACGAGACACGGCTGCATGACAACAAGCATGCATTCATTTAACTTGTGTGTTTAGTAGCCTACTCAGACCAGTTAATCTAAACAAACAGTGCCATATTAGTTAAATTATTTTACATAGTTAGACTTAGGTTACACACACTCGTTTTGTAGAAGCAGAATCCTGCGTTGTCTTTATTTACTGCTTTTTTGACAACATATCCTGCAAAAGAAAGCTCATTGAAGCTCACCCAAAGTCCTGGTCCATAGACTTGAAAAAGAATTTGTAGTTTGGCTTGTTCAAGACTTGTTTAAAATCCAGCAATGTGATGTTTTCGGCAGCAATTGGTATCTTCACCAAATACGGCGTCTCCTCTTCGTCAATATGATAAATTATTTTGGTTTCCGCCATGTCCACGGTTGCGTTTGTTCCAAGTCACCAGAAGAAACACACTGAAAGGCGAGGTAGCGTTAACTTTGTTGGAAAGCGCTAGCGGCTAGGTGGCTAACGAGACGGCAGAGGTGAAACGATGATGGCCACTGAGATTTTCAGCCCGAGCCAGAGGACGCGAAGCTTATAAAAAAAACTCAAAACGTGTTATCTGTATTGCATAAACTAAACTAAATCGCGTAAACCCCTTACCGAGGGGCGAAAAACGACGGGCACGCTACATTCACACGACCTAACTACCGACAACTTTTCCCCTCAACAAAAACATACAGAGGAGGGGGGTCTGAAAACTTTTCACCACTTTTTTCGAGCCAACGCGGCGTGTGACGTAATACGCAAACCCCCCTTTTTACGTAGTGCTGTTCACGTCCCATAAATGTTTAATAAAATAAAGACTGAATCATTAATTACACGTTCAGTGTTTATAATTTGTCCTATGTTAGGGATTAGCTTGTTTCATATATTCATAGGCTTTAAAAATCAGCTGCTTTGTTAAATTATTTCTGAATTATTTCATTGTATTCTCGGGCGACAGTAGCTCAGTGTGTAGAGCAGTAGTCTTTCAACCCGAAGGTAGTTGGTTCGATTCCCACTCTCCCCACAGTTTATACTGTCGTTGTGTCCTTGGGCAAGACACTTGACCCACTCCAGTGGCTGTAACACTGGTAATTACTGTAGAACAATGTAAGTCGCTTTGGATAAAAGCCTCTGCCAAATGAATAAATGTAAATGTATTCTAGGCCCCTAGTATGGTGTTTTTATGAATTGTTTACATTTTGGGGAGAAAACAGGTTAATTAACCAAAATGCAGGCAGAATACAAATGACAAAGTAACTAAATTCAAAATCATCTGATACTGTATTAAAACAGTGGCACTGAGTTTTTGCAAATTCACTAGATACACCATCCTTATTTGCTTTTTGGTCTAGAACTTGGTAGTTGTTTAGTTTTCAGTGTACTTTCTAGTGCTAATACTGCAAATAGTGTTGCCATAGTAAAATCTGGAAAAGTAGGCTATAGACTTTAATCCACTTATAAACAATCCAAATAAAATTACAAAATTCTCCAGCATCGCCACATCTGTCAAGGCTTTTACTTGAGCAAAAATAGGCATTTCATTTTGTTTATTAGTCTGATCAAGGACAAGTAGACCTACAGACCAAATGGGCAATTTGGACAGCTTCTTATTTCATGTTATTTTTTTGCCAAAAGGGCTGCTTTAGAATAAACACACACTGTAAAAGACACATTGTCAAACAAAATCATAATAAAAAAAGGAAATCTTTAATTGGTTTTGAAAATTTGTAAGTATAAAAAAAGACACATGCACACAGCTGACATTTAACCATTGCAACTTTATTATTTCTAAATAACCATAACAGACATGTTTTTAGAATCGAAATGTATTGAAATATTTTAGTAATTTTACTCAGAAAAAGGTTACATAAAAATCCTCATAATAATTTCACTAGTTTATTTCCAAGTTATCCACTAGAGGGAACTAGTCATCTCTTTTTAGATTACAGATGCAACGTTCTATATCTGTTATAATTGGTATTGCAGAGTGTATCATATACATTACAATAATCCTATAGTTTTTTGTTAAAGAAATTAGGCCCAAATACCACACCAATCACACAGATGACCACAAACATGACCCAGAAGATAACAGCCAGTACCTGCACCCAGAACAGGGTCTTCCTGCTCTGCTCTATGACCTCCTCCTCACCCATGAGACCAGGGGCAGTCCCGTATGGTCTGTCTGGGTGCATCTGCTGCACCCTGAGGCTCACAGTAGGCAGGATGATGAAGCGGGCATCACTGTTTTCACCTTCGAGAGAGAATACCACTCTCTGAGTGACTGTGGCCAGGCGGGTTGCCACGGTGACCGGCAGTCTGAAGGCCATAGGTGGCAGCCTGGCTAGGATCCGCGAGTTGCAGGGCAGAGAGAGGGCATCTCCGGTCTCCAGGGGTGTGAGGTGGCGGCAGAGTGGACAGGGGATGGCCGGTGGGCTGTGGTGGTCACTAGACTCAATTGGGCACAGCTGGATTCTCTGGAGACACTCTGTACAGAAGACATGAAGACACTCCAGCATGCGCGGGCACTTGTTGTACGAGTTATACTCATGGTAGCAGATGGGACACTCCACATCCAATGGCTCCCCGAGGGTAGAGAGTGCAGAGTCCCCTGGGTGGGGAGCTACAACAGCATTCCCTCTCATTGCAGGAGGAGCCATGATGTTTGCTTTGATGAAAAAGACCTAAAAACTGACAAAACAAAAAATGTAAGCTTTTGGGGCTGTGAGAACTCCAAAAGGGTTAAAATGCCAGAATGTTCTCACTGCCTAGGGGATGCTGCTTTGTTATATGCTTTTTTTTTGTTTTATAAACAAATTCCACAGCTCTTGAGTCAAGGCATTCATTCATTTACCACAATCAAACTACAATCGTACCCCAACAACTAATAAGCGTCTGGCTAATGTGTGCTGACTGGAATGACATATGCTGAGCTGGAAGCAAAATAATAAAACATTAAAAGGCCGGTGTAGAGCCGAGAAGAGAACCAATAAGTCACTAATACATGTGTATTTCACATACACAATTAAAATGTCAACTCAGAATGAAAATTTGTAGTAAACAAACAAATTGACAGATAGACCCACTCTAAATGAGCAATTTCCCCACTGTGAGAAAAATAAAAAGTTTTATTATGCATTTTTGTTCAAAACATTTCCCACTCAGGGGGATTTTTTTGTTGCTTAGGAGATGGGGTCTCCACTGTATTGGTCTACACCAACAAACATCCACTATCTTTGTGCAAACACATCAATCGGAATAAAGTTACTGAATATCCACACTTTTGACTGACCCAAGATATGATATGATACCCTCTTGTATCTATCTAGGCCAGCAGCAGAGAGAGAGCAGCCTAATGAGAAAGAGACTGGCAGCACTTCAATATCCTCACAACAGAGATAAGAGATCCACTCACCCACTTTGATCAGGGTATACTTTGACGCCCACCTCCAACAGCGGTGCTTTACCTCACATGACTCATACTTCTCATGTTAGTGCAGGTCTCATCCTGGCCCAAGTGTAGTCTTCCTTCTTTAACAACTTTCCATCTGAATGATCTCGTCTGGCAGCCTCCTGTTATCCACTTCGTTGCACCAGGTTTCCCTGGTCTCTCTTGTTGTCTCGGTCCCCCTTTGAGACATCTCTGTGGTTCGCCGAGCAGTAATTAAACCCCTGGTGAGGCGAAGGTAACCAGGACGCACAAGAAAGCAACATATTAAAGTGCCTTGATCCTGTCACTTCTGGCTGTACTTTGATATTATCCTATTACACTTCCATTTAGTCATCATGTTATCTGTAATTACTGGCATCATACAATATATTATTGTTTAGAAGAGAGCAGTTAGTAGAAAAAAACCTTTGATTGACTAAAAATAAAGTGCATTACTCATAGCTTCTCTGAAACCAGCCTGACCGGTTTGGACCTGGCTGACTACCTTAATATATCCCAGAAGATTACGTGAAATCACACCTTAAGCTTTGCAAAAAGACTATATTAAATGACATAAAAGAACTTTTGGCTTAGGTGCATTGACTTACTTCTTGGCCGGACATCACAGAAGGAAACAGGTAACTGCAAATCCTACCAGTTAAAGATCAAACTTTCCATTCATTCAGTCTTAAACCCCAGGCAGGTGCTACTCATACCCATCTTAGGGGCTGGTCCTCACCTCTACCTTAAACATTGACAATGGAGATTAATAGTGTATAACATGTGTATCATTAAATTGTAATTTTAGCAGCATATCGACAGAGGAAGGCCACAGTCCAAGTCTTTGCTCCTCCCCAAACTGGAAAATCCCAAAGCCCTGCAGATAGGACTTCTAGGTGATTACCACAAGATGAAACTTTTTGTGTTCCAGGTGTGATGTAAACAAGTTAGTGCATTGAAAATGAAAGAAGCCCATCAGATTAAAACTCATCATTAAATGATACAAGATCACTTAAAAGAAGGCGTGGAACTATTCAAAACGTTACTTTAGTCTCGTCTCAGTTTCAGACATAAAGGCCTATTGTTCTAAACTTCTTAGCAAAACCAGTCCATGTGCTTGTCTTATAAGTGAGCCTCCCAAGTATACACTCCCACGTATTTTGCATCTTGGTTTTGCCTTGATATCTTGGCCAGGCAGGAAGAAACAACAAAATGTTTAAAAATTGACTTGAAAATAATTACATACCCTCTAGCTTTATTTTTTTACATTACAGTAAAAAGTACAAGCTACTTTTAGTAGTTGCTCATTAAATGTGACTCATAAAAATCCGGCCTAAAATCTGATTTTGGCATGACCCAAAATGTCTTCCTGTAAGCACAACACTGCAGGTAAAATCGGGAATAGCCCTAAAAAGTAAACAAAAAACAGCGGAACACAAAACAAGAGGCTTATGTTTGTTGGAAGAGAGCCAAAAAGGAAATCACCATGAAAGGACATGGGGCTGTTACAACTGATACCGGCAAAAGGTGGAGTTGGAAAGTTACGTCACTGACGACACGGGCTTTGATTCACGTGCTGTACGTCCTGACGTTTTCAGGGAGGACACATTTCCATTTAATTTAAAAGGAAAGGATTGTCACCATCAATGTACTGGCAGCTCTTTTAATTCTAGTACTAGTTTAACTGACTGTCTAAGTTTCAGTAAATATATAACTAATGTACTTTGTTTTGTTTTTTTGCCCTCCCTTTGTCATTATAAATGTCTGAATGAACTTATTTTATATTCAACTTCTAGGCTATAACCTTTTGAATGCAGTTCATTTATTTTAGCTAGATAGATTTTAAATGCCTTAAGTCTTGTTGCCTAGCTTTTTTCTATTTACTGTTAAATGTAGGAAATTTGTGGTCTATTATATATATCTATTAATATATGGTCTATTATTTTCAACTGAACCAACTTTATGTTTTCTCAATCAAGTGGTTAATTCAGACCCCCGACTATAGCTGTGTCAAGATATTTTTTTGTCTGGAACTGAGAGTGAAGCTATGGTTAATTTCCAAGTTGCCTTTTGATGTTTGTGTTCTCTGTTTGGGACAGCCGCACAGTTATTGGGAGTGCCTTATATCCTACACGTGGATAATATGACTCATAGCGTTGTTTATTTTTCCACACGTAGGCTTATTACAAAAAACTCTGTCCCTCCCACGTAGCCTTACGCACCCTAGGATATAAAAAGGTGGAAAGAAGAGCCTTCCAACTTCATTCAAACTTTGAGGTATAAAAACAATCTACGAAGACACGGTCCTGGTCAAGAAGAGGGATGTATTCAGAGCTTGAGTGCGGAATTTGCTACCTGACCTACAACGCGGGTCGGCGGTGTCCCCGGGAACTCCACTGTAAACATACCTTTTGTGAGAGCTGCCTGCTGGCTCTGTCCCGTTCACTGGCGGTGACCGAGGCGAACCACGCTCCGGACAGGTCGATAGTTTGTCCACTCTGTCGACACACCACTTCCATCTCCGACGAGGCGAAGATAAGAGCGGAGTTGAGGGTGGACGAGGGCGCCATGGAGCGGCTTCTCGTGACCGGGGTCCTCCTGGAGCGGGACGAGGAGGAGGAGGAGGAACCGGAGGAGGGCAGTCAAGCTCCAGCCGAAGAAGGAACACACTCCCAGAGCTCAGCCGAAGACAGCGACTCGTCAGAGGGATTCAACAGAGGCAGACTTCGGCGAACTCTTCGGAAAGTTTGGAAGAAAGTTAGCAGGAAAAGTACCCTACAGACCGAAAGTGACTCTGCAGGTTGGTATTTGTAGTTTTAATCATAATAAAAAAAGGATTAGCCTATAAATTAGCATAGCTTTTAAACTCATTTGCTTAGCCTAGACACTTTTTGGGTACTTCTAATTTAATAAATTGGAAACTAATGGCACTTTCCTTCTTTCTACAGCTCTTTCCAGTGAAGACATGAGAAACTTCGCCATGATGGCCTGCTACATGTTCTGAGCTCAGTACAAACCTCGGACTCCCTGAATAATGTGATTCATCAAATATCGACAAGTGCTGGCCACAGATACACTGACCACCCCGTAGTTTTAAATTATTATCCACTAGCTTTGGCACTGAATGAGGAAATAACTTGCTATGCTTTTATAATGTTACATATTTATTTTTAATAAATTTTATATTGAATAAAAATGTCTCTTTGTTTTAATTTCTTTTAGTGTTGTACACAAAGAATACATTCATTAAGAAAAATCATTGAAGCCAGTTGACTTACTTTGTATTAAGATGTCAAAAAACTACAGGAAGTCTGCAACCTAGGTTTAAAGCCAGGTGAACCCCATTGTCCCAATCAGCTGTGCAGCAGATGGGACTGGTTTGTCTTACACAGATTACCAACAGACAACGAAGTGTAGGCTAACGTTTCCATTTGGAAGGGAAGCCAACCTGAAAGAAATCATGTCAGGCTTTCTCATTCTCTTAAGGTAAAAAAAGAAAACATTTTTGGAAAAACAAATTGTGCTCATAAGATCTGAAACAACCCACTTTCTTTGCAGACCCTCATTTGTCAATGTGTTGGTGGCCTGTGCAGCTGTTGTGTCATATATCAAGTGTTCAGATGCTGCAATGGGTAAGATTTCACCCACTACATTTATCAAAGAAATTCTTAGACTTCCATTGTTCACAAGTTAGTTCTGTAAAAGTAGCTTTAGTGAAATGTTTTCCTCCCATTTATTTTTATTTTTTTTCTTTACCCAATCCCGCTACTGCCCAAATAGAAAGTGGAGTGCGACCAATCATGAGAACATTCAAGCGCTATAGTCTGGTGCCTTCTAAAGAAGGATTTAAAACTGTGACTACTCCTGAAATGGCTGAGAGCTGGAAGGACTCTGATAGAGATGCCTCGACGGTCATTTATCATCAATCAAATCCCCTTCTTACAAACCGACGCTTGAGTTACAATGCAAACGCCCCAGATAACAGGCCACGCCAATCGGAAATAACTCACGTTCATAGAGGTCAAGACATGGGTGGAGTGAATTTAGCAAGCAGCATTTACACTAGTCTCCTAGAACGACAGTCCTCTAGAGTGAATCCTTTTTTGCAACAGAAACAAAACGGTGAGACCCCTATAAATGGTATTACCCAAGTTGGACATTACTATAACAGGCCGCCACCAATCATCAGAACATCATCTAACATTAAACAGGAAAGGCCCTTGACTCGGAGTGCTTCCCAAGTTTGGACGCTCGGTGATACTCAGAAATCAGATAATCAAGGCCAGATTCCCAGAAGTGGCTCTTTACCACCGTCTGAAAGCGGAAGTAAAGAAAAAGCTGTCTGGCAACCCTTTGGTTATTCCCCTGTTTCGTTTGGGAACGACAGATATTTGAGTTCAGTCCACGTTTCGAAAGGGCATTACAGTGACAATCAAGACGGGTTTACAGGGGCCAGCCTGGGGGCTACATCTCACAGGTTTGAATCAAGCAAATTTCCCCCTTTTTTGAGTGAAAGTGTTCCTATTGCACCATCACTCAGCAACAGCTTACCCTCAGCTGTTATTAAACCCAACCCAAGCCCAGAAAAACTTACATCATCCATCACACATTTCTCCCAGGGTGTGTTCTCACCGAGTGGCAATGAGAAATCCAGTTACAGAAGAGTTCAGTCCCATCTCCTGAGGGATTCCCACGCTTCAGATACGATCAAAGGACTAAAAGCCATGTACTCAACCCCGAGTCCCCAAGTAAACCCTGCAAATGTTCACAGCGGCCTTGATTTTAATCACCAGACGGAATTAGACCCAGCTAGGACTAAACCAAATTTGTTCAATGCCAATTCTAATGATAGACAGGTAGAAAATGTAATAAGGTATTATCCTTCTCCAGGTATTTATAGAGCAGAGTCCTCTTTGCAACCAAGAATAGATACCAGAAACAATTTGAAAGAAAGCCAAGCTAACAGTGCTTTTATCAGTGCTAAAGATTCAATACGTAGCCCAGTTAATGTGGTCACTAGAGCACCCGTGGATTCTTATGAATATGGGCAATACACAAAAAGCTCCTCTCCCTTTAATGGACTTTCACATTTCAAGAACAATAGTCAGCCATCTATTATTTCTGATAAAATAGCCAATCCTGAAGCAAGGGTCTTTAGATTTAGGCCATCTTTGTTGGGAAAGTACAGCTTTGGACAGAGAAAAGCATGGAGCACTTCAGCACCAGGAAAGACTTTAGGAGATTCTTCTTCACCTTCTCCTGACATTTTTGATGCCACTCCGACACATCCAAAGTCATTGACCTTCCAGGGAGTTCCCCTCACGCAACTTAGGAATATTCCTACAGACAGAAATTACAATAGCAGATTCATTCGCTATAAACGGCCACAAGGACATGAAGAATATAGATCTCGACCACTAAGTGAGAGCAAATATCAAGTGGAGAATGGTGCTATAGTTGGCAGTTCCAGCGGCGTGACTTCTACACAAGGACAAAGTGAACCGAGGATTGAAGATGTTCAGCCGTTTGAAAAAACAGCAGATGATTTAAAATTAGCCAAGGTGATTAGAGTCAAGCCTAAATCCTACACCAAACACCCCAAAAATGTCCATCAAACTCCGAGCAGTGATGGTACCAATGCAACTATAGTCAGACTGCCCAGACTCAAAGCCGTCACATATGATGATATACCTGGAGGTGCATCATTCAGTAGTGTCACGCCTACAGACACAGATATGGACAATTCAACAGCTACAAATGAGCTGAATGGGATTGTAAACCTGACAGACGAAAGAAGGAGTTCTAAAAGCGGCACTGAAACTGAACTGGAGTCTGTTAGCAGGAACAAGTTGGATTCTCGAAAAGGAGAACTGGAGAGTCAATTACAACGATCAGATTCAACTGAAAGGGAACCAAAACCGAGCCTCCTTCACGATCTGTCGTCTGATACTGAAGAAAATCTGTCGGAGCTCAATTATCTCCGCACATCGACTGGGAATGTTTCTTTCCAGTCCATGAATCTAAACCTAAAATAATCCTATGGTAAATTGAATAAAACCTCCAAACAAATAAAATTTTTGTGTCATGGAATGTGAATTTTCTGCCTTGAAAATGGCGTTTTAGTGATTACAGTGTCTGTTGTGTTTTATCTTTATCTAAATTCCATCATGGAGACTACACATTTGACCTTTACTGTTTCTTAACTCATTTTTGTATCCCAAACAAGGATTTTTTTTTTTTACATAAATCATTTCTGCTCTCATGGCATGTTTCTACATTTGGCCTTGTGTCATGTAGAAATGATGACCTTTGCTCTTGTTATGGATAATCTCTAGGGAGAAAACAAAACCAAAATCTTTAAAAACTGGGGGAAAACCAACAAGGTCACTTTCGCTGAGGGATTTGCACATGTTAAATTCAAAAGTAGAAAAATGGCCACACTTGAGGCTTTTTATAAACTGATTGTATTCCCATTCCTTGTGTCCTCATTCTCAGGCAGAGGCTACTGAGTTTGTGCTGCTGACACACATTTTCCTTCCTGGAGTTTATATTGAGGTTTTAACTAGTCTCTGGGATAAAAGGGAACCCAAAGAATGCCTTCTAAGATCATGCCAAGCCATGAATAAGTATTCAGCAGAAACAAACTAGTGTGTGGTTTAGACTTGGTTCTGGCGGCAGAATGAAAAACTAAAATCAAGCAGCCCAGGCGGGGATACACACTTGTATAATCAGCAGTACTAAAAAAAAAGAGTGCATAAAAATATCCACGAGATGGCGCTGCAAGAGCATTTTAGAATATCCTACACGTGCATGACATCAAGTGCAAGATGTCACATGCTGCAAGATCCTGTGAACTTTAAGGCAAAAAGATACAATGTACACCAGAATGCCAATCCTAAAATAAATGTACAAACAAACCACTCGTAACAGCAATAAACCCACATCTACTGCACATCCAATTTCAGGGTTATTGAGTGCACCATAAACCCAGATCACAGGCTGATGATTCACATGGCCTCACCCTCCACCTTTTCCCCAGTCAGTCACCTTAATACTGGCGACTGCATGCTTATAGCAGGGGCCCCAAAGAAGCGGGACATGCCAGTCAAAGCTAAGCACATTGTACTCTGGATTAGCAGCACGACCACATTCCCACAGGTAGCAGTAGTTCATGTGGGCGTCTTTTGAATGCTTCAGAATCTGACCCTCAAAAGACCCTCATGTTGTAAGGGAGATTTGTTTGGTTGATAGGACACGTCGGCTTCTTCAAAAAAACAGCCTCTATTCGTTGGCTCCTTTTGTGTTGGAGGAGTGTTAGTGCATCTGCTCCACACACTCCCTTCTTTTTGTAAAGTGTGTATAATATTCCAAATGTGTGTGGTGTTGTCTTGCAAGTAGGCCCTCCCTCCCCCTTCCTCCTACAGCTAGGGGAATTCTGTACCATGTGTCTGTGGTTTTCAGGGAGCTCTCAAGGAAAATAGAGGCCTCAGAGTGGCCCCCACCGCTAACACCAACAACTCCCCCAAAAATACACCCACCTCCTCCCCCTACTTCTTCTTCCCTTCTTGTTCTCGGACTCCCGCCATGTGGCACGTCTTTAACAATCTCTACCCTCCGTTTTCTCAGAACAGCATTAAAAGTGACGACTGCTTTTGACAAATCCACAACTGAGAAGAAAAGAGAAACACTTAGATGCTTGCTTGGCTAAGTAAATATGTGAACGAGGGGGCGGCTTAAAGAAAGTCCTGCAACTACATTCAACAAAATTGTCGACTGTGGCATTGGGTTACTCACATTTACTATAGCTAAGTGTGTGTAACTGTATAATTTAGTCTAAAGTAGTTAAAATTTGCCCTAAAACTATATGAAAGTTGTACAAATTGGAAGTGAGTCTAGACTTTAATCCAGGGCTTTGCTGGCTCAACTTACAGTAGAGCTACTTAAAGTAAAACACCTGTAGCATTACTTATGTGGTTTAAAGTTTGAAATGTCTCAAATACTTGGGATATGGTCCAAGCTTGTAGTACTACTACAAGCTACTCCACAGGTTTCTTCAGTCAAAGCTAAGCCTGAATTATAGGAAATCATTTAGGAAGCATGGAAAATGCCCTACATTCCCAATTCCCACATCTGCTAAGGGAGCAAGCGAGCTGTTTCCATCCTACAATCAGCAACCTTCCTGTGGTCTATTGTACACCATGGAGGAAGTCATAAAGGCTAGGAAGACTTCCTGTATTGTTGCTATGCTCTTGTACAGTGTGCTCCCAAAAGGCCAGGATCTGACTGAAATGTAAACATCATAAAAGAGACACTTTCACTGCTATCTGAACAGCCGAGACATATTGCACTGAGCGTTTAGATATCAACAGATGTAGGGCATATTGACTTTGGGATTAGCTGTTTTCATGTTGTAAACTTGGCTAATCGTTATCAACAAAACTTATCGGTGTAACTTAGATAACTTAGACTTAAAGCATTGTCTCCAAAAACTATATTTCTGGTGGGAAAAATAACATGGTAAAGGTGTGCAGCCAATTGTATAATATATTCTTTTAACACTGTTGCTGGCTGTTCATACATGGCCATTGTTATAATCAATAAAAGAATAAGTGCATCTAAAAGCCCAAGGATAAACCAAAGACTAGTGGTTGTGAAAAGACATTTGAGCCTATATTCTCTACAACTGTGCTTTTACGTTAATAGGACACACTCGAGAATGTGCTATGAGAAGTTACTTTTCATGCCACACGACGTATCAGACACACTCTGATGCCTGCACTCAAGGGAGAGCAGATGAGACGATACACTGCCCACTCAGACACAACATGTTCACCTGTTGGCCCCCTGCCAGCCCACCTCCCTGCCTCTGAACCCGCTGTCCTCTCCCTGGCCACAATCCACACCCGCGCACCCCCTCACTTGGCTGTCACCACGACAACCAGATGGCAGCTGCGCCTTGTTGCCAGTTTCTTCAGTGCAATGCTGATGTCGTACACTTTGGTCTCACGCTGAACTAGGACACTTTAAACCATTGTAACTGTATCTGTAGTGGACTTCCCATCGCCTCAGGGCGCATCACAAGGGATTGGTGTCACTGAAAAGTATCGTGAGCAGAAGTAACAAGTTCCATTTAGTATTTTGAGTAGATTTGTATCTGGAAGATTAACATTGACAATGGCTGACACAGCAGAGGGTTCTCATACTACTTCTGACTTGGTTTGACTTCCTGACCGTTAAATAGCATTCAAGCCAAGATTAGCAACAGTCAGTCTCGGAGCAACAATTTGTAGTAGGCCTTGAGTTAAAACTCCCATGAGTCACACTTTGTAAGAGATGTAAGACAAGTGTTCAGGGAATAAAAGCAATGTAAACACTAACAGGGACAGACACGCCACAGTGCAGGTCTCAGTTCTACAGGTGCAAAGTCCCTTTTTTTTTAAAATTGTATTCACTGTGTGAAGGAAGTGAGGGATTGAGCAGGTGCGAGGCAACATTACTTTGGTGGATTTATGTCTAGTGGCTCAATCCCACCATGTCGGAGTTGGGTTTCTTGTTGCCATCTGCAAACAGGACAGATGTGGATCTCTCACTCGCGCGCGCACACACACACAAAGTTCATATTTGAGTATGATTGAGTACAAAACTAATGAGAAGTCAGACAGCCCCTATACAGTAAACACCAGTAAGTGATTACTAAAGGTGAAACTCACCAGACTGGTAAATGTGACGGGAAAAAGTGTGGATAACAATCGGCCCATTTTCCTTCCCCCCTTCCCCAATTACAGCGACATCTGCACTGTGGTCGCAGTCTTCTTACAAAGTCTGAGTCAAAAAAATGAAAGGGTGTGTGTGGCATGAGTCGTTTATATCTGTGGTATCTCATGCAGATGTATATATTGTGTGTATGTTGTTTTTTTACCCCTCAGTTTTTTTTTTAAATATTTAATCATTCTTAATTTCTTCATTATGCCACTCAAATTGAAATAAAAACATTACAAGTGCTAGAGTTTACTCTTTTAGTCAGAACCTTTTTTTTTCCAAGCAACATAAGTAAAACTGTCTAAACTAATGGCAAATCTTACAATATTCCCCATTCAGTACCATCCCTCAGGAAAAAAAAAAGATACAAAGATTTGAACATCGGCAGCAATTTTCTCAATTTTATAAACATCTCTATGAATGCATTGAGTGAAATCATACAGCCACTTTGAACAAGGTTGCCTGAGCTTGTTGTGATATGTTACAATGAAGCATCAAATTAAAATACATTTTATAACAAACTTTTAACTTGTCCATATTCTTTGAACAACTCTAGATTGAAGCATTTTTAGGTGTTATAAATAAAAAGAATTTTTAAAAATGTTCAATCTAATATTCATGTGCTTGTCTGCAAAAAAAAAAAAAAAAAGTCAGACATTTACTGTATGTGTTGAACTGACCATTGACCAGAAACCATTTCTTCCCTCTCAACATCTGTGATAGTAGTTAGGTGCACCAAATATTCAGCTCAGAATAAAGCTGCATTGTTTTACACTAGTCCCCACCAGTCATGTGACCGGGAACTTCCTCAGGCGAGCAGACAAACACATGAGTACAACGTGGAGCTAACAGAGACACGTGAAGAGTACCGTTTTCACCGCGGCCTTTCCTTTCAAATCATGCATTCCTACGGAGTCCTCGGAAATTCAAGGTTAAAGCGTACGCAAGTCTTCACGATGACCTTCATTGCCACATCACATAAGCAGACTGTGAGGCAAGATATGCTCTTCCCTACCCTGCTACAAAAGAAACAGAACAGAGGACCACAAAAGATTACATTTTTAAACAACAAAACAAAGCAGTATGTCCACACTTGAGAACTGAAGGTTGCGTCTTGAGGTTGCAATCGGACAAAATATCCTCAGTCATTTCTTTCTTTCCTTGTTTTTATTTGGCACAGACAACTCTGCGATAAAGTCCTCCAACAGAGCAATATCGGCCAATACCCGGCGGATTAGGGCCATGGCTGTCGGTCAAGTCTTTACATAAGTCACACCAAACATACATATTTGTTACAAGAACTGTACATCACAAAATAGACAAAAATAGACTTAATATATGCTGCTATTTCAGCCCTATTAGTGCTTGCTGCTAAGACGGGGGCAGAGAAAAATAGACGGACAGGGAGGACAGACAGGCACTTAAGTGCTGATGCATAGCACAGATTAAAATAAGAGCCAAGCCAGAAACAGAAGGGAGGAAGGACCAACTTTCAGCACTTTCAATTCAATCAGTTAAACTAATTAAAATATCTTTAAATGCTTGGTATCTTTTCTTAAAAAAAACTTAATGAGAGCAAAGTATTGAAGTTTTAAAGTAATTAATTTCTTCTGAGTGAATTGAATCAGCTCAGTCTTTACTTGTGCTACGAGTAGTGTGCTTAACGCTAAACAGGGCTAGCATTAACATGGCTATTGATAGGGTCCAACCTGGGCTGTATGTACCGCATGTTGTTTAGCATCCTGAGACGAAGAGGATTAAGAGAGACACAAGAGTCTGGAGCTAATGGCGTTAATGGGATTGCTTGGCTCTATATCAGGGGTCTCACCCTGAGCTGCAGTCAGCAGGACAGTCAATTCACATGCTGGCATGACGCACATACACTAAGCAGACATAGCTTGCCTTCGCTCAATTACAAGCTGTACCTAAAAGTGCCTTTTGCTTCTTCTTTTTCTCTTTTATATTTTCAACAGAGGCAGTAAACAAATTGAGAAGATAAAAAGCAGTTTGATTGCGCAGACGTTTACAGCTTCAATACTAAAAAGCCTGTAGACTGCTAGTACCATTTTAAGTGAGAAGTTCACACCAGTGCTATCCAAAATAAAATCTTCAGCTGCTCCGTCTTTAATCTACATAAAACCAACGTTTTAGTTAGTCAAGGCTAGTAAAGACTTTGTATAATGGCTACAATCTGAAAACGAGGCACTTTCTGAGCTGATATATATATATATATACACAATTCTATATATTTTACAAACTAAATCTTGCCATAGTTTCTGATTATTTTTTTAGGAATAAACACTAATCTCTATATTTTATGTACCATTCTGTGATTGGCTTTCATCCAAGGAATGAGAGCAGCAATTTCTTTCTTTTTTTTTTTATAAGAATGTCATTTGGCACACATGCCTGTTGGTTTCTTTAACCAACAAGAAAAAATGTCCATCAGTCTATGTCAAAGTGCTTCAGGGGCGTGTCTTGTTACAGCTGCTCTCCTGTTGTGATTAGCTGTCCAATGGGAACAGGGCATATGAAGCTCTTGGAGTTGTACCAGATTGTTTCCACAAGGACAACGGTGTAACATCAGCACTCTAGAAAAAAAACAAAACAAAAGACTGGGTTAGGTCTGTTGTAAACAATAACTCAGATATGCACAAGAAGTAAATATTATGACATGTATATGCAAAGTAGTGTGTTTATCTAGTCAATTATAAAATGTAATGTAACAGTAGGCTTATCATGGGAACACTGTGACCATTACAGTACAACAGAAATACAAAACAGAGTTAAACAAGACTGGAAGACAGATTTCGACAGGAAGAAAGCGATCAAATGTGGAGAGGAGAACCTAGTAAGGAGATCTACTGCTGCAGGCAGTCGAGTGTGTCTGCGCTGGGAAAAAAGAGATACAGATAATGTGGTTTTCACTCCGGATTTGTTTAAGAGTCCGGTATTTGAAGAAGATGATAGAGTATGACAGAGTTCAAAAGCCACAGAATGTATTTAGGTGTCAAACTGAAGGCCTCTTGAGTTTATATATAAAAAGAAAGGTATCAAAACAAACTGAAAATGTTAAAAAGTAATAAACACTCATTTCATTTTATTCAATCACATTTTTAATTGCAGTGGAAGGTAATGATTTATGATATAAAATGGGAGTTGCTATAAAAAAAAAAAAAAATCTATGAAGTTATTTAAGATACACTGGGAACATTATGCAAAACCGTGCATGTTTTTTTTTAAATCTACCTTGACTGGTATTAGTCCATCCAAACTCTCTAGTGTGAAGTGCAACGAGCCTTTGGTTAGCTCGTTAAATCAGTGCAAACAGTTTGTGTGCAGATTTTTACTGGAAATAAATTAAAATGCATTCAGAGCCAGATCATGACTACATTTGTGTTAGTCTCTGGCCCTTTAAACCGGGTTACTTTTTGTTCAGAAGTCATGACTCAGAGCAAAGGCACTCGGGGCACTGCTGCCAAAAACACACATCCAGTGAAGAGTACAAGCTTAAGAACAGTGTCTCTTTCCCTAAAATTTCCCTGCGTTGCTTGACTCTCTAATTGCATAAGGGTACTCTATATTTATGCCCCTCCCTCCCTCCTTTTCTCTCCAGTTTGTCTTCTTCCTGGTGCAGTGAGCTATATTTAGCCCCCCTCAGCACAGACAGTGCCCGCCAGCCGGCCAAGCTGTGACAACCAAAAGCTGAGACAAGAACAGCGGAGCAGCCCATGTTCAGGAAGCCAGCTCCAAAACAGCAACACAAACAATTACACTGGCCAAGCAGCGTGACCTGTGGAGACAGGCCGGACATGCGCTGGTGCTGAATTATCTTTACCAAACTACACAATGGGAAACAGGGAAAAATATCAATATTATTCAGATGATAATAATGACCTTTCGACAAACAGACATGTTGAATTACACAGGGAGAACTCCATTCCGCTGCTTGATGCTAATGCAATTCCTCACATCTTCTACTACATCGGAAATGTTTACTCCCCAGGCCATTTAATCAGATACTGATTTCTTATTTTTCCAGAGCATCCTCCCTTTGTGGTTTACCCATCCATTTTACTGCAACTGGGAGCTAATCGATGCAATGACAGTGGTAGCTAAAATGTGTGTTTCTCTCCCAGACTGTTTCAATCTAGAGGTTAGACAAGGCTATCTGCCTCCGCACTGGAGTCTAGCCCTAGTGTTGGCTGTAATTAGGAGAGTCTGGGTCTGTGTATTGTGATGTCTCAATAGAGAGCTGCCTAAAATTAAAAACTGCCCTGTTCTGTGCTCGTAAATCGAGTGTTACAGTTTGTCATCTTCACGCTGCCTGGCTCCCACTTGATACAAAGCTGGTCTGCAGTGATGCGAGTCACTGAGTCCACTGACCACAGTTCCAGTCTTTATTTACTTCAAAAGGAAAGAGAGCAAATACGCCGTAGTTGCTAAAGATAATGTGTCAGCTTTGGCATCATAATAAGAATAAGCAAATCTTTTTGTGACCAAATACTTCTTAATCTTTGTCATGGGTGGACTTCTGACTTAAGTTTGACAATCATACCAATTTCATAAAATATTTTCCTCCTAGCTCCCACTGCAAAACAGTTATTACACTGATTATACTTCATCCTATTAAACCATCCATTTTGCGAGCTAGTAAGTGGGTATTCAGGGCAATGGCGCAACATGAGCAGGCATTCAAGCTTCGAGACAGCTGCCTACACAAGAGTGAACGCTGCCAGCACTAACCAACACGGTGGCTCCCGTGTCACCTCATTCTATTTCTCCCATAGACGCCAGGAAGTCTGTTGGTTGTAAAGATGCGTATAGTGTCGTCAATGACCAGATAGTATGCATCTGATTTTACAGCCTTGTCTTTGCGAGTTGTAAGTCTGGCATGAAGAGAGGTGACAATTTGGTTGAAGGAAATGTATCCATGAGTATCAAACGCTTCCCTCTTATGAGCTTCAAAAGTGGTTGTAAAGAGTGAGGGTGGCTTTTATGTGGATGAACCAGCTGCAGTCAGAGCAGCTCGAATGGGTTTACGAGTCAGTGGTTCAAAAACAAAAGAAATATGTTGTTTAATTGAATCTACAGTATTTTAAAATACTGTTTTTCATCGTAATAATGTAAAGAATTATTAGAATTTTTGCAAACGTTTTCTTCTATTGTTTTGGAGAGACATGCAATCTCCACAGCGTTTTATATACAATGGGACCACACCAATTGCTTTAAATTGATTTTTGAAACAAGCCCTAGACTACTCCTGGTGACAGTAAAATGAAGACTGTTTTTAAAGTCAGCACCTTACATGGTTTAAAACTAACCAACACCAAACAACCAAGATGTTGACAGCTGATCACAAGAAATTAGATATGAATACACACAAACGCATTTTTATACTCAAGGCCGACTCTAGCCTTGTAGTGGTTTCTCTCATTCAAAAGGTAATCCCTTAATACAACTAAAACAATATTCTCTCTACTGCTTTCCACAGTATTAAGCACAGTGAGAACAGTACACACAGCACAATTTCTCTAAATGCTCAGCTGTAAATTTCCATACATTACACTTGGCTCTTTGCTGCTAAAGTGGCTTGCATGGCAATGAAAGAGGTGGGGTGCAGTGCATAGTTGCTCTGCATGCATATTGCTCTTTCACAAAAGCCAGGTCCCACTTTTAACCCTGCGGCTGTCAATCAAAGCTTCTATTTATCTAGTTGGGTGTGCAATATATGCAATATGAGAAGGTGGTGCACTTGAGAGGCACAATTGCAGATGAAAAGCGCATACACCCACATGCGCAAACATCTAAGTGACAAGGTGTTATGAAATCTCAAGAGGGGGAAGTGAGAGAAAGCCTTGTTCACATAACTTCAAACTGATTAATGTGGCAATTTTTAGATTGTGTTTTGAAATAGTTGTAAAATGAATTTAATCAAAAAAGAATTCACAAGGCGAGTCTCAAGGCAAGTTTTATTATGCAGCGCCACAGTGGGAAAGACTGAGTGGGAGTGAAATGGTTAAGAGATGTGGAATATGTGGGGACAGGAAGAGTGCAGGGCTGTAGTGAGTGCTGCAGTAAGTGTTTTCTGATCATCTACTCTGCATTTGTTTTGCTGTCAAGACACTAGGCAGCCACGACAGCTTTACATACCTGACTGTCAACACGTTGTAAACGGTAAAGTACTGAGACTTCAGCAATTAGAACAATTATAAAGAGAGGCAGGTGGCAATCCTGCAGCCAAACAACCAAAATATGTGCATGGTTTTGAACAGCTAAAAGAAAAAAATAATGGTTTACAGTAGATGGTTTAGAAGAAGACACTTTTTTTGTGTTCTGTAAATGAAGTTTAGAGATGTAATTACAAAAAGAACTTGCTATTGATTTGTAGAAACAAGAGAAACAATTGATATCATCAATAATATAAAATAGGGGGTTAAATATCTCTAAAAGCTGTGACTATTGTGTATCAATCCCTCTGCTTTGCAATGCTTTTAGGAGGTATTACATCTTCTATTACCCAGTATGGCTCAAGAACTCAAATAAAATAAATAAATAAAATAAATATATGGAACATAAATTAAAATATTTAACACATTAGTTTTTGGCCCCATTTTTCAAGAGCTGAACTCAAAGATCTAAAACTTTTTCAAAAGATAGAAAGTCTTCTCTTAATAAATTATAATTCTAAAATATTCAAGGTAAGTTATAATAAAAACAAAACTTGTGCTTCATTGCATTCAGTATCCTTTTGAGTGGTTGTAAATTGAGCTTCTAAACGTGGGCACCCTTGTGTAACAAAAACTGCCTACTGTACTGAATGTGACATGGGACGTCCTGTCCCTGTACAGAATACACACAGCTTAAGCCAAAAGGACCAAAGGGTTTTAGGGAATGTCATCTCATTCATTCTGCCTCACACAAATACGCTGTCATTGTTTGTGACCAGCAACCACTGCTGTTCCACTAGTGCCACTCTCTGCCAAAGTGAAGGCCCTCCACAGAGCACACACACACACAAAACGAATTTCGACTAAAATGATATATGAAGTGATAGTGTAAGCAGGTGGGTAGTCAGTTTGTAATAAACCTCTTCCCAGAACGCTGGAAGCAGCTCGCCCTGTTTCTCAGACGTGAGCGGAGCGTTGAAACACAAGACGCCTTTGCACCAAAAAAGTTAGCCAATGCAAGCGCCGCTATGACATTTGTCTTGTCATTTTTACTGCACTGTTTCAGTATTTTAGATAAACGGCCACAAGGACATTCTACTTTAAGGAATCTTACCAGAAGGCTTGTCTTTTAAAATAGAAAATAAACATTTGCATGTTCAACACACAGAAAAAAACTATTTTTCATTAAAACATTTTATCAATTAAATATTTTAGGTACCAGTGATTATGTGTCTTCTCTAAACCAGCACCAAAGTCCAACCTTACAAGATGTGCTGTGACGGGGTTGGCACTGTGCAATCTGCATTTGGAAATCTTGGCCCGTGTTTTTAGAAATGGATGCCAACGTAGGTTTCACAGTGTGTCTATGTGTGCGTGTATCTCGTTCGGCCCGCTCCAGTTTGATGATGAACGGTGTAATTATTAATAGAGGCGTCCTTGCCCTCACGCAACAGCAGTGCAGACACTAACTGGAGCCCCCCCTCTTTCTATTAAGTTAATCCACATTGCTTTAATAAAGAGGCAGGGGTTAGGATGTATATATGAATTCCATATGGATGTGCAAACGACGGACACCACAGGATTCCACAGGAGTTTAGATGTTGGTTACTGCTGGTGCCTGTGTGAGAGACTCAGTGTGGGCAGACAGCTCGACTTGTGCCAATGCACACCACAAATATTTATCTCCAAACCTCCTGGAGAGCTCTCCTAGCGACACTTTTCACCTTTTTTATCGTCACCACAGGACGAGAAAAATATATGGAAAGAATCCTCCGGTGCTCTTTAGCTCAAAGCTGGTTACTTTCAAGCCAACGTGCCGCCCTCTGCCCCTCGTCTGCTCAGTCTGGACATTTAGTCTGGATCTTGGACCGCTTAACTTCTCAAGTTAAGCTATTTATTAGAGGCTGGAAATAAAATATTGCATGGTTGAGGAAAAAAAATGAGCACAAAGTAAAAAAGTAAAAGTACTGAATGCCAGCAGAATGAGACACTATCATAAAACTCTCTTCAGTTTGTTAGTTCTCTTCTCATTTTTTAAAAAACTGCTTAAAAAGGTTATAAGGAAGTAATTTCTAATGCTTCAAGTCTTCAGGAAATGTCAAAAACTCCAAAGCACCAACAACATTACAGTACATTACCACAAGCAATAGAAAAAAAAAAACATGTGCTTCTGTAAATGTTGAATGTGTTCTGCTTCTACAAATTGCACAATACAACAAATAACCACATGACTGCAGTTGCTCCAACAAAAAAAAAAAAAAGTCCAACAAAAAACAAGAAGATCTTTTGCAACAAGCCAAGTCTATTAGAACATTTTCTTCTTGGCGTAAAAGGATAGATACTCTCTGCAACTGTGAATTTTACACCGTCACACCACACAAATAAAATTCAAAACGCCTTTTATTTTTCCCCAACATTTATAAGCCTTGAACTATAAAAACATTGCAAGAGTCAAATGGCACAATTATACGGCCTACTGGACTTATGTGCCACTTATGAGTCAATGCTCCACACACTGTTTGGTAATCGCTTCATTCTAGTCTAGGCGACAGTGGCAGCTACTTGCACTTGCATATTAGTGGGTCTTAGGACCAGACGATAGCATACACTGTCGCTTGCACACATGTCATTAACAAGGGAACAAAATAATACATGTTTTTCTCTGCAGTGACCTTCTCCGTGGCACGTGAGTCAACTGGATCCCTGCGGTGAAACCAGCAGCGGCGGTGACGCATTATGTATGTTTCCATGTGATGTTTGTACAAGCCGCACAATGGTAATTTATATTCAGATCCACTCTTAAAAAGCAACATGAGCGGAAAGGATTACGCGGTGGATATAAATGCAGATGATCTCTTAAAGAAAACAAAACAAAAAAAAACAGATTCAATATTAATTCTGTATCGTCCCTTTCAGCTAACCTACATGACAAGTGCTCATGAATGCAAGCAGTTTGATTATAGTCTGACCACATGTTGTTCTTCCACCGCTGCCTGGTCTCCATTTATTTCAAATCTAATTTCTGCTTGTTTGTTCTTGACCAGGTTGGACTAATAAGCAAACAGGCCCGCCGTGCAGCTTTCATTTCCACTCATTGGAAGCTGTTAAAATGCTCCAGTTGCGTTTTGTGACGCCTACAGCTGGGACAGGAACATTGTGTTAATGGAAGTGTTTAATTGTGGATTCCAGAGATGTTCTACAGATGCATCGAGTGAGATGATGGGAGGACAGGAGCAAAACAACAACACAGGAAGAATTATTTTTAGTTTGTGACGTGGCCAATGAATGTGAGCAGAAAAATAAAAAACAACAACTTTAGATGATCATAAAAATGATCAAATATAAAAAGATGATAAGTATTTTTTTAGACCAACTAAAAATGTTTTTTGTGCTACAAAGCCTTAGCCATCTATTCCACTTATAGGTGGATGGCTATATCTGTCATTAACATGCAATTAGGTGCTTAATGTTGCATTTAGCCAGATTTAACAGGGTGTGGTTTCCGCCTCATTTAAATTTGGAAGGCACATGGTTCTTCAGTGGCTGAAAAACAAATCCTGGCAAACTGGAAGAACAGATGTTATCAGACCACAATTTATTTTCAAAGTTGGAAATAAACCTCCAAACATCACAACTTAATAATCGAGACTGTTTAAACTGTTATACCAAACTGACAATCCTGTCCAGGTGCTAACAAAACACATGTTTGGCTTCTTTTCTTGTTTGAAGTATTACTGTATGACAATTGGGGAGGAGCTACAGGATCTCTCAAACTCAAGGGCCATTTATACATTTAGGCAGACGTGAGGAATGGCCCCTTCTCACAGGTTTGTCTAGGGCCCCAAATTTGCTAAGCCTGCCACTGTTCCCATTCATCCTCAATGACATTTCACCTCGACTATCCCACAGCCTTTGACCCTCCGCTGGTCAGGAGACAGTGTAATCCCTGTTGCTGATGCTGCAGAATCGTCTCAGAACTCATTAAGCTGAGCGAGACTAAGTGTAGCAGCTTTATCCATCACATGACATTAGGAACTTCACTGACCTTTGAAGCCCAGATTATTTTATTTTATTTAGATTTGCTAAGAGGATGTATAATGCAACCATGTCAAAATATCAATATTTATGTCTATGTCAACTGAAAATATTTGATCTGAATTATGCCTGCTCTGAAAATGTAAAGCTAATGCATCAGTGTAGAGGTAACTTTGCTAAATTTAAATTTCTTGGGTTCCTAAAGCAAGACTTGAATTGTACTTGATGGGAAAACCATTTCCAGGGTGAAATCTTGGTAACAGCACACATCCTGTGCCCAAAAGCAATTTGGGCAATTTAATAATGAAAGATCTCCAAAGCACAGGAAGCTGTTAAGTTGTACCATTGAGGCCTGGTTATGCTGCTGACGCTGAGGTGACGTAGAGGTGAGACAGCAGTCTAAAGGTTAATGACCGTTTTCAGGCCAATAACGGCAGCAGTGAGCAAACATCTCGACCGTGATTCGATCTGTGCTGATGAGCTACATAAAAAGGTGAGTTGAGGGACAGTTTGTACCATCTTATTTCTGGAGAATTTAAAGAAGGAATATATTTTAGGGCAGATTTTGTTTGTATTTGCCAAGTTGGCTAAATCCACTGCGTTTTACTGCATGAGGACCACAGTCAGCCTGTCAGGGTTAGGTAACTGAAATATCGGCCATAATGTGTTTATATTGGTTCCCCTCAGGCACTTACTGTTATGCATAATGTATGGAGTTGAAAGACAGCCCATCATCTCATGATCCTTATTGTTTCAAACACCCAACATGAACTTGGGGTAAATCGGGTTTGGCCACAATTATGTAATAACAAACACAAAAAGTAAACTACTGCAGTTCAGTGACACCAAGGCCTGCTTATAGCTTATAGGATTTCACATACTAGCCATGTCACAAGTGCAATTTTATCAGACCACAGCCTTCATCTATTTATAACGTGACACATTAGTGCTTACCAATCACGCCATGATCTTTATAATCTCATTGTTTTTAATAAATAATAATAATAAACTTTATTTTATAAAGCACCTACAAAACAATAAAATAACACCCACAATCAAATGCTAATTTAAAAAAACAAGTCTTAACTCTAAAAAGTCTACTTTTTAAAAGGAGTTCACTGAAGCTAAAAAATGTTTGTAAGAAACAAAGCCAAATTAATATTTAGATTATGTTTCAATTAATTGCCAGGTCTTAGTATCAAGTGAGTTTAGGTACCTGTGACTGTCCCCTTTCGCTCCATAACTAAGTATCACCAATCCCTCAGTGGGACAGTAAGTAGCTACTCTACAGTCATCTGATCTGAAATGGCTTAATTGGGCCCAATTGAAACAGCCCAATCGGATCAAGGTTTTACTGGCGAAGCAAAAAGGTTTAATGTCAGCGCCTCTGGGAATAACTTGACCCTCTCTGCTGGAGTCCAACTGGATTCTCACCATGTTATTGCCGTCAACAGTTTAGCTGACCCACAGATCAACTCTGACGTCCCCTCTGAGCCCTTAAAGCCTCCATCACCTGACCCAAGTACAGCTGAAGCCGCAACTCAGCTATACTATTGCAAACACACGTGGATAATTATGAACTGAAAGCCGGAGCAGCCAGATAAACAAACCCTGTAATAGCCAGACACAAGTCCACACATACACCGTCTCCATGTGAGAAGTGGCTCGTTAGTAGACACTAATCAGCTTAGCGCTCTCCAACGCCCACCGGCACTAAGCTCTTTACTGACAAACCCAGTTAGGAAGGGAGCAACCGAGCAGTGCCCTACGAACAGTCAGACGCACAGATCAAACTGGAGACGTGGGGAGAAACGCTGTCGACGCGCTGACATCTAGACAATCACTTGTGGAGAAGTGTGAGAAGAAACTGGCAAAAAAAAAAAAAAAAAGGCCACACAAAAACGCTAAAGAGAAGTCTTCCTGGGAGAGAGGGTGTACAGAGGGAAGGTGAAAAAAAAAAAAAGATTCAGACAAATAAGAAGTGTGTGAAAGGAGGGAACTGGTCCCTCCTCCTCCTGTGCACTCAGTAACCCCAGTGAGTTAGTAGATGGCTGCATCGTTCTTTTCGGCGCTCCCCTGGCCCAGCATACATCCCATACCACAGTGCAGCACAATCGGCGCTCTGTAGCCACTGATCAGGCTCGTCCAGGGGGCTGGCACGCTGCCAAACACACACACACACACACACGAGGCATGCACGTTCCCCAGTGAAGCACAAACATATAGATAAGGTCATGACTGCTTCTAAGACCTATTAACTCCCATCAGATATGACAAGGAAGTATTAAACATACATATGGCGGCTGTGTGGTACATGAAAAAGTCCAAATTGACCTTAAAAATTATTAACTGATAATAACTCATGTGCATTTTTAAATGACATCTAAACTTTACTACTTAACACATGTCACATATAAGATTATGCAATGTAGTCAGGTGCATTGAAAGCTCTTTACTGGATGCCTTACCTTAACTTCCAGGCTTATCTTAAAAAATAAAAAATAAAAAAATGCTGCAGAGCTTCTCTGAGCAAACATGGCATGTCAGTTATCTCAATCTTTCCTGTGAAAGACACTGGATTGTGTAGTGCATGTTGAATCTGATTGATGCCTTCAGCACCTCTACAAGAAGTGCATTCATTCACTGAAACTCACTCACAACAAGGGCTCGATCTCTGCGACATGATTATGTGATGAAAAGAGAGTCTGGTGTGAAAAAAAAAAAAAAAGAAGTTTAAATGGGAAACAAAAAGAAGTAGGAGAAAAGACAGGAAGAGGAGGAGAAAAAAATAATCTTAGTGAGAGGAGGTGAGGCATAGTGGGGCAATGCGCTTTGTGCAAAATTCAATGAGTAAAACAGTATTGACAAAAGGAGACAGGAGGGGTTCGCGAGTGGTTGAAGTCTATGAAGCCTGGCGCCAGGTCAGAAAAGGTTACTTTGGCCATTAGTTGAGCAGCTTTTGGCTCACGCTCATTTCCTGAAAGGTGACTGAATGAACTGTCTGGGACAGTGTGGAACTCGGGTAAAATTTAATCATTTATGACTGTTGTGTAACTAAAGAGCTGCCTATTAAAAACAAAGTACCCAGATGTTGCAATCTAATGTTTATCTGTCACTTTCAATGATAGGCTCAATGGCCTCTTGCAAACACACACAGAAATACACACATTTAGTGTGTCCAGAGGCGCCTCTTTGACTGACCAAACTATGAATACAATTCATTTTGCCGCTGTGTTCCTCTGTGTGTGTGTTCCTCTGTGTGTGTGTGTTCCTCTGTGTGTGTGTGTGTGTGTGTGTTCCTCTGTGTGTGTGTGTGTTCCTCTGTGTGTTCCTCTGTGTGTGTGTGTGTTCCTCTGTGTGTGTGTGTGTGTGTGTGTGTTCCGCTGTGTGTGAATAAGGCACTAGTCAGTCAAAACATGACTAGAGTACTGAGCCATTAGCCGAGGTTTTACTACCTAATTACCATTCGTTTGGCCTGGCAGCTGATCAGAAACCCACACCAAAAGAGCAAAAGGGCCTTGCTTGTACTCCAGCTGAGGAGCCCTGGAGCAAGGCAACAGTGGAGGTTCAATTTCACCAATTAGCACATTTCATTGCATACAAATACGAGTATGACAATCTGTGAGCCTTTTCTGCTACTGACACTTTATTCAGTGATATAGCAATATATTTCTGCTTTAATTTAGTTTTTCTCTCTAAAATCAAGAAAATGTGTTAAATCCACATTTTAGCATGCCATTTCTAAACAAAGTAGAATTATGACTAATATATGTAAATTAAGTCCGTTTTCAATCCAAACTGAATATCTAACATTTTCTGGTTTAATTGTTCAGTTCTGACTTTGTAAAAGCACAGGAAGAAAAGTATACGTGAGAGTGCAAGTGATACCATGTTGGAAAAAGAATGTATGGAAGTTATCTGTTACAACCAGGTTTCCGGAAATTTGATCTTACCCTCTGTTAGCGTCTGGAATTACTGGAATTAAAACACAACTGTCTCTCTGACTGACTGACACACACTGACACACACACACACACACATCAGCTTATCTGCCCTTCATGTGACGTTCTTAAGAATGAAGCCACACTGGTCCGCCGTGCTCTCGCACTGACCTTCCATATTGTGGCCGCCACTTTCCTGCTCGTGGAAGTGATTCGGCTCAAGCAGCAGCACGTAACGGGGAGATGGAAAAGGTGAGGAAGATCTTGGAAAGGTGAATGAATAAAAAAAAAAAAAAAAACATGATACAGCAACTGTGAGTCAAACAGAAGCTGGGGAACAGTAAAACAAAAAAAAAACGGATACAATAAATGAATTGGTTAGGGCAGCTAGTCACCACGGTAACAAAAAAACATGACGCACACTTTGTCGTTTGTGACCGTGAAGGCTACAATATCTTTATTAAACCTATCTGTTGAATTCAAAAGTAATTGCTATTTGCAGAAGGGAAAGGCTAGTGCAATTTAGATCAAGGACTACAAACATCAAAAAGAATAAAGACAGTGATTGGCGGTCTGTAATTGTGTAAAATCGAGGCTGTTGTATTGCCAATGTTTTTTGTGGTCAGCTCATTAGTGTTTTGCAAAATAGATTTACCAGCACATTTTCTGGTTTCTTGCCCACTTATGTTGCCCGTTTTGCTTCCCACTTGACATCCATCTTCCACCCTTTATAGCATTCTCATTTATCCTCCACAACTGAGTGTTTGAACCACTTAATGAAAAGGCTTCTTAATATAATTCAAAAAGGGGTCAAATAACAGAGATATGAAAGCAAAGACGTAGGAGTGACGGTAAATAAGTTTTTTTTAAAGTGACACCCCCTTTTTTCCTGTTTATCAATGAACGATTAGTCTTTGCAGAAAGAACCGCTAGCAACATCTGCATCAATTCACAAGCAACCACATTCATCAATACTCTCTAAAGAGTCTTTTCTTTCTGCTGGAAGCTCAATGTACTTATTCTAATGCCAAACATAAAACAGACCCACCTTAAAGAGTGCACCTTTTCTCTTAGTAATCGCAAATCTCCCAAGGATAGCGCGGATTGATTTGATGCTATCTGCAGAGATTCTGTCATTCATCACTGTCAAAACTTTAAACACAGCGTTTTAATGGAGGGAGTAGACAAAGATGGTTGTCTTTTCAGTTTTCCGTTTGTACATGCCACACCTGGATTGCTTTGTGTTATTGGTTTTGTTGACGTGTTCAGAAATAGAAATGAACAAAAAGAAAATTTGACTCCAACTTAATTTTTTACTCTCTCTAAAGATTGCATGGTTTAGAAATATGACTCAAGGATTCTGATTTACAGAAATATTATGTTTACCCTAATTTACATAAAAATACATTACATACATTTAAGGTGTTTCAAGACCTCCACTGGCACCAATTTGCAAACGTACATTTAGCTTAACAAACCATTATATATAGTGTACACCTGCAGAGCTGAGCCAATAAACCTACTTTTAACACAGGCAGACTGCACGGTGACACATCCTGTTATGGGAAAGTTAGATGCTTGGGATTTAAACACACACACCACTTAAAAACATCCTTTTCCAGGTGTGTTTCTATACATTCAGCCAAGTTAAGTAAAGTTTCCACAAAAACATACGAGGTTCCAGTGTGACCGTGAGAAGCCGTGTGTGCAGCAGCTTGATCACCCGTCACAAAAGCAGCGTGCACCAGCCGATGAGCTGTGCATGTATTCAATCCGGATTACAGCACCAGTCGTGGGATTCACCTAATTGGACAGAAGCGGGGAGGTCTGTAATGAGTCTGTCCTGCTGCTGTGGAGACTGCGGATGACCTCACCCAACAGTCTTGAGGGAAAGAACTCCTCAGCTTTCGAGTACTAATAAACACAGACCAAAACACATGCACACATACACACAACCTTCAACTCTCCACTTAACCCAAACAGTGGAGAATTGTTGCTATGTACGCAGTAAGTTTGGTGTCTCCCTGAACCCACAACTTAAACCAAAACTGAAGTCAGACTTCAGACAATCATATGGCCTTGATTTAAACCCCCTAAAAGGCCCTGTTGTGTCCGTCTATTAACTTTGAACACGTTTCAGGATTTTCCCATGAGGCCGAGATTGTGACGTGAATAAAGTCTATCTAATGTCCCTCTTATTTGGATTATGCATGTATAAAAGTGCATGTTTTTCCAAGATAACTCTATATGAACTGTTCCTTTCAAAGTATTTCAGTTGAAATATCTTTGGAGCTGCTGTCCACGTGTTCACGTCTAACAGGGTTTCCTCTCAACATCTCAGCATTAAACACAGTACATACATTTAAAGTGAGCTCTGAGTCAAGGGGCTCTATGCAGCAAACTGGAGCTCTTGCCTCAAGCACATGATACGAACACACAAAGGATAAACACAATCACACACAAACACACTGACTGGGGTCATGTCCCATCCACGTGGTTGTGTTTTACATAACACTACTAGTGCTGTTAGACTAACATTGTGTTGGCCTGGATCACTGCTGGATTTGCAGAGTGAGCAATATGCCTTTGAATGAAACTTTACAAGACTCGGGCGTACTGTTGAATTTTAGATTAAAAGGGTTTTAATTTGTGGCAGTTTTATTTTTGGTTTTCATTCAGAAAAAAAAAAGTGTCTTGGATTTTTAAGATTGAAGCAGAAATGTTGTGGGTGTTCTTTGACTCCAGGTGACTTCCTTCAAGTGTTTACTCTTTCCACAATCAACATGACATGGCAGTTTATAAAAGGGGAGGTGGGAATGGGCCAACCTGCAGCAAACAAAGCCAAAAAACTCCAGCGTTCTAGTAACTCTGCATCATACACCTGGAATCCTTATTTTGTGCCATTTTCTTTTTACCTTCAGCCAAAATCAAACTCATCAGATTTTGTTGGGTTAATCAATACCAACTGATTAACAAACTTGAGTAATTAAAAGAATATTCTTCATTATCTTGCCATTTTCATTGAGGGGAGTCTCTCTGGGAAGCTATATGAAAGAGCCACAGGTTATTTTGGGATTGGCAAACAACTTCCACCAGATGGTGAAGAAATGAAATAACTGGCTGGTAAAAGACAGCTGGGAGTGCACATAAGACAGTTCTCTCATGTGATTTTTCTGCAAGAGACTGTGGGAGTGGTAGCCGATTTCATTTAAATTAAAACGTTTTGTCTCCGAGATGTAATGTTGACCAATGTTCACTCTGTTTTGACGAAGGTCGCGGCAGTCCTTCAGAATGTGGGAAGAGGCCCGCCGTCTCTGCTTGTTTGGCTGAACTTGATGTTTGCAAAGGGCACACATCTATCATCAGAAAAACTGCATAGATGGATTACACATAGGAGTTATTTAATTGATAAGCATATATATTCGTTTTTCATCTAAATCCAACAAGATTCTTTTTACACTTTACATATTATGCAAGTGGTGTCCAATAGAATTGTTTTTGGCACATGTCCCACTACTGATGTTCACTTTTAGCTCTCAATGTGCTCTGCCAAAAACGAAGCACTCCTGAGGCTGGGACACAGAGTTTCTATACAAGTTACTGCTTGTTGAAGGAAAAACCCTGTAATGGAGAGTTAACCGGAGCTTTTATGTTCTACATTTCTTTAAGATTTTTAACTTTTTTTTTTAACTCAAAAAGACAATATTTCAGCACACTTTTCTTGAAAGATTAAGTGACAAAAGAGTAGGCACCAAAAGCGTTAGAGTGAGAATCTGAACAAAAGAGCCCGCCATGAACAGAAGGGAGGGATGGAATTTCAAAAATCTGTCAGCTTTTATGTCACACAAGGACAGACATGTGAAGAAGAATAGAAAAAGCAAACAAAACAATAGTGTGGAGAAAATACAAAAGCAGTGATAGAGACTATAGGAGGTAAAAAAACAACACTGAAGTCACTGGGTTTTAGGAGAGTTACTAGTCTTAGAAATCGGCCCTGCTGAGGTCAGTGAGACCGCCGCGACAAAAATACTTGAACAAAAGAATCATTTATTGTTGAGGAAAGAGGGGGAGGATGAATGGAGGGATAAAAGCAGGGGGAACACTGAAAACACGCATTTGAGTACAGTGTGAGTGAAACACTGGCTTCATCTCAACATTCACAGCCAATGTGTAACCCCCCCCTGCTTGCCCCACTGACGTACACAGCAGCCCATATGGTCCCACTGTGGAAGCCCCAAGCATTTTTATTTAAAATACACTCCGTCAACACCACATGCTTCAACCAACATAGCTATCATTTTGCAATAAAACCAAAACGACAATGAATGGATGAAGACGGACTATTCCTTTCCATGTGGGCAATCTATAAATCCAAATGTTGAGCTGAGCTACTCTTACCACAACATCCCATGGTGAATTTTGCTAATGCCTTAAATTCTTTATTAAATCCAACTGTGGAGTTAAACTTAGAGATGCTCACCGCAGAAACCCAGGAGGATTAAGCTTAAAACAAAACCTACAGTATAAAACATGTGGAAACTAGCAGGGCTACAAAAACAACAAGGCTTGGCAGGAGGCCTTCATCAAGAGCCCTACGTAGAAGGTTAAATACAACTAAGTGTTTTACTGTTGCATATAACTCTTCGTTAAATCTGCTGAGTCCAGTTCTTATTGAGCCAATTTAAAATGGACAGAGGCAAAGGAAATGTTATTTGAGCAATCGACTCAGTGACATTTTACTGTGAACATCAATAAGACAAAACAAGAAGCTGATTTAATCTTTGTATCGGACAATTCAACTCTATTGCTTCATCTGCAGTTTCTTATGTTTAAAAAGGCTTGAAATTCAACGCCTACAACATTTATACTTCAGTATTTAAATGGCATTAGGTGTAAATGTGTCCTACATTTTTTCCTTCTAAGTGAAAGCCAATAATCAATGGTTGACTGGTCAATGAAAAAGAGGGTCAGATTTCATCAAAGACGAACTACTGAATGTTTGTGAAGGGTTGAATGCTTCAAAAGAAAGTCTGAAAGGTTTCTTGAGACCTAGTGCTGCTGCTAGAGGCCAGGAGGACAATGGCTCAACTGGAGCAGAAGAGTTTTTTTGTTTGTCAAGTATGTTAACACAAGAGCTGCATGTGACACTGCATTATATCGACGCGCAAATCAGAAATACAAAAACAATAGGTTGTCTTATGATTGATACTTTAGCAACCAAGATAAAAAAATACTTTGAATTACCATCAGATCCATATCTATTATTATGGATTCCACAGACGGCAAAATGAATTAGACTACTGGTATTTTAATCTGGTGCCAGGTGAGGCTTCATTACAGGCATAGACAGAACAAGAAACTGACTGGATTATACTGAATTGATTGTAATGCAGTTTTGTGAGAGACAGACAGACAGAAAGAGAACACAATGTGAAGAATCAGCAGAAAGATAAGAGACTTTGTTTTATATAAATAAAAAACAAAGAATAAAATAAAAAATGGCCATCTCTTACCGGTTCCCTCCTTGTTTCCGTTCTGATGTGTTCGCAGCTCCTCTGATTTATAGAAGTCTATGCTTGCGTACGTGTTGAGATTGGAGCTGTTGCTTCCACCTACAGCCGCCCCCACTCCTCCTACCCCAGAACCTCCACTGAGCAAAGAGAAAAGGCGAGACGGGGCTTGGCTACCCGAGGATCCATCCAAACCCAAATGGGGACTCTCTTTGTTGGCCAAGTCCAAGTCAATATAATTAAGGCCTTGCTCTGAGGCTGAAGTCTGGCCGTTTATGGGAAGGGGCTGTTGTCCAGAAAATTGAGAGGGGGTATCAGTTACAGCACCATTGCCCCAAAGCATACCTTCAAAGCCCAGGCGACGGGCCACAGACTGGGCATGTTCGGGAAAAAGAGAGGCAGTGGAGGAAGAGGATGCAGACGTAGAAGTGGAGAGGGACGGGGGAGCCAAAAATGTCTCTGAACAGTGTCGTCTTCGTCCTTGGGGGTCTGCCCTGATGACTTTGGCTCCATGGTCTGGGTTGGGTCCTTTGGCAAGAGGGAAGTCAAGACCACGGGACAAGACGTTGACAGAAGTATCAGTCCTGGTTGGGGAAGGAGCGTGAGGGGAGATGCTGGAAGAAGGATCGTTGCTGTTCAAGCTAAAGGCCATTTCTGTGTAGTCACTGCAGGATGACGGGGACTCCGATTCGCTCACCGATGGAGCGCTTTCTTTGCTTTTACGAATTGGGACCTCGGCCACCTCCGCCCGGTCTTCACACAAACTGGATGTGCCCTCATTGCACGTTTTGGGGGCATGAGCCAGAGTTGGAGGTGTAGGTGGGGTGTTGAAAGTGGGAAAGACTATATGGGTAATAGACAATGGTGAGGGGGAAGGGGAGGGGCCTAAGTCCATGTTGACATACTCCGAAGCAACTGGTGGGGTAATAGGGGCAGATGGGCTACGGGAGACTGGGACAAAGTTACCCATGCAAGAAGTTGGTCTGTTCTGAGGGTGCTGGCTGCTTGAGCCATGAGGCAGAGATAAGCCATGCCTTAGACCCCTGCCACGGCCTCCTCCAACCCGAACCTGGCTGCTTTTCTCACCTTTGAACTCAATGCTGACATACTCCCCAGGACTTTTGGGTTCTGGTAGAAGGGGGTTCTCTCTGACCCGAGGAAGAGTGTTTGCTTTTGAGACGTCAACAAACAAACTAACTGGTCTACTTTTAGTGTGGCCACCTTGCTTGGGTAGGCCATTGGAAGCCTGTTTCTGCTGCAACTTCTTTGAGTCTTTGGACTGAGATCCAGCTACTTTTTTACTAGCGCCCTGGGGGGGGCGGTCCTCATTCTCCCCGAGGCTTTCGTTGCTAGCCGAGCTGGAGGAGTAAGACGATGAAGAGAGGGACAGGTGACGACCACTCGCCGAATTAATAGTTGTTGTTTGCTCCTGACGTCCTCCCAGAGGCCGGCCACTTCCTAATCCCCTGCCACCATTGGGCCGCCTGCCTCGTCCGGGCCCGTCATCAAAATGTCCAGAAGGATTATGTTTGTATGAACGAGGAAGAGAATAATATGAATACACCTTTTTGGGTGTTTGCTGATGAGAACTGTTTTCCAAATGACCAGTGTGATCAGGAGGGGGGCTACCACTAATAGAACGTGCACTGATAGGAGACATATTCATATAGTCAGTGCCCGCTCTGCTATCCGCACTACCACTGCTCACCCAAGCCCCTCCAGATAGACCACCACGCTGGTCTGGAGAGCAGCTGCTATTAGGGGACATTATCATATAGCCATCAGAGGTGGGTGGTCGGATTTGCTGTGGAGGGGATACACTGTTGTTTGGGGTCATGGCCATGTAATCATCTGCAGGTTTGGAGTCCAATTCTGGGACTGAGACAGCCATTGACTGGGTGAGGGAAACTGGAGGCTGTGTAACACCAGGCAACATTGACATATAGCCATTGTCCACACCTAAATCTATACTCCCACCTCCTCCCGCTTCAGTTTTAAACTCTCCAGCCACTTCCAAGTATCCACCCCCACCTGCAACTGACTGTCTCTGCATTGAAGAGCATGTCGATGTAAAAGATTCACGGCTAGTACTCCGAGACATGATGGCATAATCAGCAGATTCTTCATCTGTTGGTTCCTCACCCCTACGCTGTCGAGGAGCCAGTCTCTCAAGAGCCATAGGAGGCAGGGACGCCCGCTTACTCAGCAACCTACGCTCAGCTTCAGATTCCCTACTTGATGAACGTCGCAAAACTCTTCTGGTCTGAGACTGGGAGCTGCTGCCTGGTGTTCCTGGAGCTAGCATGGGGCTATTAGTCAAACTACCTTGACTGTTGCTGCCACCCTCACTGCCTCGTTGTCCCATTAGTATATAATTGTCTCCCTCATTGCAGAGGGACTGGCTGCCAACACTTCCAACTGAGCTTCCTGGGAGACTGGGGGAGGGCAGAAGTGTGTGATCACCGGGACTAGAGCCGTACTCATCAGAAGAGCAATAGTCACTAGGTGAACCTGAAACAGATGTTTGATGAGTAAGAACACGACTGTAGGCACCAGACCCAGGGCCAGGAGCAGAACATGATGCTTCTCCTCCAAATTCAGAGCCATGCCCTGAGCTAGATGAGAGGCTTGGTGCAGCGGATGGAGCTGGGTTTGAAATGGAGCGCATCAGCCCGAGCGGAGTTTTAGCAGCTGTGGCGGGGGCTGAACGGACCGACTTTGACCTTAGGATTGGGGTGGTGGAGCAGGATCCATTAGTGGATGGGCTAGAGCTTGGTCCTTGTAGAGGCATGGTCCCTGCTCCATTTTCCTCAGCTTTACCTCCATCACTGGCAGTACGAGATCTTGGGAAAGTATGCCTAGGGGTAGGGGAGGCATTAGCACTGCTAGCCCCAGCTCCACCTCCGTTAAATCCAGGCGGTTCAGTTCGGGACCGACGGTTTAAACCCACTTGGCTGGGAGGTGGGTTAGGGTGGTGACGGCGTGAGGGAACACTAATTGGATTAGAGGCAGTGGCCCCACCCCCAGGGCCAGAGTTAGACTGAGACTTGCTGCGTTGACGAAACTCCTCGCTCAGCGCCTTCATGGCTTCCAACAGGGTCTCATGCATGTTTTGGGCCACCACTGAGTCATCCACCTGTGAAGTAATTTTAATTTGTTTTAAATTGTGCAGTAAAGCATAATCAATCAACAGTGTGTACATGAAATATAATGATTTAAATTGATTCTATTTTTGAGGCTGTTGAACTTTTTAATTAGAAGTTTTTAAACACCAGGGCTGGAGGGTGAAACTGTCAACATAAAGGTGCTCTTAATTACAAGCTTACCTGCATCCAGAACTCGCCTGGACCCGTCACAGCAGAACGGCCCACTTCAACAAAGAAGAAGTTTTCTGAATGGCCACAACGTCGGACATTCATCAGCTGTAAAACTACAGCAGCAGCATCTGAGTTGAGCTTGACAAAGTTGACAGTCTTGTCAGTGAGGCAAAGACGGTAGATCCCCACCAAGTTCTTGGCCTGACCTAAGCCTTTGGGCCACACCTTTACTTGCCACACTTCTTTAAAAGCAGGTCCAGGATTGGGCACACCATAGTCCCCTGCTGCTCCACTGTCAGTGATAATTTTACCTAAAAATAAGAGCAGAAATAAAAAAGTATTTAAAGCTTTTCAGTGTAAGAAAGACACACAATATTGTTATGGCACCTTAAACTGCTGCAACAGCAATGCTATGACCTTCAGTGTAAATGGCCAAAATGGTGAAAGCACCACTATTTACATTTTTGTTGAGGGCAAGGTGCCGTTTTTATGTAAGCATTGCCAATACCGAGATTTTTGAACCAGATTAAAACTCACACTGCACACGCAGCACCTGGTGACACAGGCTCACAATACCTGCAGGCTCCATACCTGGGGTCTCATTCATCACCTACACACAATCTTTCTGACACTAGAGTGGAAAAATGAAACTGTTGACAACTGATGTGCCTTACAAAGTGATGACTCTGGAAAAGAACCCTTGTGGAAACATTTGGACAATGCTTATTAAGTGAATATTCTGATAAAACCAAGAGGCCTCAAACCAAAGAGCAAGCTCTCAATAAAGCTCTTAAGAGACACTTTCTGGAGCTGCTAAACACAATAAACAGGCTTGGTAAACTAATACATTTCTGTGTCTTTTGGGAGAAAACAAGCAGTCCATTCAGCTTTTGTATTAGGTGCTCTATTCAGACATTAGTAATTACTGAGCACAACAAAAATAAGCTGTTTGTTATCTAATCCAGCACTACTAGCTGTAGAAGGAAAGTTACAGACTTACTTAACGACTTAAGAGCATTTAGCCACCTGTTTTCGTTATGAAGTCTCCATTATCACCAATCTGATAAGGTAAATGCGCCCATTAAGCTAAAAATTACGCTAATTCTATCAAGCTGTGGAGCTGACTGCCAACAATGAAATTGATTCTGATGATATCATACAGTTACCTAAAAGATTTCTTACTTTCTATTGACAAAACTTAGTAATATAATCTAACATGGAAACACCCTACACATTTCCTATACATTTCATATTGGTCCCTGTAGATTGACAAGACTGAAGACTAAAACCTCGACGGCCCTCTATGGTTTACCTATACCATGGGAACAGCATGTGTTTGGAGAAATCAGTGATCCTAAAAAAAAGGAGCCTTCACTGCTGTCAGTCATTGCACTTCTTTTCTCATGGCTGTGCTGGAATTGTTTATTGACAGCCATATGCAGACAATACGCCCAAGCATGCACAGTGGTTGCCATATTAGCCAAGCTTCCGTTGTGACAATACTTCCCTAGATCCTCTTTCTGAAACATTCACTTGTGATTGCAAAAGACAGAAATCTGACTTTAGTTTACTTCCCCAAAACTTGCGGATTGCTCTAGACTTGAAAGAGACATAGGAATAGAAGTTTTGTTGAGAGCCATGCAGTTTGTGGCTTAGTGGCTATGTGTGTGGAAGGCACTCCCCCCTATATTAGATGACTCATTCAAGGCCATGCTAAGCTTTTTTGTGTGCTGCTTTTTTTTTTTCTCCTGTGCAAAGAAGCTGCGTTTGCCTCCTTAATTTAGATTTACAACAAAAAAAGGGAAGGTTTGGGGATTTTTCCGTGAATCTAGGAAATTAAAGGGTGATTGCAGAGATATGAGAGCGCCATTAGAAGAAAGTCAACATTGAAAGTTAAAAGAATCTGTAGTCAAGATATAGTTTGCTAAATTTGTGCTTAGTTTAAAATGAGGACTTTAAAAAGGTTTTGAATTGGATTTATCTGCTGGATTTTCACAGAAATGCATTTTATGTTCCTTTGCCATTTTAGTGCATCTTAAAAGTAGCAAAAGTGTGCTTTTTCTTTTGAGCACACTATGTTCTTAAATCTAAAGTGTGCCCTTAAAAGCACTCTAGGGCCACTCAGGATAAGCTCTGAGGGGTTATGCCCAAAGCCAATGGGGTGGACAATAACTTGCCCTATCAAACATGGCAGGCTTTATTTGCAGTTACATAAAGCTAGGGTTGATCTGACGCAGACTGATATAAATTATAGATTGACACTGGCTGTTCTCAGGAGGACTGTCGAGGGACCAGCAATGATGGGTGTAGAGAAAGCCTTTCTTTTAGTTTGCATAAAGTGTGTTTGGAACAATCACCTTCTCAGGACCCCTATAGGACTAACACAACCCTTAGCAGGTACATCTGAGGGCCGGAAGAGAGATGCGCATGAACGCAGAAACACACCTGGAGGTAGTGAAGCCTGCTGGTTGAATAAGGGCAGCGTGTGCAAAACACTTTATAGCCCACCTTGATCCAACCTTGATGATTTTTGCGTGCCCGGTTGTTGAGTTCAAACAAGGTGACTTTACTTTTTTCATCCCAAAGTTACTGTAGAGTTTTTCCCTTTTTAGAATCCTGCAAACAACTTACACTAGGCTTCTTCTTTCCCAGGCGCCGCTTGTTTACTCCACTTTTGCCACAACCACATATGGCCGGTTTGAGTGTGGCTTGAGAATAGCAACCTCTGCGGACAACATTCGTGCAAGTTTGTTTGCTGTGACCGTGCTACCTTTCTCGAGATCATAGGGATCTCAAGAGAGTATTAGGAGGGTCATAATCTAAACAATTTTTCTACGATGGGATTTCAAATATGATTAAAGTTCTAGTCGTTGAGACTGTGTACTCCTTCGGTTTTATGTGGGTTTAAGGGGGCGTACAGCAGGGATAAAATTAAAATGTTTACCCCTTAGGGTTCTAGATGCTTGCTGTGATATTAAAAACTATTCACTCAGTGACAGTCTGTTGTTATGGTTATCACACAAATCCTAAGAAAGTGGGTCTCCTATGGTGGTCTAGGAGGCCAATAATAGCTTACACACAGCAAAAAAAAGAAAAAATAAAAAAAGAATGGGGCTTTTGTAATTGAAGGACAAATTGATTGATTAAAAAAATAAATAAATAAAAAGAAGAAATCTTACCAAGAGGCACATCTTGGTAAAATCTTTTCTTTTCTTTTTTAAAATCAAGTGTTAAGATTTAAGAAGGTCATGCTTCATTTCAGTCGTCTGGTATTGCATGACTAAACTTAATATTAGTCACTGAAATGCTAACATTTATTGTGGAAAGAAAAAAGAGGAAACAATACATATTCAATAAATATTTTGCAGCAAACTCTTACTTCTTGGTTGTAAATGCAGACTGTAAATCAGGAAAAGCTCTTATGGAAATAAAGCTCTCACCAGGTTTTGTTTCAAAGTTTCTGGCCTCACTGCATGCTGTAAAACCATTAATAGTGCACAAAAATTGTTAGACTTCAAACCCATTTTCTACCACTATCTCTGCTACTGTTGGTACCACCCTCTCTGCCATTCCAGGTTACCAGCGTGGACAGATAGCAGGCAGCTGTGGACTGCCGTGTCCGAGAATGAACCTGATAGCTGCGCTAATCTCTGGCTGCCATGTGGACCCGTTTAAGTCTCCACCAGCTCCTCCACTTCCTATCGTTTTATCCATCTCCAGCATCTGCAAAGCTCCATCTGGGCCCACACTGGGGGGACACAATGCTTCCCCAAACCCAGCATCCGCCTTGGGTTCATTTCACATGTGGTTCCAGTTATCCATAAGAATACAAAAGCACATAAAATTACTGCTGATGCTCCAGAGGTTTGCTATTGGTTTTCTGACAAAAGATCTCTGAAAGTCAGTTTAAGGAAGCTAACTTGCTGGTTAAAACACAATGTCCTCCTAGTGTGTCATTTGGCAGGAACATAAGGTTCTGGGGGAGACAAAGCAGCTTCCAAGATTCTAACATCACAGTCTGCATAGATATGTTTCAATTAGATGTGACAGTTTTCCCAAATCAGACACAACTCAAAGTGAGATTTGGACGCAAAGCTTCTTAAAACACGAACATAACAACCTAGATATTTGTTACAACCCCGCACAATATATCAAAAATATATTGTCATCATTATGTCTAATTGCACAGTACATCAATGTACAGCTGTTGAATAATCCATGAAGTAGATTTCCCTAGAAGAAAAACCACTTGAACATAGCTCATATAGTATTTGTATTAATTTAAGCCAACATACCAAAGCAAACATTGACTCATGCAAAGATGTATTTAAGAATAAAAACTATTTCTTGGTCTCCCACAGGTGCTGCTTGTAGCTCCCTTTAGGTCCATACCTTTTAGTTAAATTTACATGCACAAGACGCTAGGGGTGTGTATTGGCAAGCACCTGGTGATACAATATGTAATCACAATACACATGCCACATTACAAGATATCTCGATATATGTAATACTGTATTATAATGACGGTATTTTGCGATTATCAAAATAGTGAGCACTGAAAATATATCTCACAACATTATTGTTTAACTAAACAAGCAACAAACTTATTGGTTGCAGAATTTTTTTTATCAGAAATACTCAAACACAGTGTTTGATTTTAATAGCACGCTGTAAAATATTAGAGTAGGATGTTGTATTGAATCTCCAAAAAGAAGGAAGATACAGGATTCCCCTTGTGGCAAATGTAGACCCTACAAAGCTTATAAATCTCAACTCATGAACTTCCTGACCCCACAACTGGAGCAGTAATAGCCGGGGATCAAACAGTCAGCAATCAATAGCCCCGCTGTAAATGGTTCCCCTGCTTTTAAAGAGCTACCGCTCAGTCACGTTCAACATATGGGTACTCATCCACTAAATGGATCCTGTTGCCGCTGGCTTTGCTTTGGCTGTCAGTCAAAGGGAGGCTACTGATTGACAGGCTGCTTCAGAGTAGAGGCAATGGCAAAACTCGTGTCCACTTTTTACTCTAACATTTGTGTGACTTTTCACTACACGCAAGACAATAGCTGGCTGGGTTCACATTTGGACACACACACACGCAAATCACAGGGCGTTAAAATATTTGCCAAACTAAGCAGCTGGGATTGAGGCTGAAAGAAACAAATAAAAAAATAAAAAATTAGCAAACAGTAATACTCCGAGGGACCACAACTTCATCGTGCTCACCTCAGTACCTGCGTTTGTATACAAACTCTTACTGCATCACCTCGAGACAATAATTACTAGCCAATTAGGCAGATGAGCAGTGCTTAAAGCGGCTTAACGTTTAATCTCTCGGTTTGACTAGGCAACTGGATGGATCCAGATCTCATTTGCAGTAAGAGTAGCCAGACGCTACAAGATAAAAAAAAATATAGACACAAAATTCAGACAGCCAAATGTGCACATAATCAGTGATTTGTCTGCAGCTGAATTGAGAAAGTGTACAGTCCTACATGTCACTGCCAGGTAGGAGAGATTCAGAGAAGAATCTAAACTCAAATGTATGAACTCTATGATTATCCGGACACAGATGATAATTCTGTGTTCCTGGTTTAATTTATGGACCTTTGAATGTAGACAAGGCACATTTTATAACTCCAACATTTGTGGTGAGCATAAAATCCCTAATTACAGCTTTCACTTGAGCGGATACAGTCAATTATTAAATCAACAGATGAAAGAAGTGACAGTGGTTTGTTAAAAACAAATTACAACAGGCATTTATTTTATTGCTAATATTTTCTAGACATAATTCAAGTGAAGCAACTGTAAGCTTCTGTGTCAAAAATATGACAAAAGCAAGAGACTGAATAAAAAGTAGACTGCTGCTTAGTCTCTAGAATATAAAAAAGTTTGATGAACTAGTTTTGTTTGTTGTTGTTTTTAAATTGAACTTGGTTCTCACCACATGACAATCACTTCACGAACATAAACTAGTTTGCAGTTTTAATATTCACATGACTTTTTTGTCTGACCAAACTAATATACAGTCTACAATGACACCAAAAGATAAAGGCAGCACTATTGTAACTGATTGATGTATTACATAGTTTTTTTTTTTTATTATAATTTCATTCTTGACCTTATTATTCAACTCTTAAAATAATAAAAATGTGCTGCTGCTATAAGACATCTAGTCTTGAATGTCACATAAGTGCATTAGAGGGTGTGTCCATTCCGAGCATTAAAACAAGTCCAAAGTTGAACTCTAGCATATTCTTTTGTCGAGGTCAATAATTCCCATGGTGTTGTCTGAACTGCAGAAAAGACTTCCACGCTGCCGCGCCTCAACTTTTGGCTGAGGTTAAGCCTTTATACACTCGACTAACTCCTAATAGTAGCACAAATAGCTGCCCCCAGGCCTGATACTACAGTTGCTTGCTGACAGGGTCTAACTGTACTCAGCTGAAGAAATAACGATGATAGTTAGTAGGAGCATTTGTGGCTTCAATAGACAGCAGCTTGGATTACTTCCCTGTACTCTTCCTATACGCTTCACTGTTCCGTAAGCTGTGTCAACTCAAAGCAATGGAATCATACCAGGCTTCAAACTGTGTCGAGCCAAGGCGTGCGGCTATAACCCCCCCCCCAGTGCCTACTGACTGGTAGTGGGTGATATGAGCAGCTACACAGGTATCAAGTTGAAGGTGTGGCCTGTAGGAAACTATGCAAGAGGCACAGTGCAGCATCCCCCCCTTCCCCTTTAGCTGTAAATTCTTCCGTCTCCCCCACTGGGTCAAGCGGTGGGACAGACACTTCACTGTATGGACACAAGTGGATTAGTGATGGTGTGGGTAGAGACTCTATCAACGCTTGAAACTCAATGAGCTGCACATACCAAGGGATGCTTTTTACAGAAATTAATCCTGACACACTAATAGCTGTGTGTATATTTAGCCATTTTTGCAGCAATAGTACCTGCAACCCCTAAACTTTCTAAGTACAGGTGTATATGTCTGTCTCTGCGGCCTCATTTTCCAACAACAGTGTAGGAGCAGCATTGCCTACCACAAGAAAAGGGATGCCAGAGTGCAAGTTTATACAGCAGCCAGCCGCAGCACTATTGACATTGTCAAAGGGGGAGATTTACACTAGAAACCCAACACTTGGAGACAACAAAACAAGGTAACGGGCTGCCAATGGTGCGACATAACCGATGTGTAATGGTAAAATGTCACAGTGACTTGAGTAGGTTGTCTTGGCTCATCACCTGCTGAGTTTTACGAGACGTCTGTACATGTGATCTCAGCTTTGTGCACAAAGGAAACTTTTCTTTTAGCCTTTTAGCCTCCAACAGCTGCCCATTTACTTTGCAGTCTCTCAGAAACTCGTCAAACACTTGGAAAAAGTGGGCTGTACACACCAAAAACACACAGTCCCAGTTGTGTGAAAACAGCGGGGGAAGCAGTGATGTTGACATGTTATAAGAGATTGCACTTAAATCCTTTAATGCACGCACTGGCAGCAAGCAACATTCTGAAGTTTTTACAAGGAGCGAGACTTGTATCCTTCTTTAAAAGCTGACAGTTCAACGCAACACAAAGTGCTCCGTTGAGAAGCCATCAGACTGAGTGGCCTGATTTTCTCTACTTCCAGGTGTTCTGTCGCTGTACCGCCTCATTTCTAATCAGCTGCTTTATGTAACCGAGCAGAAGGGTCATGTGTGGCAAGCACCTTGAACTTGTATCTTCATTTGCCAAGATTGCGTCATGTCATCAAGTCCCTGGTGGCCTGTCTGTCTGGTCGTTTCACTGAGAGGCTGAACAGGTGATCTGGCGTTTGCTGTGTTCAACGATTCTGCAATGACAGCTGTGTGTGTGTTTACACAGCAGCCCGTAACCACCATTTGAGAAATTTTACATTAAACTTATTCTTCTGGGAGGGGGGTAGATGAGGCTATTTGCAAAGTTCAGCCACATTAGACATAATTTCTGCACTGAAGCTTTCATAGGACACAATAAGTTAACACTGCCCGAACATCTAAAAAGAGCAAGCTCTGCAAATATTTAGGCCAGGCATGTCCCTATAACTGTTCTTTAATAAATGTGTGATGTTTAACATTTTATAAAACTGTCTCTGGATGCCATTTGGAGTCTGTTTCTTCAAGAACAGCATGAAAAGGATTAGGTACAAACACATTTTAAAATCATAGTGCAGCTGTTGAATGCTCCGTTCAGTAACTATAAGTCTAAATTATGACAGTTACCAAATAAGAGACAATATGAAGCGGGGTTGAGTAATGCCTGGGATCAATGCTGCATGTGATATTGTAATGTCAGCAGATAAAAAAAGGCCAGTAAACAAGAATGTGGGGTTTGTTTGAGTAAAAAATAAAAAATACAAAATAAATAAGTTGTACGGGTACTGGAAACAAGGGAGTAAGGACAAGCTCCACAGCAGAGTATTTTCACAACAGAGGCAGTTTAGAGACCCAATGCCCACAACACAATAATAAATGATGCACCTATCCATTTATGAAAAGAATACTTGTGTAAACTTAACTTGGCAGGCACTAATGGTTTAAATGATCCCTCACATTAAAATGAGGCATGTCCTGATCTGCAGTGCGCCTCTGCTGCAAAGCTGCCGATTGCCACGTTTCCCCTTCACACACACAGTCCCTGACAGAGTCCACGTATGCGTTACCCGGACTTTTACTCACTTTTGCACTGCAGCTCCACCATGGCCTGGTACCACTCGTCTTGGTCCGTCTCGTTCTCCGCGGCGACGGCAAAACTCTCCGCCCGCGTGTAGAGCACTATCATGTGCTTGTTCTTGGAGTCGGCCCTCTTGTTGATGTTGAAGCATGTCTCCAGCGCCACGGCTTTCTTTGGGACGGGTGCCTTGCCTCGGAATTTCTTCTCGCTCTCGTAATACTCGAGTCGGGCCGGGCCTCGCTCAGTGGCACCGCGCAGCACGAAGTACCGACGGTGCATGGACTTCTGTTTTCGAAGGTAGCCGCTCTTCCTCACGTCCTCGCAGCTATGAGGTTCGCCCGCTTGGCTCTCCATGACAGCTTTCCAAAAACAATTTCGTTACCAAGTCAGTTTGTTTGTATTTCTGTAAGTTTTAGCTGGCGGTGCCGCTCCCCTCTCTCTCGCTGGCCCACATCAACGCAGGCATTGAGTGAGTGAGAGGGGAGGCAGAGGTCGGCTATGGGGTCACTCCTGGTCCAAGTCTTGCAGCTTCAACCTAAACCAGCCTGTTTGCATCCGCAGATAAGCCGACTACTCTTCTTTTGATTGCTGGTCGCTTCCACTGGCTGGGCTGCAGCACAAGTTTTCCAAGGCGCTCTCGGGTGAGCACATGCGGCGCAACTCGACGCTGATCCCCTCTCACACAACTACTACAGCAACAAAATGCTACCTGGGCGCTTTAATTCATTGACTGCACGAAGCAAAAACACAGTCCATTCGGCGGCACACTGCACAGCGTTCTCCCCTGGCGCCTTGTTTGGATCGACTCGTGCTGCCGTAGTGTGGAGCAGGACTGTCACTCACTCAGTACTAGTACTCTGGAACACGGTGCGTTCAAGGGACACGGGAAAGCTCCGACCGCAGAGCTGGCGTGCTTGTGTTTTGGTCTATTCTAACCATTCATATCAATCAGAAAATAGTTACAATGAGCCAACATCTGTAAAAATGAGCTTCTTATTGCTGATGTTGCTCGCGCTAGTTAAAGGTATTTCTATACGTCTTAAAATGAAATGCAGTTTAGCCACTTTAATGGTACAATTACTTATTTTGCAATTGAGCATTTTAAGGTTACTGTTTGCTTTTTATGGCACTCTCCTTTTCTTACGTTGACCTTAGTAGATTAGAACTTAGAATATGTTTATTGCCTATGTCAATGTTCAATTTTGTAAAAGATGTAAGTACAGTCTAGTGACTTCCTACTTTGTTCCAGCCCATGAACGCAGCATCACTATGAGTGTGTAATATTTCAATGTTGTCGATTCACTGAGCCCATCCTGTTCTATTTATTGCCAAAATCCCTTTCTGTCCACTTCCGCGGTGCCCAGGTCTGAGCAGCAATTTTGTTAAAAATAAATACAAATTAAACATAAACACGCTGTTTCTTTCATTTTACACTTTAAACACGCACTTAAATAAATACTTGTGAAAATACTAAAATCTGCAGGTTAACATGGGCTGATCATTATGTCCTGTTGTAACTGTTTGACCATTGATAATCCAATTTAATTGATAAGAAAAACATGCCCAGACATGATCTTCTTGACCCTTTCTGGGCTGAGCACCATAACCACCATGTCACAATCGTTGAATCAAATCAAAGAATAATCGACACATAGATTAGAAAAGGACAATATTGTGCATTTTCAGACTTTGAAAAATCCTTTAAACAGATCTATAAATAGCCACGTGGATAGCAACAGACGAGCTCTATCTTGGTACTCTTGTGCAGTATGCATGTTGTTATGCAATATGCATCCAAAAGTAACCTTCTGCACGAGGTCAGGAAAAAAAAAAAAGAATTCCATGCGCCACCTACTGTTTGGAAATATATTGCAGACATATTGAAAATGAGAGACTAAAAATAACTCGAGTGAAGCCATTTTTAAGAAGCAACAAACTGATTTATGAACATGAATATAAAGATGTTGTTACATGAGTCTTTTTTGGCAAATTAAGGAGAACAATCCTCGCCTCAATGTCATCCCAAATCAAACAGAAACAAGCATTTGGTCCGATACATGACACACAATGATTTTGTACACATCTGGTTAATTCAGTATTTGCTTTTACATTCAGTAGCATCTCCTTTTAGCCCTCTAAGCGCATGCAGCCTGAGAGTTAAAAACTTAAACACTTATTAATCCTTCAAAAGAAGCTTGACTAAAACATGTGACCGAATAAAAACACATCCCATACACACAATGCAGACAGAGAAAAGCCCGTCTCTATCTTCTTCACATGCATCATGAGGCTGTTAAAGCTGTGAGAGCCCACTCACTAGAAACTTGCGGCTCTCATTACATCGTAAACATTTCAACTGGTAAATTACCAACTGGCTTTTCTGTTTGAGACATTTATTAAGCAGGAGACATATTACTGTGGACTGTTCTTTTGCACTTTTTTGAAGCAGGAGATGAAAGCAAAGTAGCAGCAGCAGTGACATGTGTTTAATACAAGTTTATCTCTTGAATAGTTAGAGGCGTCATTTACAGGTGAAACTCGAAAAAATTGAATATTGTGCAAAAGTTAATACATTTTATTAACTCAAAGTAATATATTATATAGAATCATTACATGCAAAGTGAGATATTACAAGCCTTTATTTGTTATATTTGTTATAAGTTTGATGATTATGATTTATCCCCAAATTCAAAATCTCCAAAAAAGTAAAAAATAAGTAAAATGTCTCTCAGTCCAAGTTAAATTACTGACAAAAGGGCTTGAGCACAATATTCTAATTTTTTGAGTTTAACCTGTATATTTGACTCCCACAGAGCCCTGAGGTGGCATCTACTGGCACACAACACTTCTGACATGTCACAAACACAACAGGCTGTCACTCTCCTGTACACATACGCACTGATTTGAAGAATTACATTTATGTTCTGTTCTCCTCACAAACATACAAACAAACAAACATAAACAGAGACAGAAGGTAAAAGAGGGATGGGTCAAAGCCTCCTTTCAAGGGCAAAAATACTCCAGAGGCATTGAAATGGCAGCGACTCCTCATGTTCACTTCACCACAGGTTCCCAGAGACCAATAAGTGGCTGAAGTGAGGAGGGGGGGGCAACTGGACGGCAGGATTAGATGAATGGATTTTTTGACGTCCCTCGACTGGGGTAAACATTCCCCTGAAAGACCCCCAAAAAAAAGAAAGAAGTGAGCAGGGAAAAAACTTCACTATACTTCCCATAGTTCTTTAGAAAAAGGGAAACTCTTTATTAGACTCTAATAAACAGCCTGGTACTCACTGTAAAAGGATTCACCGACATCGGTCGTGGAACTTTGGGTTCCGAGTCAGATGCAGAGAAGGATGCAAAACCTACAACGTAAATTACAGTCAAGTGAGGACGCAACACTTCAATGCGCTGCGGCCGAAGCAGCAGCTCCTAAATACGTACTGGTTATGTGACCGATACGCCCGCTGCATCACTGTACACTGCTGAAATAATGAAGAGCGTGAGGTGTGCTTCACATCAGATAGTGCCATGCAGAATGAAAAAATGTTCTTTTCTAATCAAAAAATCATTTTAGAAACAGTGAACAACATTCTTACACTAAATGCATACCATTTTACTAATATATATATACAATTTTTAAATACAAACATGAGATTTAGTTATTAACACAAAAGAGTGTAATTAAAACAAATATTAATTAGTCTTAGGATTGTGACATAACAAAGATTATAATTTCTTGTTTGCTGACTATACCAAAGATGGTGCTAAAATGATTACCATTGGCTTCTAGGTTGCTGCCAGACTCGTGAAATGCATTCTGTGAGACAGGTGCTGGGAAGGACGCAGATGGAGGGAACACTGATGTGGGCAAAGTGACAAATGCACTGGAGTCCCCTAAAGATAAGATAAATCAGTACAAAATCTTCTCAAATCAGAATAAGATCATTACATGACCTGTGCTGAGAATATAAAGGGCATTATTTCTAGTGATATGGCTGTTGTGCCTGTGAGACATTATTTTATTTTTTATTAACAAACACAAAAATGCACCTGTATATAGTTTTATAAATATTTCTAAGTAGAGGCTCTTGAGTCTTACCTCCTGAGGCGCTGCTGAAGGGGTTACTGGGGGAGAGGGCAACGGGCTGCTGGGAAGAGGAGCCAGAGCCGGAGCTGAATGGGTTGGAGAAATCTGAGACACAAAGGGAGAGAAGGGTGGATAAGAGGGGGAGATAATTCACAGTGTGTGGGGTCAACAAGCTGCATTCCTTGCTATGCAAACCAACACTGCTCTTAGCCACAGAGATGTTAATTTAAGGTGTTGTGTGGCTTTCAAGATGGGGAGACAATAGTAGGATCAATGCATGCGTGCCAGTGACTTACTTGCAAAGGTTTGGGAGCCGGAGACTGTATCGACACCAGGGGAACTGTGATGCGGGGGAAAAACAGACAATCATTGAGAATGTGACCTTTGAAGGCTTTACTTAAAAAAAATACTGCCGTGTTTAACGAAAGGCAGGACTGACAGGAATTAATTTTCTACCTGGCAGGAGTAGAGCTGGATGAGAGCCTGTTGCCAAAGATGGCGTTGTACTGCGGAGGGCCGCCAGGAGGGGGCGCTGCAGGAAAGCATTTCACACATGACCATAGCGTGACCTCAGGGCGCTAATAAGGGCTTGTTTAAGCAATCAGGCGCTACTAACACAGTGCAAGTCATTGGAGAACAAAGCTTTACCAACATCCTGAATAAAATACCGTCTTCATGTTGCTCTTAATATGAATCAAAGTGAGCCAAGGCTAAAAAAAAAAAAAAAAAATCAATAACCTCTTTAATCTGCCAGACACAGAAGGTTTTGATGGACACAGAGAAAAATAACTACATTCATATACCTTATGCATTAAATCAGTTGGTTAATCAGATGCTGATTATTACCAGGCTGAAATAAACAAATCAAAAAGGTCTTTTAAATCAGACCATGCAGGTCCTGGAGCAAACACAATGAGCAGAATTCAGTTGTGGAAAGCCTTGGCATTTGCAGTAAGGATGTTATGCAACCAAGCTGAGCTGGCTGTGACAATCAGTATCACACGTACTCCCCAACTCTCACTGCCTCTCTATCTTTTGTATCTATTTCTGCCTGAGCCGGGACACTTTTCAAAGGTTTCCCGATGAATAAAGACAATTAACTTTGATTATATTACTCTGATTAACTCAAATGGCCCAGATCAACTCAGAAAAATCTGTTTCTATTTATAAATATATTTATTTTTTAATTTACCTGGTTGTGTGGTTGATGGCGTGTCAGAGAAGACCGTGTCAAGATGGGACACAGCGGCGTACTTGTCCTGGTTGTTGGAGCTGCTGACTGGAGGTGTGGTCTGCCCTCCATTGCCAGGCAGTTGCTGCGCCTGCTGGGACAGAGACTGAGGCAAAGGCTGTGTCTGAGAGTGGCTCAGGCCTCCGAAGTCCACACTGAGGGACTTGGGGAAAGCTCGGAAGGGTCCCGTGACCCCTGAAGCCGATACTGTGCGACCTGAGGGAGAGGAAAGAGCCCAGCTTAAAACGATGATGATAAACTATTTCAAAAGTAATTCTTCAAAAGTAAACCTAAGTTAATCTTTGTCTTGATAATAGTTTGGTGATAGTTTTAATGTTCTAAGCTTTACTTCCACATCTATATAATCTGCATTTAATCTATATAATTAAATAACCTTAAAACTCAAATTGAATTTAATATAATATAAAAGACATTGAAGCGAGGCTGGCCTTTAGGAATCTGGACCAAAAATGTCAACCCCCATTTTATATACAGTAGAATCAAAAGTCTATGCCAGAAAAAAGATATCAATAAGAACAGCCTGAAAATACAACTATGGAGGCATATAATCAAATTTTTTGTGGCAGGTCATATGATCTAGCCGTTGGCTCCAGAGCTACTGAGCAAACATTATTATATCTAGATGACTGAAAACATTAATACTGTCATTCTTTGCACAGGAGACGGGTAAATAATTAGCCAGTTGATGTAAGTAAGCTATCTCATGCTGTAAATCATATATATATATTGTTGTTTCCAAGCAGGCTATTGGCTACAAATTGATTATGGCTAAGCGTTGGCAAAAAACTTAGAAGCAATGCATTTATTTCAGAAATCTGTCAGTGTCAGGCATACTACAGAGCAGGAAATTATAATTATCACCACTGCACGCTAGCAAGCGTTCCAAAAACATAAGCCACAATGCATGCTAGTATCAGCCAATAGTGTTGACAAATATTGATAGCGGAAAAAACCCTGCTGAAAAGAGCAGCTTGTTGTTTTTTTCTGTCAGCTGATGAAGAATCCAGGCCAGACCAGACTCAACCTGATACAGATTTCATGAAGATATACGGTGTGAAGCATGCAACAGAAGAGCTGGTGTGTGCATGCTCGAGGAATGTGCTCTACATTAAGTTGTGTTAAGATATGACCTATCTATGTGAGCATACCATAACTTCCCTGATTATTTGAAATGGGATGTAAATGTGTATGGTGGGACTACAGTAAGGCCACCCCAGAGTTTAAGTGCTTCCACAACAGCCAGGTGTGAAATCTCAGCAGCCCTCATCTGACGGGGGGCAGCAGCTATGGGCTAAAAATAGAGTTACTTTAAACTTGGTCTCTATCCTCTAGGGGAACGCAATGTGTTCTCCTTGACCCTCCCCATGACCCTCTTCAGATCCAGGCTTTGGCATAAATTCTGGCTAATGTGAAAAATATTGTGTGTTTTTTACTTTTCTGTCTGCAGTTGAATCCACATGCAAGAGAGGTATGGACAACGCAGCTCATAGACTTGCCATCTATTATAAATAATACAGCACAGAGAGAGCCTATTGATCTCAGCACACACTCAAATGCGTCAGTCAGTGCCAATTCTTACCTAAAGTGAAGTGGTTTTTGAAGGAGCTACTGGCTATGGGTTTGGAAGGAAGGAGAGAAAGAGGGACATGTTGAGAAAGAAATGGGAAGAGAGGAGAAAGTGTCACTGGCGTCACATGAAACAGTTGTCCATGCTGTCATCTTTGGTTTTGGTTCAGCATGTTGACTATCGCCCATAAATAATATGCATCTAAATGGACTATATGTAATACCAAGGCCTACTAGAGCATCTTGTCATTGACGTGGATAGAAAACTAATACACCTCAGCATTACAGTTAATTGTAATAATCAACGCTGTGGCAGGCTAGGTTGGAATTTATGTGCAATAATACAATCCAAAGAGATATGTCAAAACGACATATAGGGCTTTTGTTGACACACCTGAAGGCCGAGGGAGAGCGGGAAAAGAAGGGGTGTGGCCTTGAGTTCCCAGCGCTGACGACAGAGAACCTGGACGCTGTCTTTCAATCCCACACAGACTGAGATCTTAAAGGGAGTAAAAAAAAAACAGATAAATTAGATTCTGTTCTGAAATAACACGTTCTTTGATAAAAAAACAACACTTTACCAACCTTTGAGAGAAGGGTCTCTGAAGCTCTGAGAGCGCATTGGCCGAGCAGTGAACACGTCTGTCCGCATGTCAGCTGGTGAGATGGTAGGGCCCCGATCCCATGAGGGCAGCTGTGACTGAGACTACAGCACATCGAATGAAAAGAAACAGGTAGGCCGTAGAAGGATGAGCACAAAGACATGAGGGTGTGTCTCTTTCATGGGTTTCTCAATAATTTATGACTATGCGCTTTGAAGTGAGGGCTACCTGCTCTTCACACAGCCTGTCTGCCCTGCTGTGAAGAGGGAAATTCAGGTCTTGACTTCACTTTCTATTACTCCCACTTCTCTTTTCTTTTGAACTACTTTTACTTTTTCACTTCATGTCTCAGTTTTCATTCTTTTTTATTACTCTGTTAACCAGCTAAAATGTTTAATTACTAACTTACCAGTGGCCTCTGGGCTCTGGCATTATGGTTCGGAGCCTGGCCAGCTAAAGGACCGTGAGAAGGGGGCATGGCTGGGACCCCTGGACTCCAAGGACCCTCCACATCCCGGCGATTTTTACTTTTGGAAAAGTGCCTGAGGAAAATTCAAGGATTTTAAAGGTGCAATAAAAGCATTAATCAAAAGTGAACAGACAACATAACGATCTAGGTAAAAAAAACATTTTGTATCAACCTATAAAGTGGTTTGCTCAGAGTTCAAGAGCAGTTGATTTCAAGGCCAGCACTGTGTGACAAGTTTTTCAGACAGGCCAAATAAGGACAGATATTTTGTATCCACACAAAGCTGCTTTTATCCTGCTTAGTTTAATTGACTTTTGGAAACGTGGGTCTGCATTTGTAATTAATACATCACTAGTTCTTGTTGGATCTACTTATATCATGTTTATCTAATGGATTTGTCAGTATGTGATGAATAACACCAGGGACCTCACCATTTCTTCTTCTCGTATTTGTCTTGAAGGAACTCCTTAAACTTTTGGGAGTCCTTCTTGTCGGAGCAGCCATCCGTCTTTGGGTCAAATATACACAACCACATCCTCCTCCCAACCTGGCCAACAGAGAGAGGACATTGTCTGTAAATGAATAATTACTAGTGTTGTAGACGCATGACACACATGTAAAGATATACTAGTGTTACAGTCTTAGATTAAAATCCTGTCTAGAAGTCCAATATAAAGTCCTTTATTTCCAATGGTCAGAGGAACAATTAATATTTTATAAGACAATACATTTAAGAGTGGCCTATTTTAATTAAGATACCATTCTCAGAAACAACAACACTAATATAGTCCATTCATTTTGGTTCTGACATGAACACAAACACAATTTCTCATGTGCGAATCATCTAGTTTAAGAGTCAGAGTGCTGCGCATGTTGCTGCCAATAAATGAATCATGACTGGGCCCATCACTCTGGAGATGATGATGAGGAGGAGAAGCCGGACGCCTCTTCTCATTTTACACAACATGCCAATGGAAAGCACTCATCTGTGATCTAAGCACAGGAAGGAAGGACTGTAACCTACAAACTTTCACACACAGGAAACCGATCTTGCATGGTTTGAGTTTGACGAAGAGAAGAAAAACTGTCCTTTTGTAAGCTTTTGTGAGTAGGATTTTTCCTACAGTAAAGAACTGGTAACCATGAGTTTCGGTTTTGTCTACCAAAGCCATAAAGTCTGAACTTAAAGCTGTGCCATTTCCAACTCAAATGGAAAGATGCCTCTCACCTCATTGCCATGGTTTTGGAGGAACTCCACTTCCTGTTGCGAAAAGGTTGTCATGGAGATAGACTTGACTCTGTGGGGAGGGTTGAGGCCTCTCCTGGGACACCGAAACAAGATGAGCAGTGAAATTTAGACACAAGAAAAACACAAAAGAAGCCCGACTGTGGTAGAGGGAACATCTGACATGTGGCTGCCTGTGACATTAAGGTCAGACTTGTTTTGCAAAGTGCCACAGCAAATAATACACCCCTTTGTAACAGTGTGTTTTGGGCAACAGTGCCATTTAAAGAGATAAAGGTTTGTTTGTGAGGATTGTGCAATAAAAACGTAGCCTTGTGTGTTGCTTGGATTGGACATGCAGAACATAATGTGACATATACACACATACACGCCCACACTGGAGATGAGCCTAGAAATAGAGAGAGAGAGAGAAATGGGGAGAATGGTAGTGTCAAACCTGCACCATGGCGATATGTAACAGAGCTGGAAAATGACTAGCGGTCTGTCGCAATTGAGACTAAGAGAAAGACAGAGAAAAAAAATGGAAGTGAGTGCGTAAATGAATACAGGCTGCTTGACAAGAGCTGCTCCCTGTAAAACGTAAGGCACTCAATCTGTCAGGGGGTTGGTGCATGGTGCAATCTCTGGCCTGATACTTTTACTTTGCAGCCCATGCGTTCGTCTCCACTGATGCAGTAACAGGGGATTAACGCTAAAAGGGAAGCGACGGCCCTTCTATTTACTCACAGCATTCCAGAGCACGACGTACACACGAAGCTGCCCACCGTGACGTCCGTGTATGTGACCCCGGGCTGGTTGCACTCGAAGCAGTGTTTGTTTACTCCAGACTGGGCCAGCTCACGGACCTTCCGCGAGCAAATCTCCTGGTTGTCCCGGTGCTTGCGGTTCGACATGTTTTTTGTTTTCTTTATTTATTTTTTGACAGCTTCTGGTTGTCAGTCCGTGCGCGCGTACATGAAGCCCCCTCTTGCCGCTGTCCTGCCCTCCCCCCCGGATTCCTCCTCCTCTCCCCGTTTACTACAAGCTGCACTTCTTCACGCCCGCATTGTGGAGACACGTTTCTGCGGCTGAACCTCCGACGAGAGACTACACACTACACTGGAGCAGCAGCAGAGGCGCGTCAAGGCGTGCGGGATGGCAACCGGAAAAACATCACTGACTCTTGTTCAAAGTAAAAGCACAGAACAGGTGACCAAAGAAAACAGAACCTTTGCCCCATTCATTTGTGTTTTCAAACGTGTCCCAATACCACCCCTGCTTACATCATCAGCGTTTTTAATAGGACATTGTATTTTTATTTACTGTTTGATGCCATCGTTTCAAACAAAATGTGGCCAAAGTTAAATCGAACAGCCCATCTCTTACCCTGAAAATGGAAACTCCGCATCCAGTAAGAGTTTAATTGTCACGTGACCTACTGCATAAAAAGAGAAAGTGCACCAGAACTGACAGTTATAATGGAAATTGTGCACGTTCTGGTTTGGCGATTAACACCGGATGTAAAGAAACAGCTATACATAATTCAGTTTTTCATCCACCACCCGCAGTGTGCTGTTCCTTTAAATAAAATCAAACAAAAATATCTATTATGAGAAGACAATCAGAGTGGGGCAGCTGACCAATGAGTGGAATGGGATTAGAGGGAGGCTCTAGACAAAACAAACAGAATGTTTTTGACTGAGGGTGAATGATAAGGGGAGTTGCGTTTCAAAACAAACTTAAACCTACTGAACAGTTAAAAACAATAAAAAATAAAATTTACAAATAACCATAAATGGGATGTTTAATTAAGCCTTTAATTAAGCGTTTATTCTGTGTCGGAAGCGGCGTGTTTGATCATGTCTGACTTGACACTTGGACAGACGCGGAGGGGATCTCCAATCAAAAACAAACAAGAACCTGTCAAGCCTCCAAGTTTCACAGTCAGACCACCTTTTTTTTAGTCATAGATAATAGTATGTTTACATTTTTCTCTCTCTGCGTGCACTGCACTCATTGGCTAGGGGCCACATTTTTGCCAGCTCACGTAAGGACATAAAGAAACGTTTCTCAAGAACTGTTTGTTATTGAAATAAAGAGAGCAGAAGACAATTACATACAAAAAGATTATTTTATTGTTGCTAGTACATTTTTACCCTATATATTTCTATTATTTACACTTGTAAGGTTTTTTTTGTATATGCCTTTACATGCACATATGATCACAACAGTGTTTCCTAAAAGAGTGGTCTGGGCTTTTCTTAAATTGCAAAAGGTCATTAAAAAGATTGTTGTCAAGCGAGAGAGAGAAAATCTGTGCACTGTTTATTGTGATTGAGCAACCTGGCAACAGCAGACAACAACGCTTTTTCCGTGACGTTTATTAAAATATATCTGACAGTGTCACTAAATTACGCACAAGCAGGGCCAGTGAGTTCAGTGGTCTGACAGAATGCATCACTGAAAACCACGAAATGCACCACTGAAAGTCATAGAGGTGGGCTACATGGCACAGATATGATAGGCTACAAATGTCTAGTACAATATATGGTCAACAAAACAAAAGATTTAGAGAGAGATTTCGTGGGGAAGGAATAATGACGGCAGGTAATGCCAGGCAGTGACCAGCAGGAGGAGCCAGAAATACCACCATTAAACTTTAAATAACCATCCTTAATGTAACTCCTTTGAGTAAATAGTGGCATTACATTTTGTTTGTCTCTATTTCTTGTTTTGTCAGTCCCACTAAATAATGGGATTTGTTTATGTATCATTAGAAAATGGTTGTATATTTTCTTATACGCACATTACAGTGTTTTTGTGTTTTTACTATGTATTTTATTTATTTCTTGAAAAATATATGTTTTTGTGTCATGGAAAGATATAAGTATTATAGCTTTTCTCTTGTTGTGTTCATTCCCAGTGCATACAGTAGTCTCCATGTAAAGCCAGTTGAGCTACAGTAATTACACATCTCTGAACCACAGGCCTGTGTGTGTGTGTGTGTGTGTGTGTGTGTGTGTGTGTGTGTGTGTGTGTGTGTGTGTGTGTGTGTGTGTGTGTGTGTGTGTAGATTTAAAGTTACCCAACATGTTAAGAGGGCTTTGTTTTGCCTTGTGAGAATTGTAAATGTGCATGAGGGTTGTTTTACACATGGGCCTTGTGTCTTTTACACCTCACCTCCAACACAGACAAGGTTGCCAGACGAGAATACACACCCAGTTTGTCTTTGCATTCACTGAAACTGAAGTTGAAAAGGACTACATCAGATCTCTGGTGTCATCTCTGGAGTCCCATGACATTTATGGATAATCAAGTCATTCATTAACTGAGTGGACTATGTTTGGGACATTTTGTCAACTTAAAAAAAAATATTTTAACTCTCAATAATGTAACATTTCAAAAAAAACTTTCCAACCACAATCTAGCACGAGTTCGAAACCCGGAAATAGAGATGGAACTTTAGGGGGCTGGTCTTTCTTCTTACCCTGTGAGACAGACAGAGGAGAGATACACTCCAGTCGGCACCCTGCGAGGCAACATCCCGCTGACAAAGCGCGCTCTCATTTTGGAATAACACTTTTCCCTTTGGACGCTATATTTTCTAAAAAAAAAAACAAACAAAAAACAAACAAAAAAACGCTGCAATTAGCTTTACGCGTGCGTTTATTAGCCATTTGTCCGAACGTTTATGGGATAAATCATGGTGATAAAGCGACCCGGCACCCCCTGCGTGGATTGATACGGAGTGGCACTACTTTGGTTCGGTTTGGAAAACACTGGGCAGATCTGTGACAGACATCGTGCTCAAAGACAAGTGGACCCAACTAACGAGAGGAATATCAAGTACACGCTTCCTGCCAGAAGAACAACCTGTCAGTCAATATGGAGTGTTAAAACAACTACTTTATGTGAACAGGAAGAGGAATAAAAAAGTAAATCTGTGTGTGTGAGACCAGTGTAGTCGAAGGATGACGGTAAAGCTGGACTTTGAGGAGTGTTTAAAAGACTCCCCACGCTTCAGGTAAGTGTTTCCTTGGAAGCATTTAGTCACATGACAACAGAGTGAATAGAAATATCCCTATTATTTACCATTCAACAGCAAGAGTGTGAAAGAAGGCTCAGGCTAATATTCCACTTTTGTGCTGGAGCTTCCACAACTCAGTGTTGATGGTGTAATCAGTGTTGTAGCCTACAGTGTGAAGTCATTGTGTGAATGAATGAGGAGCTATTTGTTTTAGTTACTATTTGTTTGTTATAAAGGATTTGTAGGCTCATCCCAACAATGTGTAGGCCTTTTGGTTTCCTACAGTTAGCCGACTCTGCTGCAGTTTGTCTGTGGAGGTTCTCAGTCATCCAGGACTTTATCAAGGAAATGTTTCAACAAAGGCATCTGGATGTGGGTTTGAAGGTGAAGACGTTCTGTCCCTTGTCCAAGAGACTTTGTCTTTACTGCTGCAGCTGCACAGGTGTACAAAACCACAAGTAGTTAGATTTGCAAAGGCTCAACCTCTTGCTGTGAAGGACATTAGAACCCCAAAGCAAGAAATGTGGTAAATAAACACAAATAATCATAATGAATAAGTCAGACTGATGCATTAACCGGTCCATTAATTTTATTTCTTTAAAGCAGCTATTTAAACTGTCTGTGATGCAAAACATGTCAGACATTTAATCAGGTCTGTATCCCCACAGAATCAGCATCTGTTGTAACCAAAAAGGACATTTTGCAAGAGGCTTAAGAATGAGTTTTGGATTGGCTGGGTGTGTCCACAGTTGCCAGTGGCTGCTGTCTGGTCCGGCTGATTTGGCAGATTTTTACCCTGAGCAGCACATGCTTTAATAGGGCTGTAACAGCGGTGGAAAGTTTGAGTTGTGGCCGCAGTAGTGGGGATGTCTCGTGTCAGGAAGCCTGAAGAAAAGAGGAGTGAGGAAGGAAGGATCAGAGCACAGTATATCAAAAAAGACAACACATATAAATAAACTAATACTGACAGTTTAGGACAAAATTGCTGCCTCCTGTTGCTAGGTAACGAGGGAGCAGGAAGTGAAGAGAGATATGCAGAGGTGATCAGCAAAGGAGACAGGAAGTCAGTATTTCTGCGGGGAAACCGCGACCTATCTTAAGTGTCTAAAAGCTACAGCAACAGTATAAGATGAAACCAAACCTCTCTCAAATGAAGAACCATTTCATCATCATATTTATCAACCTCAGCACTAGCCCTCCTGTTCACTTTATATTTCACTTATTGTTTTTATGTGTGCTGATTTTGTTTTTGTTTCAAAAGGACATGACCCCAAATGTCTTACAAACAGCAACACAAACAGTTACTGTCTGAGTTGGGCCTCTGGTATTCTCGCCCTCCCTTCTCTCTGCCTCGCTGTACTGTCGGTAGAAGGCAGCGGAAACCACATGCTCAAGCTGTTGTAATGAGACGTGAAACAGAGCGAGATAGAGTCAGAGGCAGACAAAACAGAAATGGACAGCAGTTGTGATAAACCTCTAGTGCTTCATGAGACAACAAAACCTAAATAAAGTTTCAATATATGATGTGTTGTGTGAGGCAGCTTAAGGTTTCCATGATACCTGCACTCTGTAGCTGAAACCATTATGTATTTCCTCTTAGCCTGGTTGAAAATGTGGCCAAACTCAGTGATCATTGTTTGACTGTCTTAATTAATAAATAATAATACTGCATTTTATTTATAAGCGCCTTTCAAAACAACCGAGGACTCTGTACATGGGTTAAAAACATTTACAACTAGGATAAAACAAAATTGAAAGATGTGCTGGACTACTAGGTGTAGGATTGTTTGCACATATGAGTTTTGAGTCTGGATTTGAAGAGTAAAAGAGAGTTCATTTTGACAAGGTGAGCCCCCCTGCTCACCTTGTCAGGGGAGATATGTATGGCGAGACCAAGTATAAAAAGCTATGAAGGTGGTGAGGAGAATTAATCGTTTTTTTTTTTTCTTAGGAAATACAGTGATCAAGGCACTGATCATTGAATTAACTATGTATATGTGTGTCCCCTACAGAGCTGAAATCGAGGTGGTCCAAAATGATGTGAATGAACTGGAGACTCGCTTGGACAAGGTAAGAGGATTGCATCCACACACACACACACACACACACACACACACACACACACACACACACACACACACACACACACACACTCTGCTCTACTTTTAGGTCATGCCCGCGCAGATGTCCACACTAATGCTGCACACATGCCCCTAGCATGAGAATGCTGGTCAGTATTTTTTACCTGCCAGTGAGTGGGAAGTATCTGCAGGTGCTGCTTCCCCATCACAGTGTCTGATATTGTTGCATCACAAGGAGAACTGTGCTGCTGCAGAACCATGGTGTATATTCCTAGGTGTTGTGGAATGTCTGTTTTCTATTGTTTTAAGTCGCCCAGGGTGTTTCTGTTCCGTGATTGCAGTGAACAAGCAAAAATCACGGTGTATTCTGTTGAATATTTGTACAATTGTCACTCCCATAACGTACTGTAACAAGTGGGACTAGAGATTTAACCAAAACTGGATTAACTGGTTTAAGTCCTGGGAGCTAAATTAAAATTTTTGCATCTGTCTGTTCAAGTCAGAATCTTGTTTTTTAGGCCAACGCCACAGTAACAGGGTGGTGCAAAAAGAGTAATAAACTTGTATGTGTATAATTAGTTTTGGGAAGGAATTACATTGTGAAAAATGTCTGTTATTGAATATGAGCTGCTGCTGTAGCTGGTTCTGCTTTTCAAATGTGATAAACCACACATGATTGTACCCAACATCACGTTTTCTTTTTTTTTTTCAAGTCAAGTCTTAAACATCCACAAACTTCATCAGACTGTGGATTAAGATATTATGATATAAAACTGCATGTCCACATGCACGTTATGACCTATTTATGCAATGCTATGGAATGCAGGAGCTTTCACGCTCGTAATACACATTTAAATCAGAAAGACGTCAGCGCTGTTTTAATAAACTCGTTGTAACATAAGGTAAGATGGAGGTCTAGCGTTTTGGGCGTTTTTGATGCCTAAATTGTCCAGTTACCAGCTAACTGCTTGTGTGAACTTTCATTATTGTTAGCTTCTCTAGCTACTCGCTTGGCAGTATTACTATAAGAAAGGTCTCCTTCCCTGCTTAAGATTCATTTTGTGAGTTTTAGGGATGCCGTGTGCTTGGGAGATGGTTTTTGTTCTGGCTCTCGTTGTTTGCATGAAGTCATTCGCCTCTCTCTGGCCAAAAAAGAAAAATGCAACCTTTTTGTAATCATAGACCAACATTATTTTTACTTAATGTTAACTTACTGCTACTAACAGCAACTAGCTTTTTGATTTAGAGACTTGAAATACATGAAATATGAATGCCTAAATAAGTAGTTAGTAGTTTATTGTTCACCTGTTGTCTAAGCATATGTTTTTGATTTGACTGTTGCATGCTTGTGTGGTGCAGCTTGTAAAGCAATGTCAGGCGATGCTAGAGGCAGGGAAGGTCTACTGCCAGACCAGCAAAAGCTTCGTCAATGGCCTCCGAGAGCTGGGTCAACACTGCTCCCGGGACAACCTTATGGAGGTCAGTACACTCAGTCTTATTATCATTAACGGTGGGAATATTTACGAGTTTGATATTGTCAGTAATTTATTTTTTTTGTTGTCTGCCTTGCAGGAATGTCTGGACACATTTTCCAGGAGGCTGTCTGATATTATTGAAGCCCAGGGGGTGCGTGTCTGCCTGTTTATCTCTCTTGTCTCGGCCTTTTACGTCTTTGCACTTCAGTCCCCAGCACTGTGGTCAAAATGCTTATCAGCTGCAGCTTGTGAAAATGTTGTCAATCATGGCTACAGTGCATTCATTTTTATGTTTTCTATCTAACTGCTTTTGTCTTTCTCTTTTAGGAAGTGATTGAGACCACTCAGAAGTCAGTCAAAACCAAGCTGCAGACCTTTGTAAAAGAGTTAGTGCTGCTTTGACAGTTTCATTTAATCCATTGTTGTGTCCTTCAGCTCGGTCTAATCGAATTTAACTCTTAGTGCTCTTTACTTTGTTGATCAGTCTTCTCTTGTCCTTCTCTATGGTGTCTATAGAGATGTTCGTCGCTTCAAAGATGTGCGCAAAGAGTTTGAACGAAGCAGTGAAGGCTTGGAAGGGGCACTATCGAGGAATGCCCAAGCCCCACGAGGGAAGCAGCACGAAGTAGAGGAGGCAAGCAACGCGTTACTGAACGCTCGTAGGACCTTTCGCTCTGAGGCTCTAGACTATGTCCTGGAGGTAAGAAACAAAAATTAACAGAGAATGATGTGCAGAGAATGGTAAGGCTATATGTTTTATGGATAAGTTGTGTTGTGCAGTGTTTTCAGTGATCACAGGTTTGACATCAAGGCCTGCCTCCGGCCTTGTGTTTGTGGCTTTTGGAGGCTTCGCTGTCCCAGTAGAAATAGCCCTAGTTTCTGTAACCGCTGCCTTATTTTGTTTCAGATAAATGTCATAGAGGCCAAGAGGAAGACAGACATCCTGATGGCAGTGAGTTCACATCAGTCTATTTAAAGGCCATATCCATATTTCTGCCAAGACGTGCTTATTGTTGTCCATTATATTTTGTGGTTTGTGTCAGATGCTGTCACTGATGGACGCGCAGGCCCAGTTCTTCCAGTACGGCCACCAGTCGCTCTCGGCGCTGGACGACTATCGACAGAAACTCAGCGAGGAGGTAATAACCAATATCAAATATGACCGAATTTTTCATAACTCTTCTGTCAACTCTGCATAAACTACTTTTGCTGCAATGTGATGAGATGCAAAAGAACTTGGTGGTACACATAACAAAAAAATGCAAGACCATTGAAAACAGCTACCACACTTGATTACGATTAATTAACAGTTAAACTATTTAGCAAGTAAGTTAATGACAAAAAGCTGAGGTGGCTGATGTGTTGCAAGGGCCAGCTCTTGGGGTTTTGAATCTGGCAGAGAAGCAGAACAGTCAGATGACATCACACTGTCATTGTAACAGGAAAATGTTAGCAACAACAGGAAATATTTCACATGGCTGAGCACATTAGTGTGTCACTGGGTGTGTGTCTCTGCTCTGGTACTTTTAAAATAGACACATAAGCAAAACCAATGTGTTTAATGAACACAGTTGGTCTAGAGTCTTCCTGTTTCTTTTAAAATGTAGAAAATAAGGGGCACTAAAAGCTAATAAGAGCAGATTCTATATAGAAGATTTAGAACAGGATTCTGACACAGTGTTAACACTTCCTAATTCCTGTTTCCAGAAGACTAACTCACGCAGGATCATAACCCGCTCAGAACCTGCTGATTGCATAAACTTCTCTGACAGATGTTGTGACCGATATATGCCAAAGAGAACCATTGAGAAAACTCTAAATAAAATAATTAATGTGATTTATTTATGATTTGAATAATTACGTGACATAATTGAATTTCAACATGCTTGACCTTTGCAGCACACGCAGCTTGTCCTGAATTCTGCCAGAGAGAAGAGAGACATGGAGCAGAGACATGCTGCAATCAAGAAAAAGGTTACTCATTTCGTCCACACAAATCAAATGGGTTTTCTTGGTAAATATTTAACAGATTTCAAATATTTTTAGGATGTGTCCTACGATGACTCCATGATGGATTTCAATGCGGATGCAGCTAATGGAATAGCTATGGAGGGCTACCTCTACAAGAGAGCTAGCAATGCCTTTAAGACCTGGAGCAGGTAAAAACTCACATAAAAATAGCTCTCGCTGCAGCAACTGTTTTCTAAATTTGCCTAAAGATGAATTGTATTTTTAATTTACTTTAGACGATGGTTTTCAATTCAAAAGAACCAGCTGGTGTATCAGAAGAAATTCAAGGTAAATCTTTGTTAATTCTTTTAAATTAACAAATTAACATTTTATCACATAAAACCCAAATGGAAATTTATTCCCTCCCAAAATACATATATTAGGAAAAAAGTGATGGCACCAATCTATTGTGTATAACACGTGCACTTTCTAAGCTGGCTGTCCTTCCCCTGTCTGTCTCAGGACCAGCCCACAGTTGTGGTGGAAGACTTACGTCTTTGCACAGTCAAACACAGTTCTGAGAACGAGAGACGTTTCTGCTTTGAAGTGGTCTCCCCGTCAAAGTATGTCTGTGTTTGTATTTGTTAAATACATTTACATGCAGAAGCACTGTGCCGTGAGTTTTCGTCATTAGCTCCATGCAAGGATTAGACTGACCTATAAGAAGGCAATGTGGTTGTTTTGCAAATGAAATGATCATGTTTACTGTGTGTTATGTGCGTGTAGGAGCTGTTTATTGCAGGCCGACTCAGAGAGGCAGCAGCAAGCTTGGATGAGTGCCGTCCAAAACAGCATTGCCTCAGCCTTTCAGGAGCGCAGAGAGGACACACACAGCCCCGTATGAGCACACGCAAACACACAACTCATGCTGGATGTACACAGTATACTCACAACATACCTCAAAGTACACAAGCATAATTCATTATATGCCTAATCATAAGCATAATACAGACCTGACTCAAGGCAAGGGATAAGATTCAGCCCCTTGTAAATGATTACCAAGCCTACAAAAAAAAAAAAACTTAATTTGGTTATAAGAGGGCTCCTGATTTCTATTCCTAACCACTGTTTCTTAACCTTTGTGAAATACCTCATGAGATATGGTGATATGGTGCACAATCCGGCTCCACTAAGCTCTCGGCGGAAACACAAAGGGAAGTCACGTTGATGCACAAGAGCTTAATAAAAACTACACATCCCAAAATTGGACTACAACAAGCGCGCCATATCCCCCGCTGATCGCCGCGTTTAACGAGAATACAGGACATTTAGAGAAATAATGTGAGCGACTCCACACCAATAATGTTTGTCTGTTTTGAAGAGCTCTGTACAACACTAAAGATCATCATTAATTGTTTTACAACACACAGTGAACCCCACACAACAGCACAGTGTGTGCATGTAGTCTATTCAATACAGACAAGACTCACTAACCAAAAATAACACCTGTAATCTCACAAATGTAAACAAATATGAGAGACGGTGTTTTACTGCATCAAACATCAACAGTGAACAATAAAAGTCTGCTCTTAGACGCTGTGTCTTTTATAAACTGTGGCTTATGCAGATATTTATGGCAGAACGTAATTGATGATAGATGTCACTTCATCACAAACTCACCACAAAGTCATCATGGCTTCAGTCGGACGTTTTCGTAAAGGTTCGGGTGGTTGTGCACTGAATTGTGGGATGATGTTAAGCTCCTAGGCTGTGTCCGAAACACTCTATATAGTGATTACGCCATTGTGTAGAGTGTCTGAATGTCTTTCTTTTGTTTTGTTTTTTATTGAAAAAATATGGGCAGTACAAGCTGGTACATAAATTAAATCAAATCAGCCAAATACTATACAATAGTTCCAGGGGGATTACAAACAAGAAAATGACAAAAATAAATAGAACCTAGAACAAAACGTAATTTATCTTACACTTACTACTTCCTAATTTGGACAAAATTTGGGTGCACCTAACGTTTGAGCTGGTGCACCTAAGAAAAAAAGTGTAACCAGTGCAAGTTAGTCTAGAGCCCCGCATCTACTGTGACGTCTCAGATGGTTATTTTACAAAATTAAACCGTCATGTCAATTTGTGTAGAGCACTATAAAGGTTTTGGTTATCAATTTATTAATGAAGGTGTCTCATATCTGTATCTGCACCTTTGTGTTGACCAGAGACAGCGTTGCAGCTCTGTGTCAATGAGCAATCTGGGTGGAGACTGTGGAGCGGCTGATCAGGAGAACAGTGGCCGTAAGGCTCTGGAGGAGGTGCAGGCCATCCCGGGGAACCGGCAATGCTGCGACTGTGGAGAGGCTAGTCCGGAGTGGGCTTCCATTAACCTCGGCATCACGCTTTGTATTGTGTGCTCTGGGATACACCGGTACAGCTAACAAAACACATATGTATTTTATCTTTGAAACCTAGAGTTAATGTTTTTTTTTTGTTTTGTTTTTTATAACAGGAGCCTTGGTGTCCATTTCTCTAAAGTCCGCTCTCTCACTCTTGACTCCTGGGAACCAGAGCTCATTAAGGTAATTGTATTTTTATTTTTTATTTTTTTAGTTAGTCCACCTATTTATTTAATTTAAGAAAAATAATGATGCGTCAAACTTTTAACCTAAGAAGATCCTCTCTCCCTTCTTGTTAGTTGATGTGTGAATTAGGAAACACAGTAATCAACCGGATCTATGAAGCTCGGATTGATGAAATCACCATCAAGAAGCCACACCCCTCAAGTCCCAGGTACAAACACACTCTTTGTCAATTTTAATTCCTGCATATATTTATCAAGCGTTACATAATGACATGTAAAAATTGTTGTAACCAAACTTAATGTGAACAAAAGTCCCTTTAATCAAATGTTTTTGATTAATATAGACTGAAGCTCTTAGGGGCATGTGTTAAGAATTGTAAAGCAAGTTGTGAAGAGCCAGAAAGATAATGACAAACACAACCGTGAATGAAAGCGTGCTTTGTTTGTCCACCGTAATATGTCTTAAGATCATTTATGATGCATTCTTTCCCTGGTCTCCCTGTCCCTCAGAGGAGACAAAGAGTCGTGGATCAAGTCCAAGTACGTTGAGAAGAAGTTTATACAAAAGTTGCCGGAGACAGGAAGATCCGCCCCACTAAGACGTTCCAGCGCCAGGAGGAACCGAGCCACCACAGCGGACCGGACCGGACCGAAACCCCAGCTCAAACCTAAGCCCAACTACAGAGCCACTCTGTCTCGGGTCACAGGTAAACAAGGACAGATGTGGACTCATGAGCTGCTGCTGAAGTAGAGAAAAGGGAAATGCACAATCCACAAACACAGAAGTTGATAAGCCTTAGGCCTACTCAACTTAATTTATGTGCACTGTTTGTGGCCGGAAAAACCTTTGTCTTTCTCACGCAACCGCAACACACTAACTTCTTTTCTCTCTTTTTACTCAGGACTAAGCCCAAGTGACCTTCCCTCAACAAACAACACTGGTTTTCACAAAGGTAAGATAAAAAATACACCAATGAAAGCATGAACATTTTACTAATGACAGCACAAACAGGCCATTTATTTCTAATTACACAAATTAAGTATCATTTACCTGCAGATGCAGAAGAGGAGGAGGAAGATCTCAGCGGCCTTCACCCTGGGGCGCTGCTGTACAGATCAGCGGCGTTGCAGAATTTCCCCCTCATGGCTGATGCTCTGGCTCATGGAGCTGATGTCAACTGGGTCAACACAGCCGAGGAGTGCAGCACGCCCCTCATACAGGCAGTTTCTGCTGTAAGTGGCATCAACTATAAAGAGAGCACTGAAGGAAATGGACACACAGTTTTACTTGCCCCTGAGCTTTTAACTTAACTAAATAATAGCCTTTTAAGAAGCAACAGACATGCAAGTTTTATGTGTGGCCAAAATCCAAATGTATTTTTTTTCTTCTTCTAAGAATGCTTTGGCAGCTTGTGAGTTTCTACTGCAAAACGGAGCCAATGTCAACCAGACCGATAGCAACGGGAGAGGGCCTCTCCACCATGCCACCATCCTGGGACACACAGGGTAAACAAGAAACACCTTTACAATTTAATACAAGCATTTTAAAACAGTCAAAGTCAGAAATGTGTGCTCTAAATTTGAACTAGTGTTACTTTGTGACTTGGCATCATCATGAACATAGTAGTGGATTATATATTTTGTTACAATTTTTATTATTACAGATTAAGTTATTTCTATTTTGGCAACAAGCAGTGACCTAGAATAGTCACAAAAGGCGTCTTGTGAATGCATACATTTTTGGTTTAATCAAAGTGTCCTTTTCTTCTCAGGTTGGTGTGTCTCTTTTTGAAACGTGGTGCTGACTACAATGCAAGAGACAAGAACCAGAAAGACCCCATAACGATTGCTGTGGACAACGCCAACGCTGACATTGTCACTCTGTAAGTCAATTGAAATATAAAAACCACTAATGTCTCAACTAGCTTTTCTGAGTGCCAAAGTTCTTTTCTTATTCAGGCTGCGGATCGCCAAAATGAACAAGGAGATGCGGGAGATGGATGAAGCGTTCGGCCAATCAGGTCAATCAGCGGGGCAAGGATCAGGGGGAGTCCAGAGTGGGTCAGGAAGTGGCCTGGGAAATACAAGGAAGAACCTTCAAGCTATTAAGAACCATATAAGTGGTTGGGCTCATGGGGGTCAAAATGATTAACAGGGAGCCAGTTTTATAAGCCTTGTTCAGTAATGCAGTGCCTTTAATAAGGACATTTTGCACTTTGAATTCTAAAATCCTGCACTCTAATAATGCTGAGTGATGCAGGGAGTTTATTTCCTTTATGCTGGCACGTGTATATGACGTTTATGTGTGTTGTGTGAAATCTTTGTATTTTACAGTCTAGTTGTGTAAGCTAAATTCAATATTGGATCTGGTTCTCAATTTAATTCACCTATTCTGTGAATAGTAACGCACAGCTTGTGTCCAAAATGTATTGTGTTTATTTGTTGACTCCAAGAGCTGTGTGCTGTAGCTCTTGATCTTGTTGTCACTAGTTTGTTTTGTTTGCATTTTGTTATTTGGCTTTTTCTTAAGCTGCAAAGTCCATTCTTTTGTGTTTGTCAAGCCTTTTGTTAGCCTCTTGAGTAAGCTGGAAAGCACATATATTGCCAGTCTCACTCATGAAGGAATGGAAACTCATGCTTTTTGTCTGCTTTAATCAAATTCCCACTGCTGGTCAGTGTATGTTGTGCTATATGTTATTGTTGTGTCTTGATGTGCCTTCTGCTGCTGAGATGTCCAATGGGCCTCAATTGCCAGTACAGTGCCACCTACTGCCAAACAAGAGGTAAAGTGCATGTGCTTTGTGAATGCATTTATTGAGCTGCATGCTTTGCTTTATGGCTAAAACTCATGTGCTTAGGGGGGAAAAAAGGTCAACCGAGGGCAAAATAATTGTCTTAAATGACACCTGATTAGAACTCTTTACTGAACCAAAAATAAATAAAAACAAGAAACAGTAGTTCTGTCTAAATATTTAGGTTTGTGTTTTATTTACAGGTGATGACACATACCATGACATCTTCAGGGATTTTTCACATATGGCTTCAAACAACCCAGAGAAGCTCAAACGACGCAGCGCTGACCCCAGATTCTAACTACCAACATCAGTTTACTTTCATACTCATTGTAGCATATAAAACTATGCTGGTATTCAATTCTCAGGCATGCTCAGAGACATTTTCTTTGGCTACCAGCCATTTGTTCAGTCATAGCTCAGCTGGTGTTGACTTCACAAGGCTGAGCACTACAAACAGTGAATTCTTTGTGTGAACACATCAGTGCAGAACATTTGTTTCCATTTGGAAACAGTGGAACAGCTTTATGAGAACAGCGTGAGGTGTCGAGGGCATCGCTGTGACTCGGGACACCTCATAAAGGTTCTTATAGCATTTCTGTTTTTATCATCTCTATTTTTGCTTTTTGCTTGTGATATAAAACATATTTTTACATTCCATAAATGTTTGTAAATGTTTTATACAGATGTTCTGGGTATAAGGTACTGTAGATTTGTTGCCTGAAAAATAAACAAATCTTAAAAATATATTTATAGTATTTTTTTACTTATTGTAAATGCTTGTCTAAAATAAGAATTTCCAGCAGAGGGCACTATAACAACGTTTTTGACAAAAGGTAATGAAGTTATGGAAGCTCATTAAACATTAAAAACATGACAAATTTTAGAACAAAATGAAATTGTTTAATCATTGAAACTATTGTTTTTTGTGTGTGAAGACAGTTGAGCACGTTGCATTAGCCTGTTTTACAGGTATCATGTTTTCATTACCATTAGGCCTTTAACCTAATTCATCTAGTTACCAGCAGGTCACTGTGACAGGACAGCTGTGTTGGACAACATGGTCATTGTGGTTTATGGTTTACAAAAAGTACAAAGTTCAGTCACAAACATTGCATCAGAATAAATGCACCTGAGATTAGGCTCAGTCTCTACAAATGAAGAAAAAAACAATAATTAAGACCACTGGGTGAGTAAATTACCTGAACATGTGGGTTTATTTGGCTTATATTGTATATTATTTAACATACTAACTAATTGGCCATCATCCAGGGTGTACCCTGCCTCAGGCCGAAAGTTGCTGGAATAGACTCCAGTCATCCATTATCCCCAACAGGACTAAGCATCCAATGAATGAATGAACTGTCTGTGGCAAATTAAATAGAAAGTCCACAATGTAAATGTCTGCACCAAATGTGAGAAAAGTGTGTTTTCTTTTTATAAATAAAAACAGAGCTATATGTGTCCCATATAAACAAACATATCTAGGTTTTGAGTCAGCAATCATGTTTAAATACATTTTACTGATGTAAAAATAATAACAATTTGACAAAGACATAGCCTTTCTAAATCAGCTGATGCAAATACTTCTTTAAGAAGTCAATGATTTTGGAGCAAAGAAGGCAACATAAAGATTCATAGACACAACTGTGGAGAACACTGGTGTCCTGGTGAAGGACCATATTGTATAATAATATTAACAGATGGTACTTCATAGAACATATTACAATGTAACAGTAGCCTTTTTGCAAACAAACATATCCCAGATAGGATGCAAAGACAAAAGTATAGAGTGTGATCACAACTGAAGTTTAAAATAGACCAAGTCTTATGATGTACTAAGTCCTGTAATCTCACCACCAGTGATCAAGTCTGAAGGTAAAATGTTTATTTGTGCAAGATCTGAAGACAATCCTTTGCTGTGAAGAGCTGGTGGATCTGTGCAGGAGAAATAGTGTGGCAAAGTGGCCAGGGTCAAGGAGCCAAGGATGAGGAAGGAGCCTGCCACCGCAAAGGAAGCAATGTAGTTCCCTGTGACGTCCCTGAGTAAGCCTTTGGGCAGAAAGTGGACAAAAACGTATATGTTAACATTATATACAATAACTTTCAGATGTGAAATACGTACAAGTACAAATAGAGGTCATACAGCCCACAAAGATTAATGTTGGTGACCTTTCTTGCTTCCAGTAATATATGACTACATTAAGGTTCTGTAGGTTAACTTGTGTTTACAATGTGATGTAGGGTCACAGTGAAACCTACAGACATTTTGCTGTAATCTACACTAACCAACACATGAAAGTAGACCTATATGTAGTGTTTTGCGTAAATGTGCTCCTACCTGAAAGAGGGGTCCCAAGGAGTCCAGCTCCACTCTCAATCAGCTGCAGCAGGCCAAGAGCTCCCATCACACGTCCTACACCTACAATCAAAGGCACCACAGAGAAAACCACTGATGTCAGTGCTCCGGAGCAGAAACCGTAGAGCAGGCTGACTACCATCAGAGCAGAGTATGAGGCAGACAGAGAGCTCACGGGAAGCAGGATGATAGAAAGTCCTGCTAGTGTGGTCCACAAACCCAGCAGATGGATTAGCCGGAAGTGCCCCAAGTCTGAGAACCAGCCTGAAGCAACACGCCCCAAAATGTCAGTAGCACCAGTGGCTGACATCACAAAAGCAGCCTGGTACTCAGAGAAGCCCACTTGGCGGCTATGGGCTACAAGATGGAAGTACGGCACAAAGTATCCCACGTTTAGAAGACTGACAGCTGTAACATAGGTGAAATAAGGCCTCTCAAAAAGCACAGACAGCTCCATGTAGGAGGACACTCTCTGTAGCAAAGAGCGTGACGCCTTGCTCTCTGAATCCATCTGAAATAAAGAAAAAATGGATATAACAGCCGTATTCATTTGTATAGAGAAGTCCTATAAGGATTAGAATAAGAAATCCAATTAATGAAAGAGTCTGATCCTACCTTCACTGGAGTCATAGAATGTTTCTGTGGCCGAATAAGTGCCCCGCAGGGTACAATGTTGAGGCTGAGGCCACCTAATATGAGCAGGGCCCCACGCCAGGCATATGCTTCTACCAACAACTGAAAAAGAGGGTTGAAAGCAAAAGAGGAAAGGCCAATGCTGGAGAGGCCCATTCCCAATACCAGGGTGCGTCGACGGGTGAAGTTAGCCATCACTGTGGCAACCATAGGGGTAAAGATAAGACCCCAGCCTAACCCTGTCCAACAGAAAAAAAAAACAGTTCAAACAACACTCCAATACTTACATTATTAAACTCTGTTAAGGAGCAGAGGATAATAGACCCTACCAGTAATGACACCCATTGTGAGGTAGAGGTGAATTAAACATGTAGCTTGAGAGGCAAGTATAAGGCCAAGCCCAGCCAATACGCCCCCAGTCATCACCACCATCCTGGCATCATAAGCATTACACAACGCTGCACCAAGTGGACCTGAACACAAGCACACAAATCTCAACATAAAGAAGAATCTGATGAAGCACAGACAGATACTTACCAAAAACAGCCTGTAAGGCTGTAAGAACCATTTACAACTTAACTGTTTCTAATTCACAACTGTGACTCACTGAAGAACTGCTGTGCTGCCAGTCCAATGGAGGAGATCCAAGAAATAGCCTGAGCGCTCTCCTCAAAGTACTGCACAAACTCCACAAAAAAGACCCCCAAGCTGCGCATCAGGCCAAAAACCAGGCTTGTGCTGACAAATAGGGCCGCAACTAGGACCCAGCCCCAGCCTCCATCTGGACCCTCAGGTACATCACTCTCCGCCTTCACCTTCAGCTTAGTCATGGCTGGCATAAAACAAAATAGCAGAGAGAAAACCTAATGAGGAATGTAGATTAAGATGTAGATTGGTGATCCAAAGCTTGGGAAACAGGTTCTTCTTTGGCAACAGTTCACAAGATAATTTCTGTAGTTGCCAGTTGCCTTAATTATTAACTTCTGCTAGTCAATAAGTGCAACTAAGGTGCTTTACAAGTTGCCTTCATTTGGAAACAAAAGGCAAACTAGGTTAGAGGTGAATTTCCAATAAGTGCAGACCCTTTTGGGTTCTAGGCATTAAGAGTTATCAATATATTCAAAGCAATACTTTGTTGCTATAATGCTTTTAGAATTTGCAATCAATAAATGAGTTGATGTGCAACTACACACTGCAAACCCACATGTGGTGGTTACGTGTCAATATGCAACTTATGAATTTAAATTATATGGAATGTTATATTTAGTTGGTGAGATAAGAGTTGTCACAAGATGCTCAGTGACTTAGTTACAGAGTGAGATGAGTAATTCTTCATTTGTAACTCAGGGAACCATTAGAGCAACTGAGACTGTGAATCATTTTATAGTTATTTTAAGGTTATGTTTATCATACAAAGGTTACACAGTGTTGCTTTAAGTTACATTTTTAATGTTCTCTTTCAACATTTTTATAAAAAAAATGTTCAACACCATCAGATACATAAAACCAAAGTTTAATTACTACTATTGCTGTTGAGAAGACAGCTCACTGACTGCTCACCTAAGTAAAGAAGAAAAGGTTTTCAACAAAGGCATCTGGACCTTAGTAATGCAAGAAGAATTACAAGAACTGAAGAAATGTGCACCTGACACTTTCTAAAATCACACCTTTGATCTCTAAACGTCTGAGGCAGAAATCTTCAGGCATCCAACAGAAGCGTACTTAAAATGTTAAAGGTATAATTTATTTTGTCGTAAGTATAACAAAATAACGTAAACATGTTACTAAAATGCTTCATACCTGCAAGTGGTCGGCTACCTGGTCTCATCCGAGGAGGTGCAGCATCCTACACAACATCCAGACCCACACAAGAACTGAACAGGTAAGACGGAGGGCATACGGATTGGGAAAAGTACGGTGTTGTCAAAACCACCCAGAGCTGCCTACTGCGCCTGCGCGAACTGCAGCCGTAGGGAAAGAAGAACCAACAAGACCATTATTGGTTGTCGCTTAATTATTGAAAATTAAAAAAAAATGACTTTGAGTTCAGTTTCTTTGACAGTTGGTAGGAGTAACATGTTAAAACAAAACTATGGCGGACAACAAAATAAAACCAGCCCCTCCGGTTCCTGGTTGTAATAAGGCGTATTTGCCTATTATCGATAACCACATGACAGGTCATGTGAATTTTTTCCTTATTAAAACTAAACTCTACTCACATTCGTCAACTTTGTCGGAAGCAGCACGTGTTTAACAAAAGTCTCCTGGTGAAGAGTAGGCTATGTGGTGGTTAGGCGACTCGACGCCAGCCAGTTTGAGAGTAAATCAACACATTCCCATGCGCCTGCGCACTTTAGTATGGGTCGCGGCATTTAAACCATACGTTCACCTCACCAGTGAATCAATTAGCCTTCCTCAAATACAATAAAGCCACAGGTTTTGTGGTGAATCTGCTAATCTATGTCTAGCCGGCTGTTTTGTCTTTATGTTGGTCCAAAGCGCCATAGGCCTACTTTACTATACAACCATAACAACGCAAATATTACTTTATAGCAATAGTCCTCACAAATTGCCAAGTTTTTACGCCCTCTAGTGGCCACAACTGCCTGTGCCTTGCTTCATCATAGCCAACACATTCTCCATTGTGGTTAAACTGCACCGTGTTAATCAAAGTCATTCTGAGCTAAAAAAATTGAATGGGGTTAGTAATTCTGTAAGTCATTGTCACACCAGGGATGTGCTGTAAAGCCTTGAAACCAGATCTCATTTGGACTACTTTATTTATTTTACAGCAACACCATGTAACAGTCATCATCGTATAAAAATAACTTTTCCCCAGCTCTTAAATGGGCTTTTAATTTACAGTGATCTATAAAGATATATGAGAAACAGACAACATAAAATAAATGGTTGGGCCTTTTTATTGGTGTCTTAAGTAGCTTCTTTTTGGGGGGATTCTCCTCCCTTGTTTCTCTCTGAGGTTTCTTCCATTTGTTTTCCTGATACTGGTGCATTTTGGTTCTGACAGATGCTCCAAGACCAGAAGGCATTCAATGTGCAGACAGTCATATTCAACTTGTATTTTGTGGGCTAGGCATTAAGGCATCAAAGTTTTCAATCTATAAAAATTAAAACCATAAAGATTATTGTACAAACAAAACACCAGAGCTGATGTTATCATAAACTAAGGAGCATACTTATACTTTCTTGTGAAAGTCATCCAGATTATATTGTCCTCTCATTATAATCTTTGTTATTTTTGATCCAGTATCAAGACACATTTTGAAATGGTGCTGAAATTTTCCTGGGCACATATCATTTAATTGGCATTTTAATTATTTTCTGTTTTTATGTTAACTGTTTGCCATGACCATGATAACACCTTTCTTCTCTTTTGGCTTTGGCTTGATCTTCTCTTTGTCAAGACTCTGTTCGGGATTGTGTGTTTGTTTCCTGTTTGTCTCCCCCTTCCTTCTGTGTTTGTCTGACCATGTCTGGTATGGCACACCTGAGCCCAATCTCCTCCTTGTTACCTGAACTCTGGTTTCTCAACTACTCCTTGCCAGTTTGTTGTAATTTCTATCGCTTAGCTCAAGTACCTTTTATTTATGTTTTTGTCTTTTATTTTATTAGTCTCATGATTGCACTAGTTATTTTTTCTGTTCCCTTCTTGGACTCTGACAAAATGGGCCCAGTAACTTGCTTGTATAAACATAGTGACAGTAAAATCAACAAATGTGCCATTCTTTGAAAACATGAAGGCAATAAAAATTACATCTGCATTACCTTTATCTAAATCTGCAAAGAAGTTTTCTAGGCTCCTTCTTGTATCTCACCAAAGACAGAAGTACCATCTGTTTTTCATTGTATTTCATCAAATAAGACATTGTGCAACTTGGTCAAGTCATGAGTGATTTCTTACACAACATCTACATTCTTTTAAATGAGTCTGCAGTAATAATTTACCCATAATATGAAATCTGTGGAGAGACCGCCATGTCAGTACATGCTGCATGCATCATTCATGTTGTATCATGACTTTATTGTCAGTGTGTTATTAGTTTTTTATAATGAAAATGCAGTTCTTGAATTCCAGTGTATTATAAAATTTTATATTACATTACTAAAATAGCAGATGAATAGTCAGTTTATGGCAGTAGTTTTGTAATTATTTGCTGTACTCTATATTGCTATAAAACTGGTAGCCTAGTCTACACCAAATAAATATAGAATAGACATTAAATCAATCTCATGTTAAACGTGTAAAATCATCTTAATAACAAAAACAAATTGTGTTGGCTATATTTCAATTAACAATTTTACAGTCTGCCTTTACCATTTGGGACATTTTCACCTTGAAATATCTCTACTAAGCAACTATTATAAAGTTGTAGAGTGGTGTACTTTTTAAGACAGGTCGAGTATTTCTCATATTTAAATGGCTATGCCTATCAAATGTGAAGAATCTTGCCTTTCATTTTGGTGTTTTGACAACAAATTGTTTCGGAGGTAAGGCCTGTTAAGGCTACTATATATTAAGATGAGACATGACATTCATGACAGCACATGAGGGGGCTAATATTAACACTCCAGGTTTATTTCATGGACTAGGTGGATAATGGTTGGAAAGTCCCTTCAAACTTCCAATATTTGTCTGCGGAGCATGAACAATAAGCTCCTCTAGTTACAACTCATCAGGGTGCAGGCAGCGAGTTCAGCAGGGCCCCCCACACTCACCAAAGGGTCCCCTCTACAGCAGCAGGAAGCAGCAACAGGCTCACACGTGTGCCACCTACCAGGACTCTGGAGGAAACAGGTGCCATACACTTCATTGTTCCCAGAAGCTTGAGAAAAACAAACCTCTAAAAATGGCGGGACACATCTTTAAAGTTGTGATTCATAAAATAAGTGTGTTAATGAGAGGAAGGAAGTCCAGGAAGGGAAACAGTTGAACGAGGCAAGTGTGGCATAACAATCCTTAAAATCCTGAGCTAGAGAATATAAAGTAAAGACACAAGAAAGCTTCAGGTAATTAGAAATTAAAGTTTAATTTAAATTGCAAAAAAAAATCTTTGTCCAGCAAATGAATTCAACTAATTATTCAAATGCTTATAGACGCTCATGTAATAGAATAAATGTATAAGTCAACTATGTCCTTTGCACAAATATAGTTTAAAAGAAAATGTGGCCCCAGGCCTTAAAGTAAGCTCTCTGTTAAATAAACGTTATGAAGAATATTTAATATCTTAACAAACAGTTAAGTGCTTCTTCAGACATAAAATAGTAGCAGTAGTCTTTCATCTTCCCAAAAGGCAATTCAACCACTTTCATAATCTCTCTTCCAATAGTTCACATACTTTCTGTCTTTACTAATCTTTGCACAGACCTCGCTAACCTTTTAACACTTCACAAACCTCCAAAACACCTCCTTTATCCTTTTTCTAATAAACCCATCAAACTAGTAACAAGATTTTAGTAAAAATTATTCCTAATTTAAACCAATCATCAACGAGTTTCTTTCCAACTCATTTATCTTGTTTCTTGTGTAATTCCTATCTTGAACATATTCACAGACTGAGCACAGAGCTCCTCAGCAGGCCTGCAGAAGAGTTTGGTAGGGCTCTGTCAGGATCTTATAGCGGACTTTAGTGTTGGTGATGGCCCCATGTTTTTGCCGTAGATGAAGACGGAGCTGACTTTTGTGGCGAAAGTGGAGGTCACATTTCTCGCACTGAAACAAAAGAGCCTTTTAGACACATGCCACATGATTTAAAATAAAACGTAGAGTATCCTAAAGCATCATGACCCACAGTGTATGGCTTCTCTCCGGTGTGAATGCGCAAGTGGCTCTTCAGCGTTTGCAGGTGGCGGAAGCGGGTACCACAGGTGTGACAGGGGTACGGCTTCTCCCCGGTATGGATCAGGACGTGGGCCCTCAGATGGGCAACCTGACAATGAGACAAAACAAAGATTTATAATATGACTGAGATGAAGACTTTAAAGTGTGGATAACTTTTTTGTAATATGTACTCTAAAATAAAATAATGATTTAAAAATGTCCCTGTTGTACCTGAACAAACCTTGCCCCGCAGGTGTCACAGCGGTAAGGCTTCTCTCCAGAATGGATCCGAGAGTGAGTCTTCAGGTTGGCTGGACGGTTAAACTGGGCTCCACATACATTACAGCGATATGGCTTATCACCTGGGAAGACAAACTTTATAGTCAATAAATGTATTGTTTTTGAAAAAAAAAAAAAAAACCAGAGATAAAATTGGAAAATGCTTGTAGTGTCACCTGAGGAGGCAGTCTTGGTTACTCCAGAGTTGCCAGAGTAACAGTATGACATTAAGTATCTCTCTTTCTTGACTGAAGGCTGGTTCTGTTGGGCCCCTTCTGGATTCATTGGGTACAGTTTTGGAAAAATGGATGAGACTGGAGAAGGTAACAGCAAAAATAAATAAAAACTATACATCTGAAGATTTGTAATATATATGTAAATGAGAGAGAACAACTATATGCCTATCTAAAGTGGTTTGTACCTACCGGCTCCCTCCTTTTGAGCCTGAAACACTGTTGTGTTGTCCATGGAGGCTGGTGGTCCGAGGGGAGGGGCTCGGCCAGAACCCTCGTAGCAGGAGGCCCGCCCCTGTCTTACAAAGAAGCATTTGGTTTGCACCTGACTGTGCTGTTTTTATTTGAAACATCACTAGTTATTGATGGAAGTTACCTATCAATCTGACCAGGCACTTCTCCAGGCCACGCCTCTGCTGGGGTTTTGGGTGTTGAGCCAGTCCTGTCGGCAGTAGGAGAAGTGTGACGTTGGTGCTCTTCTGCATCCTCTTCTTTCACAGTAGTTGGAGTAAAAAGAGGATTGAGAATGATGTATTTATACTTTTTCCAGTTACAGACTTTTGGGTCAAGTGTAGGTTTGGAATCATTCTGCAAATGTAGATAAATTAGATGAATTCATCAATTAACAGTAAAAATTTGACACATGCTGAATGAATTCTTTAAACCTACCGCAAGGTTTTTGTTGCAGGTGTTGGATTCAGCTGGAGAGTTTGGCTGACAACTGGAGCAAGCTGGGCTGTCAGGGGAAAGAGACAGGGGTGAGTCTGGCTCCCCTTTTAGCTCCTTTGACCCAGACAGGGTTGTTGGGAAAGCCCCTGGCTTAAGGGAGCCCCCACCCTCCGCAGGGACCCTGTTGGAGAAAAGGAAGGAAATGCTGTAATGAGCTAAAACCTTTTACAGACAAAAGAACAAAAACTGCACTCATGACTTTGTTTTAGCACTCATCATTTACCTGATTGGACCTGACATTGGGAGCATAAGCTGCAGTGCTGGATGGGGCGGGACTACAGAGGGTACAGACACATTGGAGGCCGGCTCCAGCTGAGGGTGTTTGGCACTAAAACATGAAAACTTAGAGTTTTTAAGCTTGCAACAATTCAAACGTCTATATTATCATTTTTATTGGTTATTGGGTGCTCACCAGTGCAGCTGCATAAATTCTCTGCAGGTTTCAGCCACGTGGTCCATCTGTAGGTAGTTCGCGACAGCGAGTACACCAGGGGCAATGCTGGGTGTCAGAGGGAGGCGGGAGGTGTACATGAAGTCAAGCAGCAGGGAGACGCTGGACGGGTCCAGAGTGTTGGGGAGAGACACTGAAAGGACCTGATCTCTGCTGCCACTTTGAACCAATGCACGGCTAGAGTACAGTGAGTAGAAGAAGCCACTGGGAAACACGAACAACAACATGAGATCATCTCCTGCATGCGCACTAGTTTATAGTCAACAATTCAGCTTGTGCACTAACCTGCAGGCCACCAGCACAGCACAGTGTGCCTGCAGATGATGGCTGCCCACTACCAGAGTGGCATCAGTCAAAATATTGCGGTGTCGGAGTTCATTCAGGTTCAGCAGCACGTCTTTGCAGTGCCGTGTGAACTCTTTTACATATCCCTCAGCTCTGTATGCCTCAAGTAGGTCCATGATGCCCTGGGTATCTGAGAAAAAGTATAAAAATAATAAATAATACATAAATAAGTAACCATAAGTAAACTTGCTTCTTGCCATCTTGCTTATCCACAGAATAGGCTTTCTGGTGACCTACCTGTGTTTAACTGTAAAATAAATAAATGGAGTGTCCCAGACACTGTTAGGTGAGACCAGCTCCCTACTCGTACCTGCGAAAACATAGGAGTTAAAATATTTATCCTCAAATAAACTTACATTAACACAATGCATTAATAATTCTGTAATAAATATATAACAGAAAAGAACACAAAACTCAACAAAAAAACGTGAGCTATAGGTCCAGTGCAACTTACCCCGACCAGCAGGGACGAGATGTAACGTTCACCTAATGGACTTCAAAGCCCTTGGTTTGGTTTACTTCCAAAGACAGGCTCACCTTTAGTCTCCTGTGAGTCCGAGCGATAGTGTGGGAGGGCTGCGGGAAGTGAACGCTTTATAATGTTGCGCAGGAAGCCCCTGTACAACCACAGCGGCTTGTTTCCTCTTTCCTCAATAGCCCACGCGCACACTGGAAGCAGCAGAGGAAAGGCCCCACCGTGGACTTTGGGCTCCAGGTATTTTTAGTGGCCTATTAGTTTTTCTAAACCCCCATTGCTCCCAACAAACTAATGGCAGGAAGTCAACGTGTGTTTGTGGGCCCTGTTGAAAAAATATATATTAGGACCCTTGGGGAGATGAGAAACATGCCTTACTGTCAGGGGCCAGAACAGAGCGCCTCTACTACACCACTCTCAATGACAAAAGAATCAGTCTGAGATGAAGCAAAAGAAGTAACCTATGGCAATATGTTATATTTATTAAATTTGAGCTGTACATTATTCCATCTTTTCTTTTTTTTACATCTCATGAGCACAGAACATACAAAAGTACCGGCTGGGCATATAACTTTATGTTTTCCAATTTGCATTATGAGCATTCAGTTTTTAGTGGTTGTGTGAAAGTGGATTTATAAGAGTTCACAATATAACCCGGAAGCTTTAAACTTGCTGCTTGAGAGCAGAGGCGATATGAAATAAGGATAAAAAGGAAGGAAGTGAGACAAAATCAATGGTTCTAGATGGGTGACACCTATTACTGGGTCTAAAAAACAACCTCTCTGACTGAGAGAAATGCAGCCGACAGATGTTGCGGAACTACACACACCCACCTTCACACACACTTTTAAATGCATCCTGCAAAGCTGCACAGAGGCACGGATGAACGCCTGCGCAGGACATCCGTCAATAATAAAGTGAACAGGAGACAAGGCTAGAGAAATGGATAGGGAAGAGGGGGGTGAAAAAAAGAGCCCAGGTCCCAAAGGTCACGATTAACTAAAAAACAAGCGGAAAGTTACTTCAACTTTACACAGGTTCAGGTTCACTGAGAACAAGAGTGTAAAGTTGACAGGCAGGCAAAACTGAAAAATTACTGTGCTTCCTTTTTCACATCAAAGTATTTTGAAGAAGGAGTGGACTCTTCAAAGTCAGAAAAGAATATTAAGAAGTAGGGTTGGGCGAGGACACAGAGAAATTGTGACATTCCAACATCGACTTACAGTATAATAGCACAACTTTATAGAGCACTTTGAACAATGTTTCCAATCAATGAACTCCTTTATTTACCCCAGAAGGAAGCCGACTGGTTTAACCAACAACACTGCTGTTATTTTACATCCAAATCTATAAATACAATTTGCAAGAAGTTCAATGAGATAAAGGCCAATTAAAAGTCATGTTTCCTAATTCATTATTAATGTCAAAATATTACTCTAAAATGTGTTTCATGAGGGATCGTGTTATTTGTACGATATGTATTTAAGCTGTTTAAATCAGTCCTTTGAAAAAAGTTAATTGTAAGTAAATGTTTGCTTAGGATGTGTGTTTTTTTATTCGTTTGGATCTGTATGGCTCAATTATAACAGAAAAAAGGCAATGAAAGGAAAACAACGAGTGAAAAAACAGAGAGCGCAATGTAGGTCTCAGCTACTTCCAGGCATTGTGAGAGCAACGGATGAGGGGGGTGACCAAGGAAAAGTGAGAACATTACTAAACGGGTTCACAAATAGACGGAAGCCATTCAGTCTGTCCCGTTGGCAAGGCTGGGCAAATCAGCTCATAGTGACTTCTTGCTTCTGTCATCGGCCACTGGCGACCCTCTGCTCAGTTATTGAAAAACACACAGCTCTTACTATTTGACAAATAAACAGAAAAAGTGGGGAAGGTGTAATTTTGTGATCTGATAACCATGTTTTACACAAAGATGCTATTTGTCAAAAAAAGGATTCCCCTGTTATGTGGTTTTCTGAATGTCTGGACAGGCATTGTTATCTGAGAATGTATGGGCTGAAGCTTTAACTTCAAGTTGGGACCAAAGTGTTAATGGTTACTGCAACAATAACAGATCTGCCTAAACTGTCCCTTCCTGTGGTTTCAGAGCACCGTGGACATATAAGGCAAACGGAGCTACTGTACAGAGGAGGAAGGGCCGGAAACGGGGATATCCCAGAGCATACTTTGTTGTCCCTCCACCTATTGGCAAAGATGCAAGTGGAAATCAAAACAAATTATGAACTAATAAAACTCTTCCTTTGAAAAAGTGCCTTGGGGAATGCACTTCCACTGCGGCACCCGTTGGTGTGGTGGAAAAATAACATGAGGATGGAGGCCAAAGGAGACAGTTGACCCACTTTTAGTGAACTGTAAAATATTAAAACAGACCTTTGACCTGCACACTCACTTCTTTTAGTTTGAAAAAAAACAATAATTTTACTGTATAATTAAAGCTGTCAGTTCAGTTTAATGTCAAGTCAAGTTTAAACTTGGAAAATGTGTGAAAGTGACACAGATATAGGCACATACAACACCTCTAGTTTGAAAATATATTGCATTGTATGAAATTGTTCAACATATGTGACATGTTGTATTGTTTTAGTTAAGTTGCACTGTTTTGCACTTTTGTTCAGATGTAGCCTTCTTTGAGTGTGGAGCATCACGTATTTTCCTTTACTTCAAATAAATGCTACTTAAATAAGAAAGCCATACCCATTTGCTTTCAGCTTCCACCAGTTATATGTTTGTTGAGTTAACATGTTAGTGCATAAAACAATTAAACTTTCGTCTCTATTTGACTTAAATTGCCTAATATTAGCTCAAATTTGTGAACGCCTGTAAAGACCCCCCACCGCGCTACACGCACGCGCAGGTTTTACGCGGAGGGCTACGTCACGCGCGGGGAACCAGGAGCGGAGCCGCTGTTGAAGGCCTCTGCTGCGGGATAAAGTGGGTTAACGAGGCTAAAGCTACGCCACAGCTCCCCGGGTTCACTTTCACTGACCTTTTATTAAGTGTACGGAGGCGTAGCCGCGGACTTTGTGTCGTGTTTCAGACGGTACGTGCCGATTGTTTCGTCGTTTCCTGCTCGGTTTGGTTGTGTGGAAGTTAGCCCAGAGGCAAGAAACGGGCTTTTGCTCGAGTTCAAAACAGCTCAACAAACAAGTAAATTAGTGTGTTATTAAAATGAATTTGAGGTAGCTCTTGTTACAGGCCAGATGCATGAGTTGAGCGGCATGTTTAGACAGAAAGTAGGTCCTACACAGAAAGAAGAGGCGTGCATGTGGGTAGTTTTAGTCATAACCGCTGTCAAGAAATATGACACCGCTATAATATGCGATTTATTATTTATGATTCTGAGTGAATTATGTGCTTAGTATGACAACTTTCCGTTCTTGATTTTTAGATGTGACCGAAAGGAAGCGGAGAGACACTGTAAAGGTAGGACCTACTGTAAATGGTGGATAACGCGAACGTTTTACCCAAACAGCAACAGACAACTGTCCCTAACTGTAACTAAATGTTACCCACATTTTAATCTTGCACCGTTAGAATAAAATGTAACCTACAAAATGTCAGCTGACGAAATATTGCTACATGAAGCTACATTTGTGTCCAACATGGTGAGCTAACTCAGTCCTTCACAATAAAAGCGCATACAGTGGCCTACATTTGACAGCGCCTAGGCCTACCTTTTTATTTAAAACTAGCTTTTAACTTTAACATCGATAATAATATTCTGCTGGTGTACAGTTTGTAGAGCATCAAATTGATGCACGCCATAATCTGCAGCTTATGCCGTTGTTTAAGGCTTCACGTTTCCATGAGATAGAGCTTCTAACAAATAAATACAATAATAATGGTCTTTTTGGCCTGAACACACAATAACTCTGCAATTGGCTTTAAAACAAAGAGTGAGATTAATGTCCTGGACCCCCATCCTCAGATTTAACCATTTGTTTATCCGGATTCTGCCCTGAGGGGCTTAGAACAGGTCACATGTGTTGCATACTATAAAATAATGCATATTGCACTAGACGTTTGACCAATACCTACAAGAAGATATAAATTCTGTGTTGTGCCAATACAGTGAATAGTTGCAATATCAAAACTTACATTTTTATGTCTGTGCTGACACAGTTGTCTCTTCTATGTTTTAATCCTCTTACAATAGGATTTATGGTGGTCACCCGTCCCACATAAAATCAGTCTAAGTGGTCTATTCATTTCTCCACTGTAATTTGGTGTTGTCAGTCTCAACAAATCCTTAACTAATGTCCATGGTTCAAACACAGTACAGCTACACTTCATTGTGACCACATTTGTATTGGGTTTTCTGTAACAGAAATCATAAGCTCGCATAACCTACAATTAATTATAACATACTTTTAAAACAGTAGCAATAGTACACCTTCACATCACTCACGTCAGGAGTTAAACACACAGACATGTACAATGCAGTTACACAGTCTTATGTCAACAATCCTTTTAAACCTTCCATCATTCTGTCCGAGAGTTAAATGGTTTGAGGCATACTTTCTGTAAACAAGGTCTGTAAGGTCTATACAGACATGTATTTTGCTAGTACAACTAAAAACATAGATATAATATGCCTACTTTCTGCAACGTAATGTGTAAACAAGCCTTCTAGACTTTTCTAACTTTTGTTTGTTGTTTATAATATTAATCCCAGTAACTTGGATACAAATGTTTCACTGACTAGCTTTTTCTTTTAAAGAACAGTATTGTGGTGAAGGCCCTGAGGAGTCAGCACTTTGTCAGCTCAGCTGTGTGCTCCAGTGTTGTTATTTATTCCATGGAGAATACTTAATATATTGTTATGAGCCAGGTGTTAATGTGTACACAGACACATGTCATTACATAAAATTTCCTGCCTTGTTTTGTCTCCATTTCATCATTGGTGCTGATGTGTAAACAGCCAAAGACAATGAGCATTGTGGTAACTTCACATTAGCACCTGTTTATGTATCTGTGTGGACCCCTTTGAACGTTTGTGACCCAAACGCAAACTTGCTGCTGGAAATCCCCAAGTCATACTGGCCACCCTCTTCCTGCTTGCAACGAGAAGCCTATTGTTCCTCGGTTGCCATAAGAAACAATATCTAAAGCATCCTCTAGTTTCCAATGGTTACCTGCTCTGATACAAAACAATACTGCAGTTACAGCTGTTGAACAATTTCTGATTAATAATATTTACATTTGTTATTTTAGTTTTGGGAGTTTGCTATGTCTGGTCCCACTTGGCTTCCACCTAGGACTGTGGATAGTCCAGATCGAGCCATTCCCCAGATGTCACACTCTGCAGCATCTGCAATTTATCGTGCTCCCAATAAAAAGAGTGCTTCGGATTTTCGTCCAAAGTACAGCCCATATGACCAGAACGGAGGAGGTGGGGTAGCCACCAGGTACATGGCTACTGGACCTACAGGTAAGACCAAGATGCATCAGTTCATATTATACGTTCAAAGTAAATAAATTAAATTCATAGGTCATCTGTGATTTTTGTAAAATGTGGTATTGTCGTTCTTTGAAAAATTGACATTGTTTAATGAATGTCCAAATAAGGTGGGCCTATTCATCATTCCTCCAATGATCATTATTACTCCCCTCCTCATGGTCCCAAAGAAGACCGCAGTTGGAACCCTCACACTTATGACCTAATGGTATGTTCTATTTTGACATCTCAACTCAAATTTGTGTAACTAACTTAATTTTTTTTTTTTTTTTTTTTTTTAAGCATCGTAGTCCGGAAACATTGTATCATCACTCCAAAATCGATGCTGATATTGATTCTCTCACGAATATGCTGGCTGATCTAGACAGCCACCCACATGACTCCAGCACACAAGTATGAAATCAGTTTACTAGCACTCTAAATGATTAACAGTTTTAACAGATTAACAGTGCTTGGTATGAGGAAAAAATGCATGTGAAAGCACAAAGAGGTTTATTATGTGTTTGTTATAACTGCCAAAAATATGCTATATTAAATAATTTAAAGGAGTTTAGGAAATTCAGTAACTGACTTTTATAATCTTGAATCTTTTTGTGTTTCTCTACAGCTTTATGACAATGTGCCTTACAACAAGTACCTCTCAGGTGATCACTACAAACCCACACACCACGGCGGAGCCCCTCCTCTGGGCCGTCCCTCCATGGGCTACCCCGCTCACCCCCAGAGTCAATACCATCCTGTGCCCCCTTACACCAGCGAGCACTCGTCCCCTCATTACCCCACCTCCCACCAGCAGGAATACTACTCCCCCCCTTCCTCCTCCACCCCTAAACCCTACCCCCAGCCAGTGCCGGCCTCTTACACCACAGCCTCCACTCCTACAGGGCCCCGCTTTAGTGTCCAGGTCAAAACAGCACAGCCTGTCACTTACTCACAAACCGGGAGGCAGGCAGAGCAAGCTTATACCCCCCCTCCGCCGCGCCAACCTGCATCTCGCCCACCACCGCAAGCACAGATGGCGTCACAGGGCTGGTACCCCCCACATCCAAACTCGCAAGCTCAGGACATGCACTCTGAGACGGGATACGGCTCAGGAAGAGTAAACCAGGTGTCCCTGTCTAAAAGAGGGATGGACAACAATCAAGCAGGACCAGGGGCTGTGCAAAGTCAACCTTATCAGAACAACAACAAGGTATAAACACAGCTTTGTTTTAAATGGTCCCCTAATCTAATCCACTCCAGTACAATTATGTGCTCTTAGATGACATTAAAAATGTACTTTACATTAGTTCAGTTCATATTTTTACACATCATAATTAATGACACATTATCAAGTGACTACAATAGACTTCAAAATATTCTGTGTCACATATAATATATTTATGTTTGGAAACCTAAACCAGCAGGGGGCAGCATTAACAAGGCCTGAAGAAGAGCTGGACCGTCTCACAAAGAAGTTGGTATATGATATGAACCATCCGCCTGCTGAGGACTATTTTGGTACAGACCTGCTTAAATAATTTCTGAGTATTTTTCTTCTGTAATGTATAATATTTTTTTTTCCTTTTTAGGCCGCTGTGCTCGATGTGGTGACAATGTTGTTGGCGATGGGAGTGGTTGCATCGCCATGGAGCAGGTGTTTCACGTGGAGTGCTTCACGTGCATCACCTGTCACGCTCGCCTCAGAGGGCAGCCCTTCTACGCCTTGGACAAGAAGAGTTACTGTGAGACTTGTTACATTGTGAGTGTCTCCAGATGAAAAGACATGTTAATGTAGATTTTCAAAGAAGCACATTACTACTGCAGTAGCCTCACTGTCAGTTTGTGTTTTTAGAGTACACTAGAAAAATGTTCAAAGTGCTCCAAGCCCATCCTGGACCGAATTCTGCGAGCCATGGGGAAGGCCTATCATCCTCGATGTTTCACTTGTGTAGTGTGTAACTGCTGCTTGGATGGAGTGCCATTTACTGTGGATGCCACGTCTCAGATTCACTGCATAGATGATTTCCACAGGTACAGCCCTGTACAAGGAGAAATGTAAGAAAACAACACAACAAAGGTACTAGTCCACTCACTGCCACTTGTGCTTCTTTTCTTGGACAGGAAGTATGCGCCTCGATGCTCAGTGTGTAGTGAACCCATAATGCCTGAACTGGGCCAAGAGGAGACTGTTAGGATTGTGGCTCTGGACCGCAGCTTTCATGTGCACTGTTATGTCTGTGAGGTCGGTCTGAAGAAACATATTTATATTTTATATTTATATTATTATAATTTCATATCAAACTAGTATAGATTTTTTGGGGACTCTGAATGATGTGTGTTTTTTTTTTCTTAGGAGTGTGGTCTCCTGCTGTCCTCTGAAGGAGAGGGACGTGGCTGTTACCCACTGGATGGCCACATCTTGTGTAAGAGCTGCAGTGCTAGGCGCATCCAGGACCTCTCAGCCAAAATCTCCACTGATTGCTAATTTAAAAAGTTTGACAACCATTTAATGGTGTAGTGCCAGAAATCAACTTTTTTTTTACTGAGAGAGAACATGTAACACTCATTCAAACAATAACTCTGCTTTTTTTCTGTGATTTATATTTATTTAACATACAGTATCTCTTTTGTTCTCCTGTTATCTTTAAAAGTGCAACCATTATTTGTAGAGGACAAATTGTTACTGATTGAACTAGGACTTTTACTACAGTTACTTGTTTATGGTACACAACTACACAATTTCCTGTTTTCAGATCATATTAGTATAACATGTGGCCTGACCTGCAGGCAGTTTGGGGTCCACTCACCCACATCAGGTACTGATGAGCCAACGCACACGTTTTGACTTGTCACTTTCAGAAACACTAAGATGTTAATATAATATAGGAAGATATGATATAATTATTGAGCTTAGTAAGCTCTCTACATTTCAAACTGCCTCAAATCATTCAAAGCAACTGTGACTGTACGGTTTATTCTTCGAAAAAAAAAAGCATGTAGCCTTTAATGCTGTGATGTTTTGCAGTGAAGCTAGAAACAGAAATGTAGACAGAAGGAATGTGAATGACTCCAAAAAAAATTTTTATTTAGGTTTTCTTTTTAGTAGAATCCTTTTTGGTGGCAACATTGTTTTAGTCAACAGGTTTTGTAGTTTTATGTTAGAATCATCCAAATTAATGAATCCACAAAAAAGATTTTTGATTTTTTTTGATACTTGACCCTTAATGGTGATGGTGCAATGAAGTCAGATGTGTTTTTTTTTTTTTTTTTTTTTTTTCAGTTCAAAGGAGAAACATTTCCAAGTTACAAAACTTAAACATCTGTTAATTGTGCCATTTCAGAGGAACGAGTCTCTTGGACATACTGATAATGTGAATATTAATCCATGTACCACAACACTGGAGTATACCTGGTTACAATAACTGTCAGTTTTTGATAAAATTTATATTCTGAGTGTTAGTTTCACTAGCTTCTGTTATGTTTAATGCAACTCTTTAAGTATCAAGTGAATATATTTTTTTTGAGCCAGATCATCACTTTAAGATTATTCAGTATTTTTTTTGCCTGTTCCGTTTCTCTACTTTGTAACCTTTTAAAGGGCTATAAATGTTTAAGCCTTACCTCAAGGCTCTCATGGCTCATTACCGCTTCTATTTATCTCCTGAAATACCTGTAAATACTATACTATCAGTTTGTTATACAGCTAAATATTGCATCAGTGTCATTTAAAACTTCTTATCCTGCCAACGTTTGTCAATGAGTTTTTTCCAGTGCCCTCACCAATTTAAATATTTTGTATAAATAGCTGTGAACTGGATTTTGATCGTTTACATTCTGATGTGGAGAAAAAATACAGACTGGAGTGCAGTTTGTAGTGATATAATAAAGTGACATGTTAAACACTATTTCATTTATTAAACTCAAGACAAATTAGTCAACATACCCCTTACACATCTCCTTTAACAATATTAAGTTGCACTTATGCTTACAAAATACTGTGGCTAACATGATGTGAAAGTCTTCCAGAAGAAGTTGCGACAGCCAGCCTTGCGCTCTCTCTGAGTCAAAGGAAGGTATCGCCTCCTCACAGTCTCCCTGACTCCTAGCTGCTCCTCCAGCTTGGGGTGCAAGTTTTCTCCTTTCATAGCCATCAGCTCAGACAAAAACTCCACCAGGATTAAATGAGTAAGATCCTAAACAAGTGCAGAAAGAGAAAACGTCTACAAGCAGGCAGATAAATGTTGGTTGACACCATGTTAGTTTGAAGTCAAGTGACTCACGTCTTTAATGAAGTCTCCTCTCAGTAGATCTCTATGTGGAGCACTGTTAACCTTCAGCAGCAGCATGGACGATAACAGAACCAGCAGAAGGGTCTGCGCTTGCACCTGAAGCATCTTCACATGAAACTGTACTAAAGTTATAGCCCACGGACTCTGATGACCAACCCAGTGGCAATACACTGAGGCACTGATATATAAGCTTCATCCATAAAAACCTCTTGTTCGTCAGGTCATGGAAAGAATGTGATTGGTCAAGAAGTATGGAGGTGTGTTTGGTGGAGGTTGTGAACATCAAGTGGAGAATATTGTATGTTTTTGATGGCCAGCTTTAATGAGGAATAGTTTTGGATTTGATTAAAATTAGTTTTTTGGTGTTAAAGTCTCAAATCTAGGAAATAGTACTTAATTTGTCAGGTTTAAAAGTCTTAAGGCATGCATGAGAACTGTGAGCTGGGCAACACTGACACAAAGTGACTCAAATGTTAATGAGGTGGCATGTACACTACTCTGAGTTGTCACAAAATGAACAAACTAAGGTCAAAATGTCACCCCTAAGTGTTAGGACAAATATGTACATGCCAAGCTGATACCAATAAATTTTTAAAATTTGGATCCTTCACCCACTTTTAGTGTTTAAAATACATGTTACAATAAAAAAAATTTTCTTCAAATAGTGACCTTTAGAGTAGTCTCCTTTCACAGCAGGAATCTTGGCAATTATTCGGATGAAAGTTTGTGACATTTGACTCGAAGTGAATGTTGTAATCTCAGGTATCCAGCTGCGTGGTCACAACCCTCTGTGTCCACACTGACATCTAGTTAAGCATCAGGGTAAAGTAACATCACCTAAGGCTGAGCGCAAACGTTTGCTGACCTGGTTTAACATACGAGAACTTGGGGTTGTCTGCAAATGACTTCAAAGTAAGGAGGCCTCTAGATGCATGGCTTGTTTTCAAGGACTGCAGAAACAGTTCACCAAGAGTCACTGCAAAAGCCTATGTTGTTCTGCAGTCACATTGTAATTAGTTGTGCAACAGCAGTAAGGTCAGCTGCACACAACCTACTAAAATAAAAGCCCATTGTCACAACTTGGACTACCGAGACACATACCCTTTCCAGGTGTCACTTTGTGGCCAGTTCTGTGTCCTGATTTATTAAAAACCTGGCCAAGAAATGATGGTTACACCATCGGGGCAAGCAGAGTCAATTATACATATGATTCACATTTTTAAAGTGCCTAGTTTTTAAAGTTTAGTGTGGCTCAACAAAAGCGATGTAAACTCAGGTGGTGTGATCAAGTACAAGTTTATTTGCATTTTTTTTATAAAAACTGTAGCAGCATTTACTTTGCTTAGGGACTGCAGATTACATCTGGAGAGAGGTACAGTTAGAAACTTGTTGGCTCAGTTTACGTACTCTCTTTGGATATTCTTAAAGTAGCGTGAAACTTTAGCATAATGGTCGAAAGGCCTGTAAGCTGGTCGCATGGTACGTCTGGCAAGAGGCACAGTTGTGGTGGGATTTGTTGCAAGACCTATAAAAAAAGATATATATACACATTTTATTAAGAGGTGTGTTGGAACAGTTAGTTAAATCTGGGAAGCAGTGACATGCTGACCTTTAGTCAAGTTGGCAGCATGCAAAATGTGGCCAACACCAGCAGTTTCAGACTCAAATCTGTATACTGAGAAGAGGCGATAAAGCTGGGCCAGAGGATAACTGCACTGAACAGTCACACTAAAAATAAAACAAGAGACATTACCTTAGTTGATTGGATAGAACTACCAACTAAACCAAATGCAACACACCTGCCAGCATTAGTGCCATTTGCCACAGAGCTGGAAATCTCATTTATGTAGGTCACATACTCCCCATGGAGCTGGAGGAGAGGAAGGGGAGGGTTATTCTCTGGTAATGTAGCAGTTTGACAACTCTTGTCAAGCTGACCTACCTCAACTCTACTGCCACAGCTGTTAAGAGGAAATGAGAAGAGTGCCCTGGTGTTGTTGGCCTTGAGGGGTCCACAGTTTTTGGCAAAGAGGGTAGTTTTGGCTGGGCTCCCACCACTTGCAACAATCACCGACAAGTCTGCCACCACGGTCATCCTCCCATCAGAAGAACACACTAAAGAAGAGTCAAGTTTATAAATTGTATATATTCACTGAAGTCAAGTGTAAATGTGAAGAATGCAGTCAAAGCAGAGTGATTACTTTAGCTGTATATGACACTGTCATTAATTTTCTCACCAACAAGCTCCTTATCAGGGAATAAGCATCTCTTTGCGGTTGACTGCTGGACTTTGTTTGTCTTACGATCCCGCACAACAATCTCAAATTTGCCCAAGAATCCTTGTAGAGTAATATTCTATGGAAAACATGGCAATATTTATACAGTTTTACAATAAACATAGTACAATTAACAAAAAAAAACTGTACCTCATATTCAACTCCAGGTGTGAACAGAGGCACATGTAGCTGTAGGGTCTTGCTGTCATTGCTCATGACATATCCTTGCTTTAAGGCCAGCTCCGAGGTCAGTGGCTCAGACCCAACAGTGATCTCCCACAGGTAGTCCCAAGGCTTATGGTCGTGTTTAAAGCTGATGCCACTCTTGGTACAGGATGTGTCAAACAGTGGCGGAGCTGTCATTTACAGGGAAAGGCTTAGTACAATGGTCAAGAAACCTGTCACGTTAATTGCACCAACTTACGGACGGCTGTTAAGGCTTTGACTGACGTCTTGTGAGAATACGGCTCACTCTTAGGCCTTACAGTTAGGGTGAACACTATGTCCAATTTATGCGCCATGGCCACATCTTCTTGAGAGTACTACAGAACAGAAAAGGGTGACAGGTTGCAAACAAGCACCTAGTTGTGAACCACACCTTTTACCTGTTGAATGACAGATGGGTCAGCAAAGGGAACCTTCAGCGTGTAGCCAGTCGTGCGATTGGGATGGATGACGGGCACCACAGTGGAAGTGCTGGAATTTATTAAAGGAACTTTAAAATTCTGGTCATTGAGTTGAAGGGCAACCAACTCGACATCTTCAGGGACATTTCCGAGGTACACAGTAAACATTCGCGCCTCGAGGACAGTGCCTACAATTAAGAATCATATTTACTTACATTGACTTTGAAATGGTGTCTAGTACAAGTTTCTTTTTAAATAAATCTTACGATTTTCTGTAAAAATGGGTGTCTTTATTGGAGGAGAGGCTAGTTTCCGGTGATAGCGGACTCTAGTCGCTACGTTTTCCTCATCCATTAAGAGCTGCTCCATGTAAAAATTGTAGGTGTAAAGGTCATAGAGGTCATCTGTGATAGAACTCTGGAGAAAGATAAATATGCCTTTCACCAACAACTGTACCAGTACCAATACTCAATAGGCTATGAAGATTTTGGCTTACATACTTTTCTGTAAGCTCCTTCAGCATTATATGGGATACCAATTTGGACTGTGGTGTTGGTTTTTATGCTGTAACCCTTCTTCATGGCAACCGTTTGTGCTAAAAGTTGATTATTGAGGCCAAAGCTAAAATTTGTTGTGTGAAGCTCAGGGTACAGCACATCTGGAGTCTCCCATATCATGCATCCTCCATCATCATATGGTATGGCTTCATCTGCTTACATGAAAGCATTTGAGTGTCAGTCCAAATTCACCAATATGTAAAGAAACAATTTTGAAAGATACTGACACATTGTACAGGCAGCAACAAGGTCAATGAGAAGCACAAGCCAGCTTTGTCTGGACAATAGCGTAGCATGGACCATCTCTACTGGGACACCAGCAATCTGTGGAGTGGCTTAAGTAATACCTTGCACTTGCATAATGGTGCAACAACATTTTCAAGCTCTAGTTTACCACTGTGCTGAAGGAGTATGGTTGTCCGTATGCAGTTCTGAACACCATCCTGCCTTGTGTCAGGTTAAAAGTATAGCCGTCAGTGAGGTTCATAGGCATCATCTGGGTCTCCTCGGTTTCAAAGAACACCTGCCAACCTGAAGCACCAAAACCGGACACCTAGAAGAGAAGAGAGTCAATCAATTTCACAGGCCTATCCTTGGCAGGTTTAGCATTAGCATACCGGTTGCACAGCAGCATCCCAGCCTTCCCTCTGCGTCCCGAGTGGACACACCGCATCAATTGCCACAGACACCTACGCAGGAAACAACTATAAGACCCCATGTAGTTTTAACATAACTAAAGCCATCATGTGACCTACTTCCATGTAGTTGCCCTCACAGGTGACCTCTCTGGGAGACCACAGGAGAGAGGGAGCACAGGTCTTGTTGAAAGCATAAGAAACTGCCATTTTGTCACGTTTAGTGATCAGGTTAAACTTGAATGTGAACAAGTTATCATTCTGAAAGACAATGAAACAGTTAATATGATAGTGGGTCACATATGTGTAGGCCTACATTAAAAATAAATGATTCATACTTTGTTGGCAGTGTGGCAGCTGAAGTAAGAGGCTCGCAGCTCTACAATGCCCTGTACAGGGAGAACACTGACCGTGTAACCACACTTTGCTGCATTGAGCGCAGTGATGGGAAACACACCTGTCCTGTCTGCAAAGACAGACAAGAAAAATGTATAGCAGTAGACAGTTAAGGTAAAAATAATGCATGGGCATCTGATTTGGTTTAATGCAGTCATAAAGGGTGTATTTGAGAACCTACCTACACCCTCAAAATAAAACTCCTGTCCAGTAAAGGCGAGATCAACAGCTAGCACCAAGTAACGATCATGACACTCCATGTGTGAAACTCCTGTGTTGAAAAGGAGACTTAATGGCAAGCCAGGTTTCTAACGGAATTCAATTATCAAAAGTGTTTCAAGTCTTACCTTCTGGCACGAACCCACACTTTGTAGTTGTCCATAAGAGCACGAATGTAACAAAACTTCTAAAAAAAAAAAAAAAGAAGTTAACCATTTACAAATTCTTCCCAAACATTTAAGTTAGTTTAAAATCATTAGAGCATTTACCCTGTCCAGAAACCAAACTCCATAGCTCCTAATGTGCTGGCAGTGTCTAGGGCTGCTCACACACTACAGCTGCCAACACCAAGCCAAAAGTTCTGGATTTCCTGACCACAGGAATACTGGTGCTGCTTCTTCACACCACCTTTTATAATGCCACCACTTCTATGACCAGGAAGGAGGACTTTTAGCGTCACACCCACATGTGTAGCTCATGAGCAATCAAACCTAATCACTGACGTGTGGGGAGGAAAATAAGTCCAGCCCTTCATTGACCTGTTGGCCTCAACAAAGTTCCTCATAAAAGATGTTCAAGAACAGGAGTGCTTAGCATGCTGCCTGTTCAGCCAGGATTTTATAAGTATTATATCACCGCTTGTGTTGGTCAGCAGCTGTAGTTTGCTAGCACAGAGGCTAAGTTTAGACACTGCTCCTACATCACTGGTGCCATGGCTTTTACTTTCTGCTTTAAGTAAGGTGTTTCAGAATAAAGCTCAACTCCTTTTGTTATTTATTTTTTTTTTTTTAATAAACCTTTATGTTTTTTTTTCTTCCAGTCTGGTCTCACTACTCTTGGTGTGTGCAGCTGAAAAATATCCTGGTATCCCCCAAGGTATTTAAACTGTTCATCATAATGTGTGTGATCAATATTATAATTAAAGTCTTGTGTAGGAGTCATCATGGAGTGTCATGACCGTTATTTCATGGCAACTGTTGATCAGTCCTTTACTGGGAAGAATCCTCGTTTTGAAGCTGTCGGTGAGTGCACATTAATGTACTGTTCATTATAAAGTTCTTTCTAGTTTCCATTTTTGACCTATCATCCAGATAGAACTGGTGTCTACCCCATAACTAAGGAATATGCAGGCAAGTGTGGCTACAGTGTTACTTATCTCTATTTGAAAAGCAACGTGCGGCTGCGCGCTTCTTACTTCAGCTGTCATACTGACAACAAGGTAAAGGTGCACTAGTTATAGACCTTTTGTTTTGCAGAAGCTACAATATGAGAATATCCATCTTTGTTTCTGTTCTTTTTAGAATGACAAAGTGTATAGCTTAAGTTTTAATTTGATTGCGCAATATAAAGGAAAAGAGGTCTCTCATGCACTGAACAAAACTTGTTCTCCTGCTCTACCCTGGTCCCTCAGAGAGGTCACGTGTGAGGTCAACTACATGGAAGTAAGATTATTCTTAATGCTGTATATCCTGAAGGAGAACATTGTTTTTAGCATGTGCAGGTACTACGGCTCTTGCCATATACAGGTTTCTGTAAAAAGTGAAATCTCCTGCCCATCTGGAACAAAGAGAAATGACTGGGACAATCTTAAACTTGTAAGGTTTAATTCTCTTTTTGACATATCCCACTGTCCTGTCAAGTGTGACTTTAAGAAGGCATGTCTTGTCTTTTCCAGGCTCACAGTCCCACCTCTGCAGATTGGCAGGTTACTTTTCAGAAAGAGGGTGAGCAGTTCATGCCTATGACCCTCAAGGATGCTCGTAAGGAAGATTATGTGTTTGACTTGACGGGTGGAAGGCTTGTATTTCGAACACCTTATGGACAACCTCACTCCAGCACCACTGAGGTAAAGATCTCGCGAACAGAAAAGAGCATTGTTTTGGAGCAGGTTCTAACTGTGTCGTCTCTTTGTAGATGGATGGTGTCCCGGTGGAGATGGTCCATGCTACCCTGTTCTCCAGACAAAGCTGGCTAGTTCTCCTTGTTGACCTTGTGGCCGCCTGCTCAGTGTGTCAGTGTCACAATTGTAATAATTGCTGTTTCTTCTGCATACATGACTATAAAGGCCTGGTTCTACTAAACAGATGATGCCATATATGAGGATGAAGGATACATGTTATGGGAGACTCCAAATGTGCTGTACCCAGGTCTTCAAATGACAAACTTCAGCTTTGGTCTCAATGGTCAACTTTTAGAGCAGAGAGTTGCTGAAAAGACCGGTTACATAATTGAGAAATCCAACAACACACTTGAAATCAGTATACCTTACGACGCTGAAGGAGGCTATAGGAAGGTAGTATTTATGTACTGACTGGCTGAATGGGTGTTTTATTTTTATTTTTTTTATTGGTTTTCTAATTGCACTTTGCAGACTTTTGTGTCTAAAACCCTGTATGAGTTCTACACCTATAATTTTTATATGGAGCAAATATCAGTGGATGAGGATAATATTGAGACCAGACTTCGCTACCACAGGTCAATGCGTACGCCCTTACTCAAGTGGCCTGTTTTTATTGAAAACCGTGAGTCAAACACCGCTTTTATTAGGTATAATTTTTTTTTTTTCCACCAATGTCATGGTCTAAAGGCTTTTTAACATTTTATTTATTACAGGTACTGTTTTAGAGGAGCTAAATTTTACAGTCTATCTTGGTGATATTCCTCAAGATGTAGAGTTGACTTCTGTCCAGATAAATGGACACACATTTGAAGTCCCTCTAAGAAATGTCAGCACCTTATCTGTGGCTAAAGTTATTCATCTAAATAACACGCGTGGCTACACTTTGAAGGTGCCTTTTGAGGATCCAGCTATTATTCAACAGGTAAAGATTTATATACTTTTATGCTCTATAAATGTTTGCTTTTCACTTAATTTTTTTTTCTTCAGTTCTCTAAAGGGGACATTCAGTTTAAGCTGGATATAAATTACACACTGACTGTCATACCTGAGAACCAGATATACAACCACTTTGCTTCTATTGTGGCGTTTTTACCTGACTTTTGTAAGTTTGGCAAATCAGGCAGTAGGCCTCGCTAACTTTATATTTATCCCTAGCTAATTGCTGTTTCTGCCCATGACAGCTCCTCCAATGTTTGACGCTTTCTGTTCAGAAAGTGGCATCCGCTTTAAACACGACCATAAGCCTTTGGACTTCATGTGGGACATTACTGTAGGTTCTGAACCACTGACCTCGGATCTGGCATCAAAGCAAGGATATGTCATGCACAATGACAGCAGGAGTTTACAGCTGGATGTGCCTTTACTCTCCCAAGGATATGAAAAGAAGGCAAGATAAGGCCATACTTTTTTTGTATGTATGACCCTGTTGTTAAGCTTGTGGTGTTTTGCAGAACTTAAGCTTGCAAGGGTTCTTGGGTACTTTTGAAATCCTAGTGCGGGATCGGGAAACGTCTGAGGTCCAGAGTTCAACTGTGAAGACTTGTCCATTCTTTACTAAGGAGCTCATTGGTAGGACTACATCTCCCTTTTTTAGTAATTAAGGTTTACACAATTTCTGCCCTTACAAATGTCTTCTCTGTAGTGTGTTCAACAGATGGCAGGATGACTGTCGTGGTTGACTTGTCGTTGGCGGTTGCAAGTGGAGGGATCCCTTCCAATACAACCCTCTTGGACAAAAAGTGTGGACCCAGAGAAGCTGACCAGACCAGAGCCCTTTTCTCTTTTCCAATCAACAACTGTGGCTCTACTGTGAAGGTAAAAGACAAATACTGCACTGAAAAAAAATAAATGCTGTGTTACATGAAATATTTTGGTCCTCAGCTGGGGAAAGGAATAGTCACATATGAAAATCAGATTCTATACAGTAAGAGGTCCCCCAGTGAAGCTGCTGACAGGTGGGTTCATTGCTTTACCTTTTTTTTGTTTTTAAATTATAAATGCTGGTTACTATCCTTATTTACAAACGAGTCTCTAACGTTGCCATGCGTCACAGGGTGCTAGTGCAGTGTACATATCATGTGCCCAGTCTCCATCGACTCTTCTCTGCAATGACCTTTGATGCGGATACCCCTGGAGATGGCCGTATCATTCACACTGCACAGTCTGCAATAGGTTGTGTGTGTGTGTGTGTGTGTGTGTGTGTGTGTGTGTGTGTGTGTGTGTGTGTGTGTGTGTGTGTGTGTGTGTGTGTGTGTGTGTGTGTGTGTGTGTGTGTGTGTGTGTGTGTGTGTGTGTGTGTGTGTGTGTGTGTGTGTGTGTGTGTGTGTGTGTGTGTGTACACTCCATAGAGGCAACTATTCGTTTCTCTTGTAGGTCAGCAGAGTAGCACCAAATCCCCTGTTGCACCACGGCCAACCCTTTATTCATCAGCCCGCTACATAAAGGTTTTGGGGTTAAAAACTCCAGCTCGTGGAAAGAGTAAGATGGGAATAATTTTTGTTTTTGATCTTTCTATACATTTTGATTTTATTTTTTTTTCTCTCCACAGGTATGGGTGGACACAACATTCAAAGCAAAAGCATTATAAATGTCTAAAATAGTTTTTTAAAATGTTGTAATTCAATTGATTGTCTTAATGTATCATGAAAATAAATTGTCTTGACTTGTAACTGTTTCTGACTGGGCTTGTGGATTCTTGAAACGTGTCTGACAATGCAGATTTTTTTTTTTTTTTTTTTTTTAAGTTGCACGTATTTGCCCTCATGGGGGCGCTAATAGTCATAATGGCTAAAGAAGCAACACTAAACTGCGTACATTTGTTTACCAAAGGTACACACGTGATTCTAATCACGTTCAATAGAATAGTTTCTGCCTGAAAACAACAATGGGGACCAGTGAGGGCTATTTTCCCGTAAGTAGTTATGTTAACTTTGTAATAATCACCCGTAAAGACCGGACTAATGGGCAGGCTTAATTTATTTTTCCTTTATTTTCTTTTTTATAAAAGCACCTGAGCCGTACGCAGACCGTCCTGCCTCCATGCTCATTCAGGACCCTGCACCATCCCACCTTTATGCCGTTATACATGACCCCGGGCCACAGATGCAACCAAACAGGCAAGAATTTTAAGTTTAATGACACGATGTGAAAGTTTAGTGTTGCCTCAAAGCGTATTCTTGGTGACTATTGTGCAACAGCCCTACCCTTTTAAAACTTTAAAATTTTCCATAGTCCATCCCATCACCCCACAGGAGTTTTTCTACAATGACCCAACTGCGGTATGTGGGCCCAGGATACCCAACCATGTCAAAGAGCGGAAGGCAAGTAAACACACAATCTAGAAGTAAATGAGGCACAAGTTGGTAGAGCTCAGCCTTATTTTGTTCTTTCAATTTACCCACCTATCATCTAGGGGAGCAGAGCTTATGGCTGCTTAGACAGGCCGGAGTCTTAAACATCCAGACTCCGGATGCCTTGCTGAAATTCCTCCAAGCTGTCTAAAAAAACTTTTTTTTTTTTTTTTTTCCCCAGGAGTTTAACATCCAGCTCAATACTCCTCCACCAATCATGTCTGCTTTTCCGGCCCCACCTACTCGTCCAGACCCGTTCAGGTCAGAGCAACGCCTCACCAGAAACTTGGGCAGCTCTACCTGGGAGATGGGCTCTAGTCTTTCTTCTGTGAGTCCACAGTGGGTTGTGATCCAGCTTAGTGAGGAGGAGGATCAGGCCATCACCAGCCTCCTCAAACTACATTATGAAGACGGGAAGATATCCACTCAGCCGATGGAGGTCTCTTGTGCCGAGGAGCCACGATATATGGATTGTGTAGGCAGCCCCTCCATGACCCCTGATCCCTACATTGCAAATGAACATTTCAGCAGTGACGCATATACTCCAAGAGAAGCCGGTTGTGGAAAGTACTGGTCTGATATAGAGCTGGAAGCAGCAAACACCCTCTTCACGCGTTTCAGTCCAAAAGTGAAAGACAAGCAAGATCAGGCAGAGTTTTCTAGGTCTAGCATTTTCTCACTTTCAAACTCAGCTGCCTTAGCAGAGATGTCCTTGAATGGAAGAGTGCTGTCAGAGGGAGATGCATTATGTGGACTCTTGAGCCTTGGGGCCACACAATAGAGATTTACCAGTGGAAAAAAAAAAACAAAAAAAACTGTGTGCAAGTTCTTTTGATTTGTATTTAAAAATTCACATTTATGCCTTTAATGACACTTATTGCAATAAAAAAATTACAGAAGTTACAGAAAAGCACTACCTACCAACAAACCAAAAAAACAATATTTTTATTGAAACAACTACTGTTCGACCTTGTTATTTACAACAAATTTACATAAAACTGCAGGAGAAACTACTCTTCCACAATGGTAATAAGGTAGTGAGGCGGAAGAACAGGTAGTGTGGTCCTGTTGACAATAACATGGATTTGTAGTACTGCTTTCTCAGTTATCCTTATCTGGTCAGGAGTTTCCTACATTTAACTGTTTGCTCTGATTGAGACCTTTGACAGTGACCTAAGGCGTACATACCAAGTTTTTTTGTACTTGTACCTAAAAATGTTTGACATTTTTTGGATTTAAGTTGGACAGCATAGCACGAGTGGCATTTAAAATGTAAATCAACAGCTGTATTGCTAAAAAAACTTTTTTTTTTTTTGCATTAACACATGCCCAGTGTGCACTGTTGCTACACAGTTCAGGAGCTGCTCAATACTCACATTTCAGCAGAACCAATACAAATTATTTTGCTCTAATTCTCCTTTTGTGCATCAGTTCCTGTTAGAAACTGAGGCTTCCTTAATAGTTTATAAAATGAGTTTTAGTTATCCATGTGTCCAAAAATGTGCACAAGTTTAGTTCCTTGATCTAACTTAGGGTTCGACTCTTGCTGTTCGCAAAAGTGCTTGCTGCTTGTAGAACCCGGTAGCGTTCTCGTAGGTTGCGTCTCCTCACATGCTCGTTGGTGATCTCGACGACATTGTCTGCGGGAAACCAGCCCTTCTGTCCGTCCGAGAGACGAATCCCTTGGTAACAGCCTGGGAAACGGCAAAGAGAGAGGAAGAGAAATGGGTAAGGAAGTAGCAAGGGAAGGAGCAAATACAGGGAGGTTTTTGTATTGCTCATGCAAGAAAGTCCAAACAAACTAAAACTGCTGAGGTAAATGATGGTGGATTGTGGCAATTATGAAAATTGGGGTGTATAAACAAATGGTGGGGACATATTAATAGTCATACAAGTACTGACACTGTAGAAAATAACCAATACAGGCACTGTGGGGCAAAAAGATATGTTTGTAAATGTTTTGCTTTTTCTAGACTTTTACAAGACAACTAAATGCCCTTACCCTCATTGGTTTTGCGGATGACATTGACAATCTCAGCGGGCTCCAGGGTGAGTTCGTCTGCCTGTTGGGCAATGTACTGTTCCACACACTGCACTTGAGGGCAATCTGACACAAACAAAATTATAATCATTACAAAATAAACAAAAACAGTATTTTATGTATACACACTCACCCCAGTCTTCATAAATGACTTCACTGTCATCTCCGTCTGCGGTGACGGGTTTGGGGAATGCTGCCATCCACCTGTCCAAGTCAGACCTGTTGAAAAAAAATGTTTGTCTCTCTTTAAGCACATTTATCTTGCTTGGGCTAGGAGATTGATACGGCTCTGCTACTCACCGCTTTGGAGCTTTTAAAAGTCGCTCCATCAGACGTTTCTGATGATTTTCCAGAAAGATGAGGTTAAAGCAGTTCTCATAGGGGCCATTGTTGCAATTACCATCCTCTATGGACTGCACCTGCACCAAGGAGCGATGAGCGTAGTCCTGTACCACAAAACGGTCGGCACTGAGCCAGAGAAAAAAAAAAATAACCAAAAAGCAGATGACACACCGACATTGTGACCTTTTCATCCTTATGTAGCAATTGTTATTTTTGAGGAAGTTCTAACTGTGATATTTTAGATGGTTTGTGGTCAGTTGATACATTGGCTATCAGCATAGTGACATTATCAAACAGCACAATCTATACAGTTAGTTGTACTTTGCTTGTTGTTTATAGCCACAATATGACTGTAAGATGTTGTGCTAACCCCTTCTTGGCAGTAATGATGAGAAGATCATTAAAGAGGAAGAGGTAGACGGGGCTGAACTTTGCCCTCATGTTGAAGATTGTCCCTCCTTTGGACATTTCCAGAAGCTCTCCTTGTTTTGCGAGGCTTCGTGTCGGGGAGATAATAGGGAGGGCCTAAATATGACAAAATGTGAGTCAATAAGAAAATAAATGACATTTGCAAGGAAATACATAGCAGAAATCGTACCTTTAGCTTGTCAAACACCAGTGTTTTTGAGATATGAATCAGCTCCTCCGTTTGTTTCATCTTACCAACTTCGGTGTTGCACTCGTCGATTATCTGCATGTCAATAAGAGCATGAAAATAGAGAAATATCTTTATACAAGAAATATACAAGATTTGAGTGAGAGGCATTTACCTTTGACACAGATGTCAAAGCCTTTGAGGCAGTTTCCTCCTCTTTTGTTTTTTCCTTTGTCCTTTTCAGGATATTCTGAAACAACAAACGACTTTCTATTTATAAATCAGACACAAAGGGAGTGCCTGTATGTTGGCTGTGTAGATAGGATCAAGACATGTTTGAGAGACTGGTAGACTGGAATAAGGAGGTTCTACAAAAAGGTGACCCTACTGTCTCTGCAGCCAATGCAGTGAATTTCAAGTGTCAGTATTTTGTTTTGATCCCAAAGAAAATTATTTGAAAAATTGCAGTCAGGTCAAAAATGAAAACAGAAACATATTGAAGTTTAAGGTGACTGAAAACTGACTGTTAGTCATTCCTAAATAATTAAATTGTTTTTGTTAATGAGACACTCTTTCAGAAGCACTTTTGTAAGGCTTACCTCAATAAGCATTTTGAGCCGGGTTATTCTTTGAAAGGGCAGCAACAAGAACGACATGAAGGGCAGGCGCTGGCACTGGGGGGACTCCTGCAGACGAGTAATGACTGCAGCAAACGGGAGATTATTCTTTCTGTAAATAAATAAATGGAATAACAGCACAATCAAAGCACCATTATGAGCACAAATTTAGTCAAACTCACTTCACTTCTGTAAAATAGTTGTGCTGATAAGATTACATACCCTGGCAGAATTTGTGATTGTTTGGCCAATTCTCAAAAATTGTTATAACTTATACAGGACCAGTGTGGCTGTTTCAAGATGCCCCATAAGGAGGCACTTGAAGAAAAATGTCCTGCATGGTCAAGAAAGCTATTACTACGCAAATGCTACAAAGCATCTCACAATATGCCAAACAGCACAGACACAAGCCTCAAAACGTCTGGAACAAAGTGTCATTTGGGATGAAGACACCAAAATTTAACTTTTTGGCCACAACCATACACGTTTCATTTGGAGAAGAGTCAACAAGGCCTATAAATTCCTACTGTGAAACATAGAGGTGGATTGCTGATGCTTGGGGATGTGTGAGCTACAAAGGCACACGAAAAGATGAATGCAGCATGTTATGAGAAAATGAGGAAAAGTTGCACTTATCAGTCCAGAAGCTGTGCCAGGGACAGACTTGGACGTTCCAACATGACAACAATCCAAAGCACAAGGCCAAGTCAACCTGTCAATGGCTCCAGCCACATAAAGGTAACAGGCCATCTCAGTCTCCTGACCTCAATTTCATTAAGTCACTCTGGGAAGATCTCAAACATGCAGTTCATACAAGACAGACCAAGAATTTACAGGAACTGGAGGCAGTTTTACCATTTGAGAAAATAAAGAGCTTCAAACCTACCACAAAAGACTTCAAGCTGTCATTGATGTTAAAGGTGGTAATACACAGTATTAAGAACTGGGTTATGTAAACTTTTTATCAGGGTCAATTGGGTGGTTTCTGTTGTCATTATGATTTAAAAAAAAGCAAACCCACCACTAACGAAAATGGACAAACAATCATAAGTTCTTCCACAGCACAACTGTAACTGAAAAAAAATGCTTACATAAGAGAGGTGTAGGTCTTTTCTTGGTAGATCTGGTTGCGAACATAGTCAATGTAGGCAGGAAAGTTGTGCTGTGCATGGTAGTGAATAATGTCACAGATGTCTGAGAAGACAATTTTCTCAAATATGCGATCCTCCAGGTCTTTCAAGAACCTGTTGTGAAACAAGGCTAGGATGTTAAAAAAATATGTGATAAGTTTTATATATGATATTTTCTCTAACATTCTCTTTAGTTTGTTTGGGTAGGTTTCTTTTTCAATTAGTAATTCTTCACTACCTTCCACCACATTTCCATTGCTAAAATGCTTTTATTATTTACTCTTTAAAAAATTTAATAAAAACCTTTTCATGGGCTGTAAATTATTTATTTCAAAGACATTTATTTGTTTATGACTGTTTGAACCCAATCTGTTTCCATTTTGCCCTCCTTTTCTCACCTCTCGCTGACCTCACGGATCCTCAGTATGTTGGAAAAAAGAACTTTTTTGTCCATGATAATCATTGACTGCTCCAAGTCTCTGTTCTCCAAGAAGTGTTCAGTCAATACGCGCAACGATCGAAGATACGAGACCTCAGACGTTAAGACCTCAAACATACTCTGCCAAACAGAAAATGGATGTGAACATTGAGCTATTATGTCTTTGTATGTTGACAGCTTGCAAATAATCACTTGCAGTACTTCCTCAACATCAAGGTAAAAGCCAGTAAAAGCTTTCAGGAACCTGGCATGGATAATATTATAATAAGACTTATTACTACAAAACATCATTATACGCTTAATACTGTTTCTCACAATTCTCTCTTCCACATGGATTTATTTTTAAAAAGGCATCCATTTTCTACAAATTAATCGCTCTGGTGTCTCGTCTCACCATCCCTCACCTCCTGGTATTTGCACTGTTCAGGGCTGAGTTGCTCCAGAGCTCCACTGTCCCGTACAGCTTGAAGTTCCTGCCACAGGGTGCTCTGGGTCGTGGGCAGTGGACTGCTTCTGTTTGTTCCGTTGCCGGTCCCAGTGCCACCGGACCGACGAGCAGCCCAGTCTATGGGGAGGTCAACACTCGTCTTGCTGATGTTACGGCAAACTGTCTGCCGCTTGATCTCCTTAGTGATGACAGTGGCTCGATACGTCTGGTACAAGGGCTCTGCGGTGGGTGCAGTGACAATGCAAACAAATTGTATTGTGAGTAATACTATTGAATACATTAAGTTAGCATGTTGTTCGAAACATTGGTACATCTTACCATCCTGTAGTCTGAACTCCCGGTTAAATGGCGACTTCCTGAGTGAGAGAGAACTAACTGGACACCTGAGACGGGAAGATTAGGATTTAATAGTTATATTAATATGTGGCACAAAACAAATTAAATACAAACTTACAGTACATCCCCGGTCTCTTCATTTTCTTCCTCTTGCTTTTCATTTTCTTCTTCTATAAAACAGTTGAACAGTTGTCATGTCAGATTTACAGTAAGGTTTAAACTTTGAATCTTTTTAACTGTGTACAGTGAAAAATATTGGAAATAAAAGGAAACCTTTTATTAGTGTGAAGGATTGCACTGAGGCGCCGCTTAGTCTCCGGAGATCTGTCTTTGGTGGAGGCGGTGGTTGCCTGTGAGGTACGAGCGGGCTTTTGGGTGGACTTGGGCCACTGGCTGTAGAGTTGCTTGGGGATGGAGGCCGCAGTGATCGCCACTCCTCCAATGTAGGCTGTGGGAGATAGACGGCACTGCGGTGCACTGGTGTGAGGCTGTGACTGTCCTGAACTATAGGCATACGAGGCGGGATGGCAGGGGGAGTGTCCTCTGGGCTTGGAACTGTTTGTGCTAACGCAGTCTGGAACTCAGATGTCGGATCCGATGTGCTGTTGGAGAGTTTAGGGCGATGTATTTTCCTAACTGTGACTAGAGGAATGTCCAGTTCTTTGCAATTTTCATTAGAGGGGTCTACCGCTGGAAGAGTAGCTTCATAAATATTCTCTTCATCATCTACAGTGTTCTTTCTGGGGTTGGAAGGTGAATGGGTGCGTTTCGGTGGAATGAATGGAGACTGAGAGCGAGGAGCTGATAAAGAGTTCAGGACACTGGGAGGTCCAGGGTCAGACTGCCTCCTGTGACCCTCGCTAAGTAAAGCTTTCAGACAATGGGTGAACTTGGCTTTTTCTTTAATCCCAATTTCAGTCTCTTCCACTACTGAAGACCCATCCACTTCATCTCCTGCCACACCTTCCTCCTCCTCTTCCTCCTCTTCCCAATCCTCCTCCCTATCCTCTTCAGCATCTGCCTTTTCTTTAACCTCCTCCACAGTGTCCACAGGGACCCATACGAGCATCATGCCGGGCCGCTGGAGGTGGCACGCACAGCCACAGCTTGGGTCGCAGCGGGGACTAAGAGGAGTGTCTGGACTGTGCCGTGCCCCTGCTTCTGCTCTGCTGTTCAGCCGTACCTCCACCTCTTTACCGTCAGGCGCTGCATCAAAAAACAAAATGCACACAATCACTCTTTAGGAAAACAAGCGCCTATCAGACACATTAGGGATGCCATTTCCTGTCCACTAAAAGCTTTTCCCACCTGCCCTTCTCAATACTGGACAAACTGGACTGTTCAGTCAGCACATCACCCCTACACAAATGAAGCCTGTCTGCAGAGCATAAAAGGATGTATTTTTTGTTTTGATTTTTGAGAAAGGAGGAAATACTTGCAAGTACACTTGTTAATCAGTGAAAATATGTGAAAAGGAAGATTGCACTATTAAGCATAAGCATCCCAGGCTATTGATCTCAAATATTTTGTAGTGCAAATAAAAACAAGAATGATTATGATGATTTCACAGCATTCAAAATGATGATTGCAGTGATTTGTTTTCAATACCATAATTTGGTAATTGTATTTACAGTTAAGACGGGAACCAAAACAAAGAAGTGGTAGCACTTATAATGAGAACATTTGTATTCTGTCAAAGAGGCTGCAGTGTGTCACTTTCCTAGGTTCCTTTACTGTCGAGTCAGTGAAAAGTCAACCACGATGACACAGCAATGTCACATGCATGTTCAATTTTGGTTTTATTTTATCGCACCCTCAAATACAACTGCTTTCATTTCATTTACACTCATCTTTTTACACACCTCCCTGCGCAGGTAATCAGCTCACCTACAGAACCTGTTTATGGCTCTTATTAGTCAGCAGCACCAACCTGACAGTCACGAGTCGTGACCAGGCACACAGAAACTGCACAATGCGGAAATGTCAACAAATGTAAAGCATACTGTATTTGTGGAATGTGGAACAAGTCTTGTGTGTCTGCATCACTTTTATTGAAAAGCTGCAATGTTAGACAGGTTTTCAACTTCCCAAAAGCAATGTGACCACATCTCATTTTGTATCAATAGACACAAGGAAGGAAGAAACTACAGGGCTTTATGACACAAAATGCATTTGAATTCAAATGTGTTCAAGCCTTAAGAACGAGGCAGATCTAAAATAGCCACGATAAATACGTAGATACATTACCTGATCGGCCTCCTTCCACGCTGGTACGTTCCTCCTCATGTGCTCCAATCACCTTCTGTTTTTGCAGGATTTTGCTCCTCTTCAAAGGCAGTGGAGGGGCCTGCTCTGTCCGCATCTGAAGCTGCAAACTGAACCGTCCAGGTTTTGGTTTTACAGTGGGAGGCCTTCTGACTCGTCTGGAGACACGTTTGGAATCTCCGTTTGTGTGTTTGACAACCCCTGCATTAAGGGCTGTCTTCTGTTGGCTAAACTTACTCACTATGCTTTTGACATTGCCACCTGAGAGCCTTGTAGCGCAGCCCCTTTCGCCCAGTGGAGGAGAGTTGGGGTGCGATGGCTTTGGAGGAACCTCTGGGCGAGGTTTGGACTCACTTTCGAGACGTGAAGGCGACATGGACTGTTGTGATCCGTCTGGAGTAGACATTGTATCTTCAGATATTAGATTATGATGTTTTTTTACTCGTTGCACTGACCAAACACAGGCCAGGCTCTGAAGGCAAAGGTTACTGTGAGCATGTCATCCTTTTCTGAAAAAAAGAGAAAATGTAGAAATTAAAAATTATGTGTGAGCACAAAACAGCTTAAAATACAAATACTTAATCTCTAAAATGGATTGGTATTGGACAACAGAGAGGATACAATGTTTCACTCTTGTAACAACAATGATACAAAAGTATTTTTTATACTGACTATAATAAACCTTTACAACAATGAAATAAATACTACAATGTCCGCAACAGGGTTTAATCGTCAGCTTAGACTTTAATCTCTACAATGTAAGGCCTCAGAGGAAAAATGAACTTTGTCCTGTAAAAAGCCCTTCCCTCACAACAACTACATTCCCTACCTTCAATACACTTGGTGGAATCTTACTCAGAAAAGGCAAATATTTCTATTTTTATTGATTTTGTTACCATTTCCCAGAAAGCTGTACTCATGCCACTCCTAAATGTTTTATGAATGTCAAAGGACAGCAGAGTGAGCTTGTGTTTACTAAGTGACTACAATAAAAGCTGGCATGTGTCAGCAATATTAGAGCCCATATTAGAAACAGAAATACTGAAAATAAGGTGACAAAAGTCTGAAAACCAGTACATGGATCTGATTTGGGTTTTAGAACAGGTTTAGCAAAACAAATCATTGCCATGACTAAAAAACTACTCTCCAGATTTCTGGGTTTCCCAGGTTCGGCAGGATGTGTGGTAACCTTGTATTACATTAATTGTATTCCTATAAATGTTTACACATACACCTGTGCTTGCCATGCATGATTCAACTCTGCAAACACAAGGACATTGCCAATAGAAATGATCCTTGCTATTCAAGTAAGAATTTAAACTGAAAGCAGGAAAAAAAAATAGACCTATACAATGGCAAAGGGAAATCTAACTGTGTCTTCTGTGTAGAGAGACCAAATGTTCATGCTGCAGATTCCTTGTCTATATTTAATTAATGTGTGTCTGACAGCTGATGCAATACCACACAAAATGTGGGTTAGTCATTCTATGAGTCATGCAGCAAAGAAATAAAAAACTGTAGCGTGTAGTAACCTGTCATCTGGATTAAGAGTATCAGTGAAACCCTGTACAATACAAAAATGGCTTTATTGTAAGCAAGTTTATATGGACTTCTTTCAGCTCTAATACTTAGCATCCAAAATGTAGTGCCATTTAGCTCTAAAGTACTTTAATAATACTTTAAATTAGACATGCACACGGTCACCTGTAACTGGATTAGATGGACATTCTTTTTAAATTGCTCATAATCTCATTTGATGCCCAAACCAGACTAGGCAACATTTTAAAGAATGCAATTAGCGGTAGTGCCTACTATCAACAGGTAAACAAACGCATATCAGTCAATAACCCCAGCAGCCAGGAGCCGTTTGAAACTCCAGAAAGTATACCAACTCGTCAGACCAGTTTGAAAGACATGTACATGCCACTTTGTCAGTAAGCTTCATTAAAGAGAAAGACGGGGTTTCAAATTTCAAGTGGTAAAGGAAGAAATCTGATTAAAAACACTTAGTTTCACCAAAAACCTCTCCAGATTTCTAAATTTCCACTTTAACCTTTATGATACAAGTTCCCCAAAAAAGCCATCATCTTTCTTTTAAGGGTATAATGTAGGTTTGGCGAGATACATTTTGCCCCATGGCCATTCTCATTGTCCACAGGGTGACATTAAAACTGTGAATGGGAGGATGAGTTTGCTCCCAAAGCATTCACAGGGACAGTTTGGATAACAACACATGCTTTTTTTGTATCAATGCTACTATAAACCAAATATAGCAGTGGTTACATTACCCTCTTAACTCTCTTTCAATACACCCCCACCAGACTTCACCTCTTTTGTCTCCTAAGGCTGTGTTGACCTGGTTAGTTCAATGGCAGAATGTCCAGTCTGCTGGTATTCACACACAGTCAGGCTGGGTCAGTGGGCTATTCATTCTTCTCATTGAGTGTGTTTATCTGAGTCTCTAAAAATCAAACTGCCCAGCTTTTTAGTATCTTAAAAAGGTCTCTGAAGACAATGTGGAGTGTGTGTTGACTGTATGTCGTGTGCTCTGACTGGAGTCTAATAAGTCAGTCAGTGAGTAGGCTATCCACCAATGCACATGTGATGAGAGTGGAAGCTCCACGCTGTCCAGGAAGAAGAGGCACGGAAAGGTGTGTCGGAAAAGGAAAACACACACACAAACACAGGAAATGCTGGTAAATAGGAATATAAAGCCCTGGCTTTGTCAAATAAATATCACATGAGCAGCCAACTAAAGAATACATGGGTGTGTGACAGCTGTTATGTTACAAATATTTAAAGAATGTGCTATAGGGAGACATTTACATACACATTACAGCCATGTCTACTACATAGCTTCATAGCTTATAAAACGATTCCAAAGTTAGTGTAGAATAATAATTTTCACAATATCACCTAAAGTGATTATATTCTGATTATATTAGTGTGTATTTAGGGGGCAGTAGACAAAGCAAATTTACATTAGAATGACCTAATAACCTAAGATACAAGAGATAACAAAATTACCATTAAGTTGAACAGAATTAATTTTAAGTTTAAGCAAAACATGATCAAATAAGGCACTTATTTAACCACACTATTGTTGAAGTATTGCTCAAGAGAACAGGTGCTTGAGCCGATCTGATCCAACCTACGGAAAGAGTCCCAGAAATAAAATAACATACCAAAACTCTAAACTTACCTATATTATCCACTCTTCTGAGTTGCTGTTTTAGCTGTCCAGTATCCTTAGCTTTGACAAAAAACGCTGTATAGTCAAATCAAATTACGGAGCTAAGGCAAGTGCAGCTCCTTCTAACTTTTCAATTCAGCCGCAAACAGGAGAAGGTCGTCGTGAAAAACAACTTGAACAAAGATTTTCATGAGACAAAGCCGTCGGTCCAGGGTATTATTGCTGTTTTCACAGAGCTGTAGTGTGTGCACCCATCGTCCCTCTGTTGTTGTCTCTTCTTTGTTACAGCGGCGTGTATGAAAGCTGAGAGGAGTGGACAGGAGGCAGGGGGTCCTATGCGCCTTGAAACTCCACCAAAGCACGCGCAGAAACAAAAGGTGCATCCGGGAAATACTAGAAAATAAAACTGACGTTGCCTACCTGGACACCTCCCACATTAAACTTCCGAGTTGGTATACTGCTTTTCTGAAACAATAAGCACATACTGACTTGAGCTTGACGAAGAAGACCCAAAATTAAAATATTTGGCCTAGATGCGCCTTTAAAATAATCATTTTGCAAAACCTTTGACACGTACTTCAAAAAACTACCTATACAAATATTATTAATAATATATATAAATACTTTTTTATCTGATAAACCAACGTCAGAATTCATCATAAACATCAAATATTAATCAGGTTTTTAACCCTTAAATTGTCATTGGTTTGTCACAATCAGCTCTATTTTTGGTCTAAAAACAACACAAAGATTTATTTTCAAAATACTTTATGCAAACTGGATTTTTTATAGTTTGATTTTTGCAGCTTGGTTTAGGTAAAAAAATTAGCACCAACATTTATTTATATTCTATTTTTTATCTGGAAGAGTGTTCAGCGCCAGCTCATTTAGTCGATCTGTTGGTCCCATCGTGTTTTTATAGCGCGATATGAATCTAAACAAGTAGTAGCCTGTTTGTGAGCGTCTAAAGTGACAGGACTCTGTAGTAAGAGTCTGTAGCCTACATCTGCAAACTCCGTTGAGCTTTTGCTTCTCTTTAGTTAATAATGTGCCTGATGCTATTTGCTTACTACACAGGTAGGATTTATAGTTTCTACAGTGCTGAATTAGACCATATTTATTAATAAATATTGATAAGAAGAGCATGTTGTCACTGAGTAAAGTGTCACATAACTGTTATTGTCAGAAGCAGAGGGTGTAGCCCATTAACTCTCTAAAACTGAGCCTGTTTTTTGGTGTGTCTGCTTGAAAAGGACATGTCATCATCGTCGTTGTTACCACTCAAATATTGTAAAACACATTGGCTCAGAAGATTTTGTTTTAAACCATTTTCTTGTGAATAACAGTGAATAACTCAACCAAAGTATTAAGTGCACATTTGGCATCAATGATCAACAAGTCATATTTACAGAAGGCACCTTTTATTTCTTTAAACCCAGATACAATATTTATTTTAGACTGCCGGCTTTATTTCATTAAATTTTTTGTGACATGTGTGCCTGGCACCAGAAGGGGTCAGAAGGGGACAAAGTTGAACAGAAAGGTAGGGGCCTTACAACGGCCCATTGAAGAGGTTGTAAACTGTAAAAACTGTCATGTGAAAAAATATAAAGTTTGAAGAGACAATCTTTAGTAGAGCTGGGGAAAGTCTACTCGGGCCGTTTTGTTGTTGGGGTTCTGAACAATAAAAGACTCTATGGCATGGAAATGGTGCATCTGAAGGCTGAGCGGTCAGTTTCAGATAATTTTGCCACAACAATCCAGCAGGGGTCCTGCATCTTTTCTCGTCCGAGGAGTAGATGAGACAGACCTCCAAGGTCACTCCAACATGCATCTATAGTTGCTGTCCTCGCCACTTTCCCAGGACAATCAGCCTCACTGGGATTTAGTTTAGTTTTTCTGTAACCACCACCTGAACCTGAACTGAATTATTGTAGGGCCAACTAAAAGGACAAAGCAATAACAACAACATTATTTGACATCATTCCAAAAGATTTTTTAACTCATGGTCAAAATCCCATTAGCTTACCTTCCTGTTCTGCTCATACAGCTGACAAGAGAGGACAAACTGAGCACTGCTGGAGGCGAAGTACACTCATGTTTCTATAGGAGCACAGGTTCTTGTAAAAATCATAATAATAATGATAATAATAGGACATATATGCATAAAGTGATTTTGTAGCCTTGCACATGTCCCTTCAGGGCTGCCTTTGCTGGAGGAGTGTGTTGTGCAGGTTTGAATCTACACTTTCACCAGCAGACGCTGCCAGAAAAGACCAAAAACTACATCTAGTCTAGTGTGAATATGGCACTAATGAAGGCATTTGTAAACAAATAGAATAAGACTCAAAATTTAAGGTAAAAACTGGATGTGAAGTTACATTACTGTAAGGAAATTATAAATGAAAAGGACCTAGAAACAAATCTGTGGGTCTCTTTATTGTGTAAAATATATATTTTTTTAAAGATTTTTTGAAAGGCAGTGAATATATTAATTATAGTAATTATATGATGGGGACAAAAGTGTCCTTTTCAATTTTAATTTTTTTGATAACTTAGAGGTTGTTTTGTATTTTTCTATGATATTTGGTAAAGGTGTGCATTTTATAACACATTTTGAAATTTTAAACACAAATCCAATATTACTCTTTTTTTGCACTCTGTAACCTTGTTACAATGTTACCATTTGGGGACAAAAATGTCCTCTTCCAAAACATTATAAAAATAGTATGTTTTAATATTTTTTTCTACTTTTTTTTTTACATAAATCTCTTAATCCACTTCAGTCCTGATCATAAATGTCAAATCTTGGAATATTTTAAAATTTTTAACCCTGTTTCAACTGGATTACATTGGTTAAGCTTGGATAGCTATCTTTCAGGTGAGTAATAATAAATCAAATTTAAATAGCACTTTTCAGGGGATGCTTTACAAATAAAACAATAAACAATTATGTAAACAGTATGATCACTTGTACAGTGCATCAGGAAAGTATTCACAGCGCTTCACTTTTTCCACATTTTGTTATGTTACAGCCTTATTCCAAAATTTATGAAAGTCATAATTTGTCTCAAAATTCTACAAACAATAAAAACTTGAAAAAAGTTTAAATTAAAAGTTATAATTAATAAAAAATAAAATAAAATAGCACTGGGCTGGAAAAAAAAAGGGTTTTCGTGTTATCATTCATTTTCTTTGAAAAATAGCCAAAGAAATCTAAAATTCTGCTTTTTTGAAAGCAACCGTGTCTGAGCTCAATTTTGAGTGTTATGGCAAAGGTTTTGAATACTTATGTACATGCACTTTTTTTGTTTTTTATTTTTAATATCTCGAGTATCTACTCACATGAACAGATTTGTCTTTGAACTCTTTATTGACCTGTCTATTTTTCATTTGAAAATCCTCAGGTCACCACACTGGCAGGATCGTCAGAGATAATGAATTTTGTCGTGGATGTATTTTCTTTTTGAAGTTTATTATTTTTTATAGTTGTGACTGTGGTAAGTATTTGATTTTTTTATTTTACAGAGGCAAAGATATACCCTTAAGCTACACTATATACCCCAAAAGCTGTAGTCAAAGTCAATAGACAAAGAAAAACTAATTCATAATGCCCTTTGATTTTGGTGAACATTTTTGCATACGCTAGTTTTCAAATGAATTGATAAATTTGAATGTCTCAACAAAGCCACAGTAATGAAAGTCAGTGAATATAAAATTACAAAGATTTAAATAATATTAATGTGAATATATTGACCACCCAATGTCATTTTGCTGATTTTATTCTGAAAAGCAAAATCAATATCATCACCAGAAAGTGTGTACATAGTTCTCACTTGATTGATGAATTATCACCAACTTGATAGTGTTACATTTTCAAATCATCAGTTGTGTAAATTACTTCTACATTTTGTTGTCGAGCGGGTAGATCAGAGTCTTGGGGCACACCTTACTTTTCTTTAAGTTCCCATTTTTGTTACACGTGGTGAAAAATTACTTTTGGTTGCCTCATTCATGAAGCTTCTTGTGTTGAAATATCTACTTAAACCCTACTTTTCACCTATTTTTTTTTTTTACATTAAATGAAAAACATTCTCCTGAAAGAACAAATCTCAAGAACAGGGTGAAGCCTACAATGATGTCAGATACTTAAGGCCATTTGGCAGGGTACAGGGTACGTGTCTCTGTCCTGTAGTTCTTAAAGTACAGCTGCTTCCATACAGGTGCGCTGGAGTATTTTTTTAAATGACAACGGAAACAAAGCTAACTGCGTAGAAAAATCTATTCCTATTTCAGGGGATCCCTCAAAAAGCATGTTGCTACCGCTTGCTTCGACCGAGTGATCCATTTTGTGATTTACCTAAGTCTTATTGTGATCGCAATGGAACATCACCAACAGGTGAGACGCATGGGGGATTCTTAGTTAACCCTTCTATGGAAAGCTACTATTACCAGTGCACATTTTTGAGCACACTCGTACTTCTAGTAGATATTTTGTGTGTAGTACTAGTAGTACTAGTGACGCTTTTGGACCTCACTGTTGTAGAAAGCTGCTGACCACCTCTATTTAGCCGATTTAATGTGAGACAAGATAAAAACAAGAAATCTCCAAAAATTTCCAAATTCTTTCAGGATATGTACTTATGAGCACAACTGTATAATTAGAACTAGTTTGTGGAATACGTCATGGCCACGGTTGATTTGGCACAGAGCAGGCTCATTACATTCCTCACACATGTTGTCTGTAGTTTCAGTTTCTGTGGGATTGGTTCTGACCCGGGGGTTAAAGTTGGGACAGTGCAGCGATATCATAAACCGTATCATTTATTTCTTTGTGGGTTGCATTTGGTTCAATGTTCCAGGTTCCAATGCTTAAGATAATGCAAGAATGCCTGGAAGAATGCAAGATTATTTTAATTATGCACCCTTACGTTTTAGAAATTTACCTACTTATTTTATAGCCCATGAAAAGAAAATATGCACTGAACAGCACAGTATAATACATCTATAAAGTAAATACAAAGATTTTTTTCCTAATTTCCTTTTTTCTTTGTGTCTTTTCTCGCAGCCTCTCTGGTGGACGAACCTACTCCTCATCAGTAACATTTTAATTAATGCTATCTTCTTCACGGAGATGGTGCTGAAATTAATATTACATTCATTAGATTACTTCAGAGAGTTGGATACTTTGGTGGAGTTCATCATTGTTATTACAAAGTAATGTGGGCGTCCTGACTGTAAATGTAATCTAAAGAATTGTCACACAACGCTGAAGGTTCTTTGTGTACCAGTTGTGTGGAGCTCCTGACGACAGATGAAGGCACGCTGTCTGGGCTGCAGGCCCTTCGTTTGCTGCGTCTAGTGCTCCTCATTGCCTCCCATCCTCACCTGAGGAAACACGTTCTAGTGCTGGTGAAGTCCATGAGAGAGGCCCTTCCACTCTGTTTCCTGTTGCTGCTTTTCATTTTTGTTTTCAGGCATGTACTTCTCAGAACAGAGAGATAGAGGTTCTACCAGTGCAGGTTTATTGACTAAGTCTCTGTTATTCCAGTCTACTGGGGATGCACTGCTTTGGATCTAAATTCAACTTTGCCACAGAAGATGTGCATAAAAGGAAAAACTTTGACTCTATCCTGTGGTCGATTTTTAGGGTCCTTTTACATAAAATGTAAAAGGGCCCTAAAAACGTTCCCCTGGAAACTCCCGGAGGCCCCCTGCTGATGCACCTTTGCGCTCACAACTTTTTTTGTGTCTTATTTTCTGATGCAGATTCTGACTCTGGATAACTGCAATTATGTGATGTACAACTGCATGAATGCCACCAACCCCTGGGCCTCTATTTTTTTGTGTCTCTGATGCAGATTCTGACTCTGGATAACATTAACTGTTTGATCATAATGTCTGATTTATTTGTTTATTTTATTTCACATAAAACATTGACAGTCAACTGTCTTAGTCCAAACATATCAATGTAATGGTTAAAAACATGGGCAAAGCTTTAACAGTCGTGAGAAGATGCAGTAAATATTTACCATCAAGCTTAACTAAATTAATAGTTAACAATCTTATAATTTAAAAGTTAGACTATTGCCAGCTAATCTGGTCAGAATTATTTATTTGATGCGGTATTTGCACAGATTACATATGGTTACAGTACTGATGCTGTATGTATGATGCACGTTTACGTGTATGTACTTTATGTTATGTGTCTGTGCACTGTATGTTTTTATTGCTGCTGTGGCACTGAACCTGAGAAAAAATTTCCCTTTGGGGACAATAAAGTATATTTGATTGTGATTGATTTGATTTGTGGTTTTAAACAGAGTCAGTGTGGTAAAGCTCTGGCTTCATGAATTTAAACTTTGTATTTATTGTCTCCACTGCATTAATCACAAACACAACCTGTGAGTCTCTAAATGAACCTGCTGCAGCTGTGAATGTAATAAAGCTGCAACTAACAAGTATTTTTTATTGTGTATTTTTATTTTTATTCTTTTTATTACTCTAGTGCACGTGGCAGAGCACTCCTGCCTCACAACAAGAAGGTTATGAGTTCAAAACCCGGCCGAGAATGTTCTGACATTCTCGGCCGGACTGCTGTCTTTCTGTGAGGAGTCTGCATGTCCTCCTGTGTTACCGTGGGTTCTCTCCGGGTACTCCGGCTTCCTCCCACCGTCCAAAGACATGTATGTATAGGTTAACTGGCAACTCTAAAGTGTCCCTAGTGAATGAATGTGAGAGTGAATGGCTGTCTGTCACTGTCTGTCTCTATATGTCAGCCCTGTGACTAACTGTCCACTGTCCAGGGTGTACCCCGCCTCAGGCCCAAAGCTGCTGGGATAAGCTCCAGTCACCCGCGACCCCAAACAAGACAAAGCGGTAGAAAATGAATGAATGAATGAATGAATTAATTAATTAATCTAGTGTTTTTTTAATTTTTATAAACTATATAAAAAACAGTTTTACAACTGTATTGTATTGTATTTATTTACCTTCAAGTGGAAAAAAGCTCTTCCTCTTGAGGTCACTGACCCCTGACAGACAATTATTTATGTAACCCTTTCAGTTTTATGTGAGAGAAATGCACTTTAAGGATTTTACAAGATTGAATTTTACCTCTGCCTTTCCTTTTCTGTAAAAAAGTAAAAAGTGGCTTTTAAATAAATGTTACACCAAAATATATTATAGTTTGACCCAGAAAATAATGAGTATTAAAAAGAGTGTGCTGTTATTTAAACTTAACTTAATACTGAATTGTTTCCTGTTGTCCCGGGACGTGATGATGGACTGTTGGTCAGTGACTGTCCTCGACACCTCTGTCTGTCCTGGGACTGGATCCTCCTTCATTATTTTTATGGACAGGATTTCTAGGCACAGCCGAGGACCACTGGATCTCATCTCTGCTTTTTGCAAATGATGTTGTCTTGTTGGCTTCATCGGGCCAGGACCCTCAGCTGCACTGGGACAGTTTGCAGCCGATGGTGAAGTGGGTTGTCTCCTTCAGGTTGGTGTAGATTCTGCCTCAAGTTGAGGAGTTTAAGTATCTTAGGGTCTTGTTCATGAGTGAGGGAAGGAAGGAGGGAGACACATTTTGAAAAAGGCATACAATCTCTGTGCTGTGATTGGTCAAAGACAGTCATGTGAACAAGCCCCATCAGAATCCATTGAACCTTTAAAAAGGAAACAAAACACAAGATTGAACAAAATCAGAGCAGCAGCAAAAAAGCTACATGTTACTCATTTATGTGCAGTGAGATATTACATAAGTCTAGGTTCTAGTTTGGTCATTACAAACCTCTTGTGTAAAAGTTTTTGGTCAAAACCTATTTCCACAATTTTGAATTGTCATAAAATCCTGCTTCAAATACAGTGAGCCGTTTCAGGAGCTAAAGGAATTACAATCTTGTAAAAATTAATGAGAAAAATGCTGCACCAGGAACAGTTTTGAGATTTTATAGATTTTTATTTGACCCAACAAAGGATCTGAAGTAACTAAAGCAAATAACTTAATGGATTAAAGGTGAAGAAATTTTATTTAAATAAGATTTGCAAAAACAAATTGGCGTATAAAAACAAAACTTGGCACACATATAGAACATGTCAAGAACAGAAGAAAATTGAATTATGGCCCCACCCAAAACATAACAGGAAGTCGGCCACTTTGATTTAAAGATATGACAAATATGGAGGAACTTCCCCACGATGCATCTTAAAACTACACGCTGCCCCTTTAACCACAGCAAGACCAGTTTACATTTGGATCCTGTGAAGACGGATTTCCAGTTTTTGGAGCGTGATCTTGTTCAACAAGGATTTTACAGATTCATCTTTTGTTGATTTTTGCTCACTCTCACTTCTTTGGTGCTCTTTTTGTTTTTGATTTTTGGGCCTGGACGCCTCACGCTGCTTCTGTTTAGCGTGGGAAAGCAGATGGGTTTTAAAGGAGGTGGAGGTGAAGCATATGTTCTCACACTGGTCACAGGGGAACAGCCGCCCCTTGGTGTAAAGAAGGTAGTGCTGTGTGTAACATTTAGCAGATTTAAACAACTTCCCACACTGGTCACATATGTACTGCTCTTTGTTTATGTCAGAGTGAGTTCTAAGGTGGACTTTTAATCCATAAGACCGGCAAACGCTCTTCCACACTGATCACAACAATGATGCTTTTCCCGATGAATGAGCTGATGTTGTCTTATACATACAACTTCTGGACTTTTAAACGAAACGTCTTGACAAAAGAAATTCAGTGAAACAGGAAGGCAGCTCTGTAAAACAGGAAGCTAAGAGTGCAAAACATCAAATATCACATAAGCCTGTAAGTTGTTGATTTGTGTTGAAACAAAATTTGATTTAAAATATATTAATTTGTTGTCTAATCACTTTGTGTTGTAATGGAAGTTATAAACTATTAAAATGTTATAAATGGCTTAAATGCTAGCAACAAGTTTATGGGTTTTTCAATGCAAGTTAGCATTGAGCTTGCAGGAAATGCTAGCGGTTTTCTATGGTGGAGTCAGTTTTCAAGATAAAGACGTTCATCTCTAATTCCACTTTATCAATTCTCAGATCAACAGGTAAGAGAGCCGAGCTTATATCAGCTCTCTTACAAGTTGATCTCCGAATAGATAAAGTGGAATTAGAGATGAAACGTCTTCACCATGAAAACTGAATACAGATGCTTTTGTTTTAACCTTTTCTTTAGGGTGACCTGGATGACTGAGAACCATTACAGATATGTTGAAGTGGTGTGTAAAAGTCAAGAACTGGTGAGTGAATGTCAAAAAGTTGTATGTAAAAGTCAAGAGGTGGTGTGTGAAAAGATATTTTGAAATATCTCCCACACTGCACCCGACTGCACCTCATACCCTTCTCCCACTGTTTTGCACTCTACCTCCACCTAGCGCCTCATTTTAAGATATAACTCAAGATTAATTTTGATAATGTCTTATTATCCTACTGGTAAACCTAGTTCCGTAAGCTTAGATGAACATATAGTTAATATAAAGTAGCCTACAGTGTAATTTCAGTAAAGTATGATGGTGTCTCCCACAGCGATTACAACGGGCCAACATGAATGAGAAGTAGACCCGGTCAGTTTTAAGGCCGTGAGACACAGCATATAATTACGAATGAAAGACAATGTGCGCGCTAACAAGTCAACGTGCGAAATTTGAGTACCCTTAAAACAGTGTGTACTAGGCTATTAAGTATATGTTTGGATACTTAGAGCGAACGCCACTTGGCTCTATTTAACGTGGATGCTCCTACCGCGTAAAGATACTGCGGCATTTCCTTTATCCTACTGAGTCGCACTACATGCACGTATCGTTCCGCCATTATAGGAAATGCTGCTGAACCAATCGCATCTGTGTTTACACCATCACCTGTCAAACACACACCCTCTGCTGGATTTTCTCTCTGTAAGGTAGAAATTCTATAATTATTATTTACCCGCTGCTGATCAACGTGTTAGCGTTTCAATTTAAGCCCTCGTAAAATTAGTAACATAAAAAGCCGGTCCGCCTAAATTATAAAGCGTTGGCAGGGTTAGCGTCTTTAGCCAGCGAGCTGAGGCTGGTTATCTTTCCGCCTGGCTTGTTTTTTAGCCGATTATCAGAAAGTCCTTGCGCCTAATCATCACAGCCTGAGGTCGAAGCGAGGCTACGTGCGTTAGCTTAGCAAACATTGTTAGCAAATATAAACTCTAATGTTCACGAACAGCGCTAGCAGAGGTGAATTTAGCTAACAGGGGCGACCATGCAGCGCATCTTCAAGCTAGCTGCCTAAATAATGTGGGGCTAGGATGAGATATCGTTAGTTAGCACAGTATCCTATACATACATAATTGTCTATAATCAATCTGTGGCAGGTTTACGTTAATGAAGCGGTTTCAAATGCAAATCATATGCCACATTTATTTATTAGTGTGTAGCAAATAAATATTTAAATCAATTGTGTTTTTACTGTCCTAAACAGCACGTTTGAAACAAAATTGAGAATATTTGCACGCGCACTGCAAAATATTTATATATTTTATACTAACTATATATATATATGTTATTCATATATTTGTATTCAGTTTTTTAATATGCTTGCATAATACGATACATGTTATGTACTATTTTTGTAATTATTGTTCATCTTTGAACTATTGTATCTATTCTTATACTTTGACACTTTGTGAAATGCACGTTTATTGAAATACTAAACAAAAAATAAAAAGAACGAAACCTACTAAATAATAAATAAAAAAAATGAAATGACTGATAAAATTCAGAATGGAATGATGTATACACCTCTAAATAGTGATTAGCTGATTGTACTCTTTATCAGTGTCCGCACCTACTGCAATATGACTTCGTATTATATGCATAAACAAATGTAAACCTACAACACCTTGTATGTAAAATGTACTGTGAAGGGGATAGAGAGGAGGTATCTGTAAATCAGACTCAGAGAGAGGTAGTGCCATTTGAGTATTAATTTTATTAATCCAGCCCATTAGATGTGACTCTCATTGTTTAAGTCTGGTGTTTTTTCCACATTATGCACCCAGGAGCTAAAAACAAACTCAGACTGAAGCGTTTACGGTAGCCACTAACTGGACGGACTCTCTGGTAATTGACCTTTGCAGGTAAGTCTGAGCATCACACAGTAGAGTTAGACAATGCCATGCTGATTCATCTACATTGTTGTACTGTGACTTTATTAAGAAAACCTGATTTTAGACAATCGCTATACATGTATATCTAGTGTACATTTGAGCTTTTTGTTGTCATTACATTATTATTAACCACATTAATACTTAGATGTTTTTATTCTAAGTCAGCTTTATGTTGTCAACTTGTGGTAACTAAGTCCCTTAGGCTTTGAGGCACCTTGTGTTTTTCTGTAATTTGTAAGGTGTTAATTGGGGTATCTGAGGTGCATGTGTTTAGCTCATGCCACAGAGGCAGCAGCTCCAATCCTCTGGGGCTTGTGGAAAGTAATCTTGTAATACACAGAAATGCAATCCATACAAATTGTTGATGATATTGATTTACATGTAAGTTTACTATTGTCACCGATCATAACATATCTTTTTTTTGACTGTTTTGGTTTTAGTGGAATAGCGGAATAAGACTTAAACCATGAGCTCAGTGGCAGTGTTGACACCAGAGAGTTTTGCGGAGCACCGCAGTGGCCTCAAGGACCAGGAGATGACAGGTAAACAGTCTTTTAGTTTTATAAGTAATGTTTATCATTCATCTTCTTAGAAATGTACTTCTGTTTACACACACACCATACATAGAGCATTGTTTTCCAGGTTTGCACATAATTACTATTTCATCTTTATGTCTCCCTGTGTCAGGGTGCGTCCCAGAGGATGAAGCCTATATTCCCACCTACCTGGAGGCCTTCCCTCCGCTCCCAGAGAAAGGCACACCAGGGGAAAAAACTGGGGAACCGGTATCAGTGTGGGGAGGCAAGATCAGGCCCATCAAAGCCTCTGTAATCACCCAGGTAACACTGTCATAAGTAACACTCAGCTCCATGTTTGTTTTCTCTACATTTATAACTCTACAGTCTTGGTGAGTTTTAATATAATATTACCAGTAAAGTATTCAGTGTCTATTGCCCTGGGACCAAAATATAAATATATTTACAGAGACATGAACTCTCTTTCTCTCTGTGTCAAGGTTTTCCATGTCCCCCTGGAGGAGCGTCGATACAAGGACAACAGCCAGTTTGGAGAGGGTGAGGAGGCCAAGGTATGCTTGGACATCATGCAACGAACAGGAGCCCACATCGAACTTTCCCTGGCTAAAGACCAAGGCTTGTCCATCATGGTTACTGGAAAACTTGACTCTGTCATGAAAGCTCGCAAGGAAATAGTAGCTCGTCTTCAGACTCAGGTACATTTACTACAAAAACATAAAATATTGCTTTTATTCTAATGTATAACATTGAAATTATATTTTCCATTTAATTTGAATATTGTTATTTAGTTACATAATAGGCTAGTTAAAAAGAGGATTTTAAATTTGAAGTTGGAGGTAAAATTTTGCTGTTGTGTTGCCTTTGTGATGAGCTTCACCAGCAAACATATTGGTTTCCAATTCAGTTGGTAAACTTGGGTACACGTGTATAGTTGAGCTGCATTTATTACAAAAAACCATTGCCCGATTTTACATTTTAAACAGAATGGACATTGCATTCAGTTTTTGTCTTGGGGCATGTTGTCTGCTTTCTAAACTTCAGATTTTTAATTATTTTACTCTTATTTTCTAGGCATCAGCTACAGTCGCAATCCCAAAAGAGCATCATCGCTTTGTAATTGGTAAAAATGGTGAGAAAATGCAGGAGCTGGAACTGAAGACGGCTACTAAGATTGCTATACCTCGACCTGATGATCCCAATGCTAACATCCGCATCACTGGCACCAAGGAGGGAATCGAGAAGGCACGACATGAGATTCTTCTCATTTCTGCTGAACAGGTAGGACAGGAATCCAAATGTTTTTTTTTTCTCTTCATTGAAACCTGTCTTAATATATACCTTCTTCATTTTCTCCTTCATGCCAGGACAAGCGAGCTGTGGAGCGTTTGTCTCTGGAAAAGGCCTTCCATCCGTTTATTGCCGGTGCACACAACCGCCTGGTGCAGGAGCTGAGCCAGGAAACAGGGGCTCGCATCAGCATCCCCCCACCCAGCCTGCCCAAAGATGAGATTGTCATTACTGGGGAGAAGGAAGCTGTTGCACTAGCGCTCAGCCGTATCCGGGCCATCTATGATGACAAGGTGCATTCACAATGATAGATAGCGCTCTCTAGGTTGACTGATATGTATAAACTGTCTTACTTGTTTGTTTAGATTCTTACATACTCTGTAAACTGCTTTTATTGCACAACAAGCAAGAAAATAGGGCTGGGTGATATCTTGAGTTGAGTATCTTGATATATTTTTGTACGAGGTATGTGATGAGCCGATATTGTTAATATTGAAATATATTTTCTGGTGATAATTGTAGTGCTGCGTTGCTAATTCCCAGTTTTGTCTTCCACACTCACTTCTCCGCATCAGTAAAAAATCCACCTTTTAAATCTCCAGTACAGATACATGGAAAGCCAAGGCATTGACTGATGGACTGATTAATTAATCCATTTACACACTTAAATATGTCAGCGAGCTGTTCACAAGCTGCATTACCTACACAAGCAGAATCACTGTACCACAAAAATAGCACTAGTTCCACAGATAGCCATAGAATGTGTTTATGTGTTGTGTTCTGTTGTATTGAGTGACCCTTTTTAGGTGTATGTGTGCAGATTGTTGTTATTTAAACGCCATTTTCTATCTGGTAAAAATTGTGTAACATTTGGCAAATCTTATTAATTATTGTTGTCTGGGAAAATAATATATTGATATACTGTATATCTTTTATATTGAGTTATTCAATAACCACACTGAGATATAATTTTTAGTCTACATCATTCAGGTCTACAACAAGGTTAGCATTGAAAGGTTTAACCTAAATTAAGTTGGAAGTTGGAAAACGGTGTTGCATATGGTTATCTAAATGACTTGTTGTAGCTTTTTGTAACAATCATAGAAGATGCAAAGACACAACACAATTTTTAATGATAGATGGATTGGACGTGCATCAGATTAGTGCTGGTGATAGGCGAACTGGAGATAATGTGGAGAGAAAATTGGATTTGACTAGGGCACAACAGGATGAGAATGCTAATGTTATTTAGTGCATAATATGAGGGTCTAATTTTTTTTGTTTTTCTTGCTTTTACGCTCTACTTATTACTTTTCTATGTCTGAGCTCATCTTTTCTTCGATATATATTATGTCTTTACCCTTTTCCTGTATTAATTTAAGCGGTAGAAGATGGATAGATGGATGGATGGATTTATGCCAAACCATATCTGCTCAATGAGGTGCTATTCATCCCACTTTTTGTCTCCTGTTGTGTTTACAACCATCCTGTAACATTCTCATCAATCTCTTTGCTTCTTGTCATGGCTTCCTCTGTCTCTACGGATGTTGTTCAAATAATTATATTTAAACATTCGTATATAATCTCATTTTCACCTCAACAGAAGAGGAAGACCACCACTATCTCAGTGGAAGTGAAAAAGTCTCAGCACAAGTATATTATTGGACCTAAGGGCAATACTCTGCAGGAGATCCTGGAAGCTACAGGGGTGTCTGTAGAGATGCCACCACTGGATTCGGCCTCGGAGACCATCATCCTGCGGGGGGAGCCCGATAAGCTAGGTCCTGCTCTCACTCAGGTGTACGCAAAGGTAAGATTGTAATATAAAAATCAAATTATTTTGTGCATATGTTTGTATATAAAACTGCTTTTAACATGAAAGCATTTTGTCTGTGTGCAGGCTAAGAGCGTGATGGTAGTGGAGGTGACGGCTCCTGCCTGGCTACATCGCTTCATCATTGGCAAAAAGGGACAGAACATTGGGCGGATTACACAGCAGTTACCACGAGTAAGTCATACAGCACACGTACATAGTTATTGTGGGAAATTAATGTAAAGTTTTTTCTTTAAGGTCTGTTACATGATTATGTTTGATGGCTCATTTATCCTCAATTGATTTCTGTGTAGGTTCATATAGAGTTTACAGATGGAGAGGAGCGCATCAGTCTGGAGGGACCCACAGAGGAGGTGGAGCAAGCTCAGGCACAAATACAAGAGATAATCAAGGACCTGGTCAGTAAACACAAACAAATAAATATTATAAAATACTGTGTAAAACAAAGAATTGTCCATATTTTTGTCTTTCTTTTGTGTCCAGTTAGTGAGGATGGACTACACCGAAGTCTTCATTGATCAACGTTTCCACAGACACCTTATTGGAAAAAATGGAGCTAACAGTGAGTGTAATTTCCTACCTCGTGTCAGGAAAAGAAAACATTTGGGAATTTTATAGGCGTCCTCTCATGGAACTCTAGGCCATTTACATGATTAATATAGTTTAGTATATAATATTTGTGGTGTACTATTCAAAAGTCTTACTTTTTTTAAAAACTCTTTAGTTAACCGAATCAAAGAGCAGTACAAAGTATCAGTCAGAATTCCCCAAGATTCAGAGCGAAGTGGCCTGGTTCGTATTGAGGGTGACCCTAAAGGAGTCCAGCTGGCACGAAGGGAACTCATTGAGATGGTTCAAAGAATGGTGAGAAAGACATATGATTTGATGCAGTCATACAAATTGTTTATGTGGCTTTCTTGTTAAATTTTCCATTTTGTAGGAAAATGAGAGAACCAAAGACCTGATTGTAGAGCAGAAATATCATCGGACAATCATTGGCCAGAAAGGAGAAAAGATAAAGGAGGTTCGAGAAAAGTTCCCTGAGGTAAAATTTTTTATAATTTTTATTTTACCGGCTCATCATTAAGGGTTTATTTTTCTGATTTACCTGTAATATAATTCTAAATGTGTATATTGTCTGATTGTCTTCTAGGTGATTATTAATTTCCCTGACCCATCGCAGAAGAGCGACATTGTTCAACTGAGAGGCCCAAAGAATGAGGTGGAGAAATGCGCCAAGTTTCTTCAGAAAATCATAGCAGACTTGGTATAACCCCTTTTTCATGTGACAATTTATATCAGTCGCACAGACATTTACTGCCGACTTCACAAAATCTCTTCGTTCGTTTTGTAGATCGAGAACAGCTTTGCACTCTCTGTTCCCATCTTCAAGCAGTTTCACAAAAATATCATTGGTAAAGGCGGCGCTAACATTAAGAAGGTGGGAGTATTTACGACAACTTATACCTAGATTCTAGTTTTATTTTAAAGATTTGCCTTAAAGTGCAAATATCCAAATGCTTATGTTTTTCACCAGATCCGTGAAGAGACCAACACCAAGATTGACCTACCAACAGAAAACAGTAATTCTGAAATGATAGTTATCACGGGGAGGAAAAGCAACTGTGAGGCTGCCAGAGATCGAATCTTGGCAATACAACGAGACCTGGTTAGAGGAATTACTACAATCAGATGCATCGGAAATGAGTCCTCATAAAACAGTCTGTCACGAGAGCTTCTTCTCCTGCTTTTTATTCTCCCAGGCCAACATTAAAGAGGCAGAGGTCACAATCCCGGCAAAGTTGCACAACTCTCTGATAGGCTCCAAAGGTTGCCTTGTCCGCTCCATAATGGAAGACTGCGGTGGGGTCCACATCCATTTCCCATCTGAAGGCTCGGGCTCAGATAAGGTCACCATTCGCGGGCCAGCTGGTGAAGTGGAGAGGGCCAAGAAACAGTTGCTGCAATTGGCTGAGGAGAAGGTAATATACAGTAGAGAAAGATCTGACATGCTTAAGAGGTACAATGATGGAAGATCCAAAGTTTTTGTACTAGTGTGCCACCTCTGCTGTTAGTGGCACTGCAGTCAGTGCTGTGCGTGTTCACTGTGCGCACACTTGAACAAGCACGAACAAACAACAACCGAAGAAGAATCTGCCGGTTTTGAGTGCACTGGAGGCGTCTCCTCTTTGTGTTTGCAGGATTATTTTTCACCTTTGCCACTAACGTAGCTTAGTTTACTTATGGCGGCAAATCAGGAATTGAGAATGAAGCGAGCAGGCACGTCCGCTGACACAGTGCAGGAGTTTCGATCCTGAAACCTTCTCATTTAATTGATTGTACAGGCTTACAGAGCCAGCCATGGAAAATTCAGCAGATTAGGCTGTTGCTGATGCATTGAAACTTTTGTAATGTATCTATTAAGGAAAACCAACTTCAAATTTACTTCTATGCGTCATAAAGTGTGTGTCTTTTTATAACTGCCATCTTTTCCTGGGATCTTCAGCAAGTCAACAACTTCACAGCTGAGCTGCAAGCCAAGCCAGAGTATCATAAGTTCTTGATTGGGCGTGGAGGAGCAAATATCCGCAGGGTACGGGACAAAACAGGGGCCCGCGTCATCTTTCCATCCCCAGATGATGCAGAGCAAGAATTGATCACTATTGTGGGGAAAGAGGAAGCCGTTCGTCAGGCACAGAAAGAGCTGGAGTGTTTGCTCAAAAACCTGGTAAATACTTATATTGTCTTGTTATGATTAAAATTGCAGAAATGTAAAAGTCTTGCTGAACACCCAGGGTTCCTGAACACTCCTCTCTATGTTGTTTCTGTGTAGGACGATGTGGTGGAAGACAATATGGAAGTGCACATTCGCCACCACAGACACTTTGTGTGCCGCAGAGGTCAAGTATTGCGAGAGATGGCAGAAGAATATGGAGGTGTTGCCGTGAGCTTTCCTCGGACTGGCGCCAATAGTCAGAAGGTCACACTGAAAGGGGCAAAAGACTGTGTGGAAGCTGCAAAGAAACGCATCCAAGAGATAATTGAAGACCTGGTAACAAAAACTTAAATGTACTTTCATTTCAAGTGATTGAAAAATGCCTAATTATTATATAGAGTTTACCATTTAAATTTTTCGGTGAACAGGAGTCCCAAGTGAGTGTAGAAGTGGCCATCCCTCAGCGTTACCACAGAGCTGTCATGGGCCCTAAGGGCTGCCGTATTCAGCACATCACCAGGGAGCATGAAGTCCAAATAAAGTTCCCCGAGAGAGAAGAGAGCACTGCAGGTCAGAAACAACATGACACACAATATAAAGTGCTTTAAATAATAACTGCATGTACTTGCAACTCTGTGATTTGTAAATTAAAACAACATTCTACTGTTGCATTTCATTTTATGTTGTATTTTTGTGATGTGATTTGCAGGCCAGGAAACTCTACTACAAGAAAATGGAGATGTTAGTCCAGAGGTTGACTTTATTCCCCGAAAGTGTGACATTATTAACATCTCTGGACGGGCAGAGAAGTGTCAAATAGCTAAAGCTGCTTTGTTGGTACGATCCCTATATAATGAGCTACACGAATGAAGAATTCTTCACTCATGTCTCCATCTTTTTAGGCTTTGGTACCCATCACGGAGGATGTCAGAGTGTCCTATGAGCTGCATCGCTACATAATCGGACAGAAGGGCAGTGGAATCAGGAAAATGATGGAGGAATATGAGGTTTGCTCACTAAAAACAAAACCTGATATTTTTTTCTTTATTATAAAAAATACAGGATTGTAGTTTTCACTTTTTTTCTTTGTATGCAGGTGAACATTTGGGTGCCACAACCAGAGAGGCAGCTTGATGTGATCAAGGTAACAGGTCTGGCACCTAATGTAGAGCGAGCTAAGCTGGGTTTGCAGGAGAGGGTCAAAGAACTACAGGCCGAACAAGAGGATAGGGTACACTATATTTACTATTTATCCCTGAAGAATCTTGATTTGAGCAAAGCTCTCTAACATGCTAACATGAGTACTACATTCTTTGCAGGCCCTGCGCAGTTTTAAGGTCACTCTGTCGGTTGATCCTAAGTTTCATCCTAAGATCATTGGCCGCAAGGGAGCAGTCATTTCTCAGATCAGAAAAGACTATGACGTGAGCATCCAGTTTCCAGACAAAGGAGATGAGCAGCAGGTCAGAGTTGATATCACTTTCATAGTATCTAATCATCTGGTGTCTCATCTAAAAGGCTAAAAAAACAATATATATACTTTTCTTCCAGGATCTGATTATTATATCTGGCTATGAACGTAACGTAGAAGAGGCACGTCAGGCCATACAACAGTTGGTAGCTGAGCTGCAGGAAATGGTGAGTCAAGATGTCCATCTTGACCCACGGACACATGCCCGCATAATCGGCACTCGAGGAAAAGCCATCCGCAAGCTAATGGAAGAGTTTAAGGTCAGACTTCACACTGGCACTTAATATTGTAAAGTCTTTTTTTTCCACATTGGTGACTGGTCTGTTTAATTCTCAGGTAGATATTAGGTTTCCTCAGCCCGGGTCAGATGAACCCGACAAAGTGACAGTAACTGGACTTCCTGAGACTGTCGACAACGCCATTGACCACCTGCTCAACCTGGAAGAGGAATATGTGCGTGTTCAGTTATTTTCTCTGTTTTGACAGGAACCTTAACAATGAGCAGCTTGTGATACACACATTATTTTAAGTATTAGACTCTGTTTTGCACTTCCTCTTTAGTCAACCTTTAACAAAAGAGAATCAAATTTGCGATGTTAAACAAACCATTGGATTTGAGAAGTTCACAGATTTCAAGGACTTCTTGGGAACCATGTATAATGTATCAAATGAACAGAGTTTCTACTTTTTTGTCTGTCAGATGCTTAATGTGACAGAAACGGAGACTTTGGCAGCTTACATGAAACCTCCATCTCGATTTGGAGGAGGACCAGGTGGAGCAGGAGGAGGTGACGACATCAGCGGTCTGACAAAAGGCTTTGTGGTCCGGGATGCCCCATGGAACGCAGGAGGGAACAAGGTGGGATGTCAGAGTATTTTATTGTATCTGCTTGCCTGTATGTTTGTGTAAATTGTAAAACCTGTAAAACATTGGTTATGGTTTTATGTTCCTTGATGCAGGCCCCTGACATGAGCAGTGCAGAGGATTTTCCCACATTTGGGACAGCCATTGCTCCAAAGCAAACCTCAGCTTGGGGTCCGAAGAAGTTCTAAAGTCATCTGAAAGGAACAAAAAAAATCCATCTGTATTGTATATGATTAGGGGGAAAAACTCAATTGCTGCTCACCTTCCTTCCGTCTTAGCGACCTCCTTTTTAAACTGTTTTTCCGTAAACCCTCATTTACCAACCTCCCAAAACCACCTACAAAGAATCTGTGAGAACTCTCCCTTCACATATTTTTTCATTCTACTTTGTATGACCAGTTTTGTTTCCCAGGGAGACGAGAAAGACATTGAGTGCTCTCATTTGATAGTTTTGCTGTCAAGCTCTGACTCAGTTGCACTTGCACTCAGAAACATTTCAAAAGGTGTCCGTCTTCTCTATCCCACCTTATTGCTTTAGAAATATTTGAATTTCAAAAAAGATTTTAGGGAGGAGGCTGCATTATTCAATGTTACAAAAAGAGTCTGTTTTATTGTTCAACAATGTTGTGAAAAGATCTGTTTTTTTGTTTGTTTTTTTTTACACAAGATTCTTGTTGGCTCACCTTTGTGAAGCAGTGAATGTTTGTTTCTCTGTGTGTCAGTGGGCTAAAGCAAAGGCTTTTCACCAATGAGTTTCCTTTTTATTTATTTATTTATTTAGGAGCAAAATGGCTGCTGTATTCCACTTTTGTAAGCTTCTTTTTAACAAATTCTAAGTCAAAAGATTTGGGATTTTTGGAATTGTTTGTACGGAAGGCTGTACTATTTATTTTATTTCACAAGGAGATATTTTATTCAAACTACTGTGGTCATGCATTTCTATAAAAGCACTCACTGTAGCTTGATGCTTGATCTTAAGTTGGAAGTGAATGCTTTACATCAGGGTTTTGAGGAACATGTCAACAGTTGTAATTTTTAAGTGTACAAAGAACTTTTCGCTATTTTTTTAAATTGTGTGGGATTGTTCTGTTGGTTCTGGCATACTTGTAAGAGAGAGTGTGTGTGTGTGTGTGGGTGGGTGTGGGTGTGGGTGGGTGGTTACAATGCATATTTGAATGAAGCTGAACCAAAATTTGACATTGTCTGTGTCTGTTTTCCAAGCTGTTCTCAACTCATCAAAAAAAAAAAAAAAGTCCTTTCTGTCAACATGCACAGTTGCTCAAAATATTGTTTTTGTCTCAAAGTTTAATGAATAGCTGCATTTTATCTCAATTCAAATGCTTTGAATTCAATATTTTGTAGCTTAAAATTAACAAGTGAGGATATTTTATAGATTCCTTTATTACACAATTTGCAAAAAATATTTATTTTTGTTCCCCAAGGATGTTATATAAAAGGATAGTTCAATTTCAAAGCTGATTAAATGCTGCTTTTGGGCATGAAAATAATTCTGACTATGCAACCCAAAAGGATCACACAGCAGAAACATTTTTTTCAGACGCATCTCAATAGTTATTTTTCATAAGTAAATGGTGAGCTGCTACATTTCTACACATTTTTTAAGTGTCAGGACAGACAGTTCTTTTAATAAAACAAACAAAAACACTTCTGGCCTTATTAGTCTACAACATTGAGAAAGTGTGATTGAGTAATGTATGCAACGTTGCAATAAAATGTCAGTGACAAACTTTTTCTTAAATAAAATTTTAAAACGAAAAGAAACAGATTTTTTTTTATTAATGGCATCATAAACATGAGCTTAAAACATTCTGTGCATTCTGTCAATTTATTTTTTTATAAACTGGGAAGATATGATTTGTTATGCAACAGCCTGTACAACGCAACATACAGAAAGAAAATAATACAAATGAAATTGTACAAAGCAGCACTGGGCTGAAATAACCCAAAAAATATTTTTCACATTTTTGACTGGAAGTTTTGTTCATCAAACTTCAGATTTTTATCATTTAGATCACAGCAGCTCTTCAGAGACTGAGCTTCAATCAAAATGGTCTGTGCCTTGGAAAATGTTTTGTGTATTACTAAATTAGATGAGAAACAATGAAACAAAGAAACCTATGTCCTTTTTACATACAATCAGTCAATAGGTGGATGTTTTGTATTAAATAAAACCAGGTTTGACAGATGTAAACCAGTGATATTGGTTAATGCGAAAAGAAAAAAAAAACCCTGATGAAATAACATTCACATGTAAACGACGCCGATGCCTTGGCTTCTGTTGATTTTTGTAGGACATGGTTGTTACCTCCTGACAGGGTAAACAAAGTCGGACAATGAGTGAATGAAACAAAGAGTTGAGTGTAAACAGGAAGTGAGAGAGCCAACAAAAAACACATTTTGTCCACCTTTATAAATGTGTAAGTGTATCACACCCACCGGGTCTAATTGTAATTATATTTACATGGCTGAAATGTAATGCACCTTTGTTAAATTCCCAGAAAAGGTGGATTTTCTTCCGTTAAACTCCCCAGATAAGACCATTTTTTGTCTGCAATAATTGTTTTTCACAAGAGATGAAGCTAAGCTTGAAACACATCTAAGTGGCAAAACTGATGACACAAAACGATCTGCAACATACAGTGGTTATTATGTAAACATATCTCCTCAAGTTTTAAACCCTCCATGCAAAGTCATGTTCACAAGACACTTCTGGGTTCATTCTCGTATTCAAGTGTTCATTTCTTGTATTTTCAAAGCATATTTTTCAGACTCTATGTTTGATGTGTGGATTGGCAGGGATAGCTCACTCTTCTGGATTGAGCTATTTTACAGAAGTAAAAAAAACAAACAAAAAAAAAACTGGTGAAATAAGTGCCAAAACACTTTGTGTGGATTTGCAGAAAAATTAAATTAAGAAACAAAGTAAAGAACTGCAGCTAATGAACAAACATGTGTCAATGAAAAGTTAAAATTTGCCCACGAGTGTCCAAAACATAAAGTGCAGGCAGTGTCTGTTCTTTGAAACTGCTGGAGCCACGGCCTATTAGAGAGTCCAAGAGCAAACAATCAAAACTGACTTAATAAAAATCAATTAATGCTTGTCAACAATCCACAGTGGGATCAGCTGGATTCTAGGAGTCTCTTGCTCAAGGCAGGGCTTGAATGTGGTTGTCAGTTTCTTAAAACCATATTGAGCAGGTTGAAGTACTTTCTTCTACCAAATGTCCCCCATTTGTCCTTTCACTCTACTCGTATTAGCAGTCCGTAGAGCAGCGTGCCACCCTGCTCTTTAGTGATCCACTCAATCTCTGAATTGCTGAAGCGAGGGTCCAGGGATTCACTCTGGTTGAGTGTTTGAGGTCCCACTTTGTAGGAGCCTGGACGCACACACACCTGGAAACCCACCTGGGCATGGTGGCAGCGGTGAGAGCGGGGGTCTTGAAATCTGTGCCAAGGACAATTATCAGATAACATGAGCTAAAATGACAAGTATCAAAATATTTTGTTAGCCTTGTAACCTACTGCACTTTGGGAGCAAAAGTATCCAGTCCGGAGTAACGCATTGTAGGAGAGAGTCGCACTCTGGGGAGATCTCGGCCTGGGGCACTGTTTTCATCTGGCTCCCCATAGCCATTTGGCCCATCTGTTTTGACAGGAGACACTGAAAACACAGATGATGCCCCTGCAATAACAAAATGGACAATTTATATTCAGTACATTTAAACATTAGGTCAATTGTTAATAGCACAGAAGGTTACAAATGAAAAAAATAAAAAATAAAATTTGAATTATCTGAATATTTTGGAGGAAATTATCATAACACAATCTAGGTAGACCTACCAGGCAGCAACTGGCTGTGGTCCAGTGTTCGTCGCAGGGCTCCGACACTGGTGCCATGGTATGCAATGTGCCATTTTTTCAGAGCATTTGAAGCTTCGCAGTGGGGCTTGATTCTGGATTCAGAAACATTATATAAATAATCAGTATCTGAAGGCATTGACTTTATTGAATGTAATAGATTTAGTACAATTGTATTAATGTTAGAACCTATAAATTATATAATTATAGTTAAGTTATATTTCTGAACACTACACAAGGTTTTTACACCATTGCATAATAAAGCATAATAAAAACATACCACTTCATTTGGCTTCTGGATACTGGAACTTAATGTTTAGTATTTTAAATCCCAAAATAAAATAATAAAGCTCATCCAGAAAACTATGTATCAAGTAGTCAGAGTCTGTCTTTTTACCTGAGGGCGAAGCGGCACCAACCAAATGGCAGGGCATAGTCCCGTGGTGGCTCTCCTCTCTTGTAATATGCCTCATCACCTCTGAGTTTGTGGCATGACTCACAGTAACACAGATTGTACTTAGCATCTTCACTGAAGTAACCATCTAAGAGAGAAATACCAAATAAATATTTTTTTCATATATGAGACAGAGCTCAAGATTGAGTAAAACACAGGTAAATTGTAACTCACCTGGGAGAGTGAGCAGATCCTTGAAGCGTAAGCACAGTGCCTGGTATTCACAAGTCTTGTTGGGGTTGACTTCTGGAGGTGGCGTCCAGCACACACTCTCTTTGATTCCTGTATGCAAGAAGTCACAAAGCAAGACATAAGAAGATAGCAAGAAAAGTGGAAATATATATATATATATAATTCACAAAAAATGTTTTACCGTCAACCATGTCAGCCTTCTCCATGTCTCCCTGACAACGGGTCTCAGTGGTCTCTCCCCCCACAGCTGGCGCATTGTTTGTTACAATAGTAACCTGCAAGGAAGAAATTGTTGTATTAAGCTAAGGAGCTCATTAAAAGAAGTGTTGTAAACTGTGATTATTAAAACGGTCACAGACCTGTTCACACTGGCCATAAAGGTCTACGATGGGGTAGCAGGGTGATGGAATGTCTTGTGCTGCCACACCCTGATCCATTCCATTGACATAAAGGTGGAGACAACTGTTAGAGTCCACCAGCAGGCCCAACAATGTCCCCTCTGGACATGTGTCCAAGTTAGGACCATAGTTCTCACATATCTGGAGATTATAGGAAAATATTTGGCGTGTTTAACAAGTAAATAAAAAAGACACCAGACATTAAAAAAAAAAAATACAGACTACTACAGACAATATAATTTTGACTTGAACCTTTAATGAGTTGTGGAAGACAGAGTCTCTCTGTAGCAGCCATGTGGAGCGCTTTAAACAGCACGCTGTGGAGGGGAAGTTGAGTCGGTCAGGGGAGTGGCCTATCACCCCTAAAGACAGCGAGGAGGTCCACGATGGGTTCAGACGGTCAATCTGAAACTAGGATGCAAACATATTTTGTTTGCGCAATAAACTTAATTTTAGAATTTATTAGGCATGTTGTAAACACACAACTTTTGTCTGTATTATTACGTTTTAAATAGACCCAATGGTATTTTACTTATTTTATTGCCATATAATTCAAGTATGGGATTATGAAAACTGAAAGCTCCTTTGGGATACACGTGAAATTCTAATCTTAGATAAGTGAAAATGACACTCAGCTATAAAGTTACCTGAAAGAGCTGCTGTCGGGCCAGAGGCTGAGCAGTGACGAGTAGGCCCTGGTTGTAGCTGGACACTCTGGCGGCTGATAAGTTCTGGTTGGAAAGCTGGATGTTTTTGCCATGGTTTTCTAGAAATGTCATGACAATTGGCACCAACGCACAAGGCTCGCTCTCCACCTTCAACAGAAAAAAAATGCCTATTACACACACACACACACACACACACACACACACACACACACACACACACACACACACACACACACACACACACACACACACACACACACACACACACACACACACACACACACACACACACACACACACACACTATAATACAATCGAAATAAAATCAAACTCTTGAAGTCATACCTCTCTCACAGGAGTGCCATCTTCTTCCCCTTCACTGCAGCTGTCCGAGGACAACGAGGGCGCCTTTACACTTTCTATGTCCTCTGTGAGCGAAGAACTGACTATGGACACAGCTGTAATCTTCCCATACAGGTCCAACACTGCATATACATTCTACAACAGGACAAAACAGAGACATTGATTACTCTGTTCAGGATATCCACTATGTACTGTGTGTGTGTGTGTGTGTGTGTGTTTGTGTGTGCAGGACCTTGGCTACTGCCGTGGCAGCTGGTCCCATGTCCTCTCCATCAATAAAGATGTGCATTGTGTCATCACTGCACCTCTTCACACCAACACGGTTGCCAACCTGAAAAACAACATTAGTCTAAATATTTTGTATAATAAAATTTAAACTTAAGGTCAAGGTGTATGATCAAAAAGCAAGGGTGAGCAGCATACGGTCAGCCGGTCCAGTGAACAGCCGTAGTTTTGGCGCTGTAACACACCATTGCGGCGGACTTCAGAGCCACTTAGCAGCCAGGTGACCTTGGTCCGAAGTTGTGGGAGAGAAGGGGAGAGACCTGACAGTGGGCAGGATGGCAGTTCCGGAGGTGCCAGAGTGGTGAGTCCGATATGCAGTGAACCACACCACTGATCATCCATTACGTCAATCCTCACCTGTAAAGACACGCAGAGACAAAAAAAGAATGTAAAGTACACGTCTTTTAGAAAACCTTATTTAGCCCTGCCAAATCCCTCATACCTCAAACAGTTCATCAGCTTTCAGTTCCTTTGCACTAAACACAATGCCATGAGAGTAGCCTCCAACTCTGACCGCCTGCCAGCCTTCACCGAGCAGCACCACGTTTTTGCCATGCTTGCTGTGAAACCGATGGGCGACACCTGCTACTAAAGACAAAGAATAAAATAGAGGGAGAATAGTTTTCCTTTATGCCTTTCGGTCAAACCCTGTTTTATTGTGTGTAAAAATAAAAATGTGTGCAATATGTCTCTTATTCAAATTTGAGCCAGACATGGGAAAACACAAAATCCTACTACTGCCCAGGACACAATATGTGAAGTTGTTTTGGTTGTTCAGAACTGCCTATGGATGCTAATGTGCACCTGGGGAGTGGATGGGGAAGCTCTTCTCTGTGATGTTGCTTGTACACAGACTGTTGTCCAGAGGGCCTGAGGAGCTGGTGATAGACACCTGAACACACTGGCCGTACAGGTCAATCACTGCATACACCTCTGACAGAGAGAAAATTATGTGTTTTATGTTATTAAGAGTATACAGTCTTTGAGTTTGGAGCTATATCCCAACTTGGTTTTCTGCAGTCTGTTGTAACTGTTCACTGGTTATTTTTTTACCTGATGGGAGACCCAAGCATGCGACTCCTTGGTCCACCCCATTAATGTAATAGTGAAGGTCACCGCTGGCAGTGCGCATCATACCGATACGAGAACCTGCTGTCAGTGAGTCCAGGTCACAGCCATAGTTGTTGCGCATTGTGTTGCCATCTTGCATGATAGCAGTCCCACTGTAAGAAAGACAACAATTTTAATAAGCAAGTACAGATATAGAACACAGAAACATGATGAAATAATTCAAAGGCAAAGGCTTCCTAACCTAAGCATCCAAGTATCATAATCAATATCAGTCATAGTGTTGGGAAACTCCAGCTCCTCTGGCCTGATGGCTGTTACTCCTGAACACACAATGAGAAAATAAGGTGCATTGTTAAATACTATATAATCAGTTTACATGTATGGCATTCAAGAGCCACATAAGCACAAAAATTACCTGCTTCTATTGAACCCGACCAGCGGTCCACCATCTTTTGAATAACTATCTCAAAAAGTTCTCCATCTCGAAGGCACCTGCACCACAGACAAAAACCATGAGTCCATTTTTGTCTTATTCAGTATGGTAATTTGATTATTTCATGCTACTAATGACAAAACTGTGTACCTGTTGGAAATGACAATTGCGTCATTGAACTCGCTACGGCTATTCTGACGCAGAGCAGTGCGTCCCCCGTTGGTGATTACTGCATTGTTACCGTGAAGCGCGTGGAAACGGAGGTCACTGGTTGTGGTGGCTCCAGCTATAGAGCAAGGGCTTCCTGGAGACATGGCTGTAGGCCCTTCTGAGCTGTCTTCTGGGAGAGGAGGGAGGTCGACTGAAGGAGACAAAATAACTAGGCTTTATTTAAAATTTTCTAATAAAAAAACAAGTCATTATAGCCAACCTCACTTACCCATGTCATCCATGATTGTGGCCTGAGCTGCTTGACCATAAAGGTCAACTACTGCATACACACTGGGGGGTACATTCCAGGCTGCTGGGCCTTGAGGCACTCCGTTAACAAAGAAGTGAAGGCTGCCATCTTCTTTACGAACAACACCTACTGTATCGCCTGCCTGTAAGAGATGAAAAGGACACATTTTACTGCAGAGGGACAATGAACATGTATCAGATTACTGTGGGATAAAGAGTCCAAATGATAGGCAGGCAAAGATTGTCAGCCAAGTGACTGAATACACATATTTACACATATTTACCTTTAGCCTGTCCAAGTTGTGTCCATACTCATCCAAAATTGTTGTCCCGTTGTGCATTACACCATTCCCTGTCATCATCCATGTCCCTAGAAAATAACAACAATTAAGACATTTAAACTCAAATCTATCATCTTTAATCATCTTTTGTTTCTTTAGTACCAATGAGAAATAAAATTCTCATATTTTACCTGAGCGTAAGTTGGTCATGGTAGAGGGCAGCTGCAGGTAGGCGGGATTGTGTGTTGTTACTCCAATTTCGATGGACCCTGCCCACTTGTCCACCATTTTGTCAATGCGAACTTGGAACACCTCATTGGAGCGTAACGGCCGGTTGCTCAGCACCACACCATGGTTAAAGTCATCAATCGCACTACAAACACAAGTGCAACAAAATAATAGTACAGTTAAAATGCAGTGAACTTAGACAAGATGGAAGAATAAAGAACTGCATGGAGTTCAGAGCCAGACACTGCACTGGGGACTCACTATGGTCGCAACGCTGTCCTGCCATCACTGATTATGGCAGCTTTCTGGCCACAGTTTGCGTGAAAAAGCAAGCGATCAGGTCCATCTGTGTCTGGAGTTATGGTGAGGGCTGGTCTGGGTCGGCCGACATCGGGTGATAAAGCCCTCATAATGGCATTGTTGCGTCTGAGGCGGTCACTGTGGTTGTGGTTGTGGACTATAGTGACTTTGACTGCCATACCATAGAGGTCCACTACACCATAGACCACGCCAGGGGTTTGGGCTGCTGCAACACCTGGTTAAAATATTTACACTTTATACTGTACCCTATATTTATATTTACACTTCCCAAATTGTAACGAAAAGATAAGAAGGATTTATCTCACCTTGGTCTATGCCATTGATATAGAAATGCAGTGCTCCACTGGCCTTTCGCATTAAACCAATGTGATCTCCTTCCTAAAATTATTTATTAAACAGATTTTAGTCCAAATCTGTCTATATTGCTCTTCTTAAATTAAGCCATGATCTCAAGAAAAATATATTGTAGCCCACCTGAAGTTCATCCAGGCTGAATTCACAGTATTCCCTACGAGTTCCTTTGCCATTTGTTAGTATTCCACAGCCACTCATCATGATTGTACCTGAAAACACCATTACCATTCATTTTCAAACAAACTGGTTGTCATTCACAATATACTGTAAATTCTTCTCAGCGTTACCTGAGCGCAGATTTGTCATTGTTGCAGGATAGTCCAGATTGTTTGGGTTGTGTGTAGTCACACCAATCTCAATTGAGCCTGACCATTTGTCCACCAGTTTATCAATACGGATCTATGTGAACATTAAAATTGATTTATTACTTACTGCTTATCTTACCATTTAATTTCACATGTTTATAAATGAATGAATCACCTCAAACATCTCGTTGTGTCGGAGTGGCCGGTTGGTCATCACCACGCCATTATTGAATTCGTCGAGTGGTCTTCTACGCTCTGCTGTCTTGTTGTTGTTGCTCAGTTTGATCAGTGTGCCGCATTTCTCGTGGAACAGCAGTGCGTCATTGGTGGTCATGGCTCCTGTCAAAGTCCCTGGCCCTACCCCTCCATTCCCAGCGGGACTGTTGTTAGAACTTCCACTGTCCCCACTGACACCAACACCACCTCCTCCTGTAGAGTTACTGTCACTATTCACCGGAGCTCCTCCACTGCTACTCCCTCTGTCATTTCTGGAGGACTCACTTCCCGTGTTTCCAGTTCCTCGTCCACTGCTACCTTCTCCCTCCCCACCTCCTCCACCGCCATCTTCCCCTCCGCCTTCATCCTCAGAGCGGTAAAAAGATACTATGGCATTGTTGAACACGTCAAAAAGTTGGTGTTCTGTTAAAACTTCAACACACATCAATAAATGCAGGTGTTAGGGCTGGTCATGTTTAAATATTTTAGCTTATCTATGGCGGACTCTCACCTGTTTCTGGCTCGAGGTTGTTGGGAAACTTGTCCGGTCTGCTATGGCTGCAGCTAAGCTCAGGAACTAAACAATACAGCAAATAAAAAAGCTCAAGTGAAGGTACAAACAATAAAACAAAATGAGAATTTAAGTACATTTTCTACCTTCATCTCCATTTATTATTCCATTCAGTGCTGCCACATTCATCAGTGCAGTTATCCCAGCGTCCTCACGACTTCCACACACTACCAACTCCTCTTCCTCCTCCTCATCCTGCTCTACAGTCTCTCGCTCAGCGGAGGTTGGTGGCGGCTCACAGCTCACCACAGTCACTTGAGTGCACTTTCCATACAAGTCCACCACTGCCCAGAGTTTGGGGGGTAAGCCGCTGGCTGCGGCACCACAGTCCTGGCCGTTGACCCAGAGGTGAAGCTCACCACGGGAGCTGCGCTGGATGCCCACACGGTCACCTTCTGCTAACTGGTCAAGGTCACGACCGTACTCTTCCAAAACAGAGCGACCGTCCTTTAGCACTGAGCAGCCGGACACAATCCACGAGCCCCCCTTAAGGCCTGTGGCACTGCTGGGGAAGTCTAGAGCAGCTGGATCCAAAGCAGTCACACCAATTTCAATGGAACCGCTCCACGAGTTCACCTGGACGACACAGAAGAATTATGTTTTTAAAAAAATTAAAATAGTGCTTATTCACTTTAAACAAGATGATAATAGTGAGATTCTGAAAGAGTTTCAGAGCCTTTCCAGAGATGTTCTGGTGAGCATAAAAGCTGTGATGTGTACTGTGCTAATTCAGTCTGTGAAAAACTATACACATTTCCTTCTCACATCTTCTCACATTTCACATCTTAGTTATTATTAGTCCTGTTCAGAAGTCGCTTTGAAACTATAAACAGGACAGTATGTATGTAGATACCTTCCATTCTTTAAGTTTAAGACACTATTTTTATGCTCATAAACTACACCGGTATCACTTTCTTTGCAGTAATACTAAACTCAACATAGGTTTACAGTGACGTGAGATCTCATTGATTGCTTTGGTAGGAATATTTTCTTCAGACTAGATTCACTTCCGTGGTGAGGATGATTTTGAGTAACATTTGTACCTAGGGAGTGATTCCTACACCTCTTCTTTCCCCTAACTGCACCATAGAAAACACCTAATTATAATATATTGTAGGAACTTGACAATGACCTTGACCCTTAGACTGAAGACCACAAAATACATCCTCTATAAAATACTGCCCTCTACTTCTGTAGCATTAAATCCAAAATTTAAATGTATAAATATAAATAAATAACCAAAAAAAAGATAAGCTACACTTTATTCCTGTGAGGGAATATTAAAGCAACATACCACAGTTGTTGTCGATTTTAAGTGAAAGACCTATATTGCAGCAGGAGTTTTTAATGGATATTGTTATTGCCCCATCCTAACTTTTTACAATAGTAACATCTATTATGACAGTTATCAGCACAGACTTGTTCTTATAAATGCTTTCATTTACTTGCACTTGCCTGAACTCATTTCCAACCATTCCCTGTAGCTTAGGAGATGTCAGTGCACAGGTGGGGGGAGCCATCCCAAATGGGCCACTTTGATGGATACATATTGATTTTTATATACACAATGCATTTCATGACAGAGAAAGGGCTGTTATGAGCATCCCAAAAGACACGGCTAATACTCTGCATGCAATGATTGTCCTCAGTTTCCTTTATATGTCACTTATGTATATGTTTTGGAGTGATCATGCATTAGATTTTATGTTTACATAATAGTTTTACGGCCAGTGTGGATACTTTGGGAGTTTCTATAATGTTCACCACACTGTGCAAATGTTTTGGCAATAGCCAAAAAGAGGTAATGTCGAGGTGACAAGTCAATAAGCTATTTATAAAACTAATTTGCTGTGCTGCCAAATTTAACCTATTAAATTCAAAATACAGCCTAATAAACACTACAGGGTTTATGTTTTCTTCCTGTTGCATTCTGTATACTGCCTATGAGATGAAAATACCTGCTAGTTTAGGTAGTTTTTTTCCCTAACAAAACCACCATAGAATAACAATAGCACAGATACAACAGGAATGCTGCTGCTGCTGATAAGACTGACAGGGGCGTTGTGTGTTCGCCACTACCACATCATAAATGTAATGGACCCACTGCAGCACTTAGCCATCAAAATAGACCAGCCAGGAGACACCGACTCACTGAACACCAAACAACATTTGTGTGTTTCTGCGGATAAAAACATGTTCTAAAAACACAGTCACTGTCATCGCGCCATCCAGAAAAGCTAGCCCAGCTCATTAGCGGCTAACAGGCGGCACCAGGGCACTGTGGGTTATCTTGAGCTAAATGATCATACAAGTGTTCTGTGTTCATCGAAGCTTTTTTTCTCACAGTAACATTAGCTAATGTGGGTGCCTCATGAACAGTACCCGTCAAGACAGGTGTCAGAGCATCTATGAATCGTTATGAAAGCACGCTGCCCCTCTCTGCGGACAGTGGGGCAGACCCCTACTCGGCCCAGCAGCCCTGTTCGCGCATTCCCTCTGCCTTCATTTCTAATCGGACTCAGCGACAGCAGCCGCGGCCTGCTGTTGTTTACCTTTTTGTCAATGCGGACAGTGAAGACATCCCGGTCCTTCAGCGGCTCCTTGCTAAGCACCAAGCCATGGTTAAACTCCTGGACCGGCTGGTTGCGTCGGGCGGTTCGGTTCGAGTTGGACAGGCCGATCAGCTTTCCGCTCCGCGGATGCAGCTCCGCCGCCATCTTCAGTGGACGGCCAGTTTCACGACGATCAGTGTTTGCGACAGTAGCGTTAAGTTATCCGGCACGTCTGTGCCACCGATATAACGAACCGCGCCCTCTGTTTTATTTTACAAAAAAATCTCTTGCACTCTTTTTATGGTAACATAGGCTTTTAGATTAGAAATAGCAGGCCACTTGGGGTGCGTTTAACTGAAACAATTTTAATTAGTGAACAATAGTTTTAATTATTATTACATATTTTTAATACAGTAAAAGAATACAATTCGTAGACTAGAGATAATAAACGTTTGATGAAATTGTACACAAAACTTAATCATTCAAATATAATAATAACATATTGAACTAACTACATAACTAACCACTAGATGGCACTAACATGTTGTTCACTCAATGTCTACAAACAGTATAGTTACATTTATGGGTACTTTAGCTACAGGTTGCATTCACTGGATGTGTAGCTACTCTTGGAGCAGCATGTCAGAATAATGGACAGCTAGTTTCACTTGTCTTTAATTGTAGAAGTGTTATCAAAACATTGTTACTTAAACCTACACTTAGGTACTTATGTATAAATAAGTACCTAAGTACAACAGCCCCCACCCCCACCCCCACCCCCACAAACAAAAGAAATCATACATTTGCAATGTGATCTTGAAATCTACATACAATAAGCAAATGTCTAGTAGGCAGGACAGCTGTGAGAGTAGATTGACATTTCTCTGGCAGCTAAATTCATGTCCAAATCCTTCCCTTGAATTTGGATTTTTTCTAGACAACCTGTCATGAACTGGGAACCAGTGTCATCTTCACCTTTAATAAAAAATAATAAGAAATTACAATTTTTTTTTCTGTTTGTATTGTCTTGGTATCTCAATCATCACCTGCTCACATCTCACCTAGGAGGCCTCCGATGGAAAGGGAGCCCACTCTCCAAGTGTCTGAATAATCAGGGTGGCTCTCTGGACTCACTGGTATCTTAGCAGTATCGACTCCATTTAGATGCACCATCACTCCATCCATTTGGAAGGTTATCATCAGTCTTTTAGAAGCTGGTTTTATGCTGATTTTATCAGCACCGAAGTAGGTGAGAGTGACCTCCTGTGAAGTCAGAATTGAGATAAAATGGAAATAGTGTATATTTCTGGTGTCTGGGTGCTTTAGCTGTATCAGAATACACATCAAGTATTTATATATTTTCAAAATATTTTATTTTGCATACCTCTGTGCTTTTATTGGCCACTAAAGAAAACAATGGATCCTGCCCAGGATTTTTGATGCTACAAATAGTCCCTTCAATCTCACTAAAATTTCCCCAAAATTCAATGGAGACACCTTGATCTGTCTCTGTGGGGAAAACTAAGAAGACACAAAAGATCAAAAATATCAGCAGATGCATTTTTGACTGGCCTGAATTTTATTTTAATAACATTTTATTTTAATAAAATAAATGATGCCCAGTAAGTAAAGGTTTTTAGGCTTACTGTCAGCAAACTTTAGAATTAAGTCTGAAGTTTTGTCAAGCATGATGTCCCTAGCCTGTTAAAATGGTTGTTGCTGTCCTTATAATCAAGAGCCACTTTATGTACCTACCTGAGGAATTAAAAACAGCAAACCCTTTGCCAGGAAAGTAGCTGCCAGGTTTGATATTTTCATGACAGGGCCAGAGTTCATCCGCCTCTGTCTCCCATGGGAGAGTCAGGTTTAGCCAGTTGCCTTCCCGCACACAGCCATCCATCTGTGGCTTGAACTGCAGCCGAAACAAATTACCTTAGAAGAATAAACTGTAGAAGAGGGCATAACAACTAGCAGCATATTAGAGCTGATTAAGTACCTGAACAATCATTTTATCTGTGTTGATCAAGATTCCACCAAGCGCCAGTCGAAGTTCACCAAAAAGGACCTCTTCTTTTAATTTGGGCTGTAAGCCAACTGTAAGTTGTGCCCTGTCAACCTCTAAAATCACAAACTTCCCATGGTTGCTTACTTCCACCTTATTGACCCGGAACACAAGAGGAAGTTAGAACCATAACCTTCTGTTGCTGAAAATAACATTTAAGCCTGCCATGTGGAAGGTGCGCTCAAAACTTACTGTGTGCCATTTCCCATCATTGAGTTGGGGGCCACCAGACACACTGAGCAACTTGTCTTCTTTGTTGATCTGCATCAAAGGGATGCCATCTTTTAGGGATAAAACAAACCAATCCTCACCGCTTTTGGTGTCTCCGTAGAAAATGGTGCCCTCTGGGTCAAATGTCCGTAGCTGAAATATTGACTTGATACTGCACAGAAAAAACGTTCGTAAATTACACGTCTGTTTATTTATATTAATTGGGTATATTTTTCACATTTCTGTAAGTAGCTTCAATGCACTCCAGACTGTAAGGCTTCCCTGCTGAAGTGATTTGGACCTGCGGACCTACCTCCTGATCTCACTGAGGTTTACTGTTGTTTGGATCAATGGCCTCCAGATGTCTCTGTCCTGGCCAAGGTAGAAGTTTCCACCGCCTGATATTTCCTTTTGTAACAAGGTATATTAAACACATTCAAATATTTCTCATAGCTACTTTTATTACACATCATTTTTGCATTCTGAAGTTGTTATATGTTACGCATTATTAATCTGCATAGAAAACAATTGATTTAAACTAAACTAATAATTATGACAGTTAATTGTTAAAGGTCAATAGAAGAATAAAAATTGATGTGAATAGTTGCTGTTGTGCTGAATTGTCACTTTTTTAAGCATATATGTCACGGACTGCTCATGTCAATTGGTTTTCTGTTCAGTTTTCTTTTATTTAAACATACCTTACCCCGTCCATTTCCCTGTCCTTTGGCTCCTTGACCAAGCAGAGTCAGGCACAAAGTGAGCAGCAATCCACCGGCTATTACTTTCCAAATTCCTGCCATCCTTGTGTGTATTCTCCCACTCCCAAACCACCTAATGTCCACTCGGCAAAGCCCTTTAGTGGGTTGCAGTGCTTCCCTAAGGTGCTTTGCTGCTGAATTTGAAGCCGCTCTGTGTGGAACTGCTACAGTGTCCTGGGGTCCAGAGGGCAAATAGGGCTTGGTCAGTACAGTTTATTGATCCCCCTAAAGACATGTTTGATGGTTGGGGCAGTTTTGATTAACAGGATGTTTGTTGAAAAAGTAGGTGCGGGCAAGTGGGCAATAAGCAAATGTGACTTGAAAACTTCTCTTCACAGCTAACAAAAGCAAACATGAATCAATTTGGAAACACTTATACTCATTATATCAAAATGAATGTGTTTAGTGTGAGTGTTTATGTGTGGCCTTGGTGGTTTATTTTACTGGACAGTAGGCCGGGTGAGTGACCTTAGCCAGACCACTGATGTGTTTACCCATTACACAGGAACCTTGATTCCCCGCTGCTGTTTGTGTTGTAGGCTGAAGAGATATAAAAAGGCCAAAAGTGTGCTTTTTCTTTCTTTTTGAGCTGGACTGATAATTTAAATAAACCACGACAACCCGAGATCAGTAAACAATGTGGACAGAATAAAATAAAAAATATACACAAAGTCAGAGTGCATCCAAGTATGTTTGTGAATTACTTGTACATTCATATGCAGTCTCTCGCTACCCTTCGGTTTACGATAACCATTTTCTTAAAAAACAATATCATCCAAATGCTAACTCATTGTTAGTGTGCACAAGTGATTCATTAATAGTTTTTGAACCACTAGGTGTCACTATTAGGACACTGCACACTCAAGGGCCAAACTTAGGTTCCCACTTTAAAATTCTTTAATAATCTTAATAATAATTTGTATACAATATATTTACCTTAGACGTCTTGTGCTGGAAAACATTAGATAAATTTCCTTGGAAAAGACTTTGAATGTGACCCTCATTACCAGCTTTTTATTTAGTATCTAATTCAAATATGAAACCATCCACTGGCAACTACTTTGTTTTAAGATATTGACAAAATGTTAACTCACACAGAGAGGATTAAATGAGAATGAACTTCCCATTAAAAACTCACAGCGGTTCACAATACATGTCAGTATTACTGAAGCTATTTGTTAAAACCATCGAGGGCCAGTGCTTTCTTTATTGGGTCATCAGGTTAATACTTTATTTTGTTTGATTGCAGCAGAGAGAAGGAACAGTAGACAGAAACAAGGGGGAGATAGATAGAGAACAAGGAGAGATGTCAGAAAAGGAGACTACAGACTTTGGGGAGCTGTGGCTACAAGCCTTTGTATCAAATCTAAAGACAAAGTCATCAGGCAACATTAAAACATCATTTAAAAATAACATGAACATATTCTGTGGGCTCTATATGGCACAGTAATAGGTACCCTAGACATGTACACGATAGCAAAAACAGTTTAGCCACGCCCCTACATCTACAGCTTCATAGCAAAGCCATGAAATCTATCTCCATATTTTGTCAGTTTGTCAAGAAAACGTTCATTTTGCAGTTCAAATTTCTTATGCCATAACAAGGCACCTTAACAGTTGAAATCTGGCAGGTCCACTTCTTACTATAGATAGTTATTTAAATATCAAAGCAGAGGCACATTCATTTAAACTAAAACATACAGTAAATATTTTTATATCACCACCAGATTTCAATCCAGTCACTATACGTTGATTTGCATGCTTTTGGTCTGTATGATAACCGAGACAAACAATGGCATAAGAAATGGTCCAAAAACACAACGTGTGGATCTACAGGAATGGCTTGAGATACTGTATTGTAGACAGCAAGGCTTATTACATTAAAAATGAATTCCAAAAAAGAAAACAAAAACACAGGTGGACCATATACTGTTGAGGGATATGCTGCTTAGGCAGATTTATTTTGGTTTCCTTATTCACACAGTTACTCTCTCATGCACTCACGCACGCAAAAAAGGCTTGTAACCACACCCAAGGGGATGCTTGTGCGCCCTTGCAGTTGATCACGATGCGTTTTAACACTCCCGCTCAATCCAAAAGCCATCCCAGTACCGTCACAGTCAGACACACAGTCAGACACACACACACACACACACACACACACACACACATCACTAAAAGAAGGTGCAGTGCGTGAGAGTATATGCTTCAGGGAAAAGGGAGAGGTGAACAGCTCTTAGTTACTAAAACTGCTTCTGAAGTTTTTTTTGACTGAATTAATAAAAAAAAGTTATGTCAGAATAAAAGAAACAAAAGCTGTGCGCACAAAGCCAGATTTGCTGAGGATATAAACTGTTAGGAAGCAAGTGTTGCTCATGCTTTGTGAATACAGAACCCAAGTTTTACTGACAATGTTGCTAGGACTACTGTATATATGCATACCAGACATTATACGGTTATTTGTGTCAAAGTAGAAAAAAACAAAACAAAGCAAAAGATACAGAAATTGACTCTACCATTAATGTACTTCATTAACCTCATGACTAGATTTACATTCATAATTTTAAGTTCACTCCCCTTTTCATTGAAAGTCATTTCCATCTTGTAAGAGGGCTAAACAACATTAATGACAAGAGAACAAACATATAAAGAGAACAGAACATATAACAAAAAAAAAGGCCCCACGACCCGAGGGCATCTGGGGGAGTTTCGGCCACCACTTTGGCTGCTGAGCTCAGCCTTATCCTACCACTTAGCAAACAGTACAGGGCAGGAAGAGAAACAGTTCAAGCTCTCTCGGATCTCCTCTCAGCATGGGAGCGTTTTTTTGTCCCAGAAGTCCTTAGACCTACAGTTTTGTGCCCTTATATTTCTTTCCCTCTCCAAAAATAACTCAATACCCTGAATCCATCTATCTTGTTTTCCTTCCTTACTGTCATTCTCTTCATCCTGGCCTTGGAAAAGGAGCTGTTTCCTGTTCCAGCAAAGTGAAAGAAAGCTACTCACAAAATGAAGGCTGACTGGTAATTTTTTTTTTTTTTTCAATGTGAAAGACATGAGATGAAAAATGGAAGTGCAATGGTCTACCAGCCTTTAAGTCTTACCCAGTGGCCAGCTACATATCCAAAGCAGCTACAAGTGTCCCCTTAAAGTGATCACTATTTTTATATTTTGTGCACATAACGTTTAAACTATGGTGAATGCTCAACAGTTCCTATCATCTGGCCATAAAGTCATCTTCTTCGTTGAGAATTCAGAAGCTCAGATGATCGGTCGTTATCATCGAGTCGCACCCAGCCACACCATCTCATAGATTTGGATACAACAAACATTTAAAAAATCCTTTTACATTCTGACCTACACAGTAGCTTTTCCAACTAGAGGAATTTATGTGTGCCTTCAAACTACATAGAATGATAAAACCATTCATGAGCATTCCCCTTCATACACAATAAAATGCACGCTTTTGCACTTAAACTTGCATAAGTCTGACTCACTGATGCCTATACACATGTGCGTGTACATAATAATATAGAACATAGAATGCACCTGCTCATTCTATCATAGACATATTGGCATCGCTTAATGCTTCAACGCTTTGTTTTGAGTAAGGACTTCTTCTGTTTCATTGCCTAGTCGTGCCCACACATGCCTTCCCAGAAGAGCATTTATCCTCATTATGCAATGACTATAAAGGGAAGCAGACTGAACTATTATTTTTTTCCACACAACACACACCCTGTTAGCAGTTCATATTGTTATAATATAGATAATACAACAAGGGAGGAAGATTAATCAAGCTCTAGGACTACGACACACTACAGAAAAACAGGAGTGACTGGTAGAAAAGTGAGGAGGAGTAAAGATTTCCTTAATGCTTCTTTGCTCCTTCTCATCCCTTCAAACTTGCTCCTAATTGAGTGCCTTGCTCACATGTCTACTGAATAAAAGAGAGGAGGTGGTCCTGCTGCAGTGTGCACACACCCCGACCACTTTCCTCCCAAACAGGCATATTCCTTTTAGATAGTGCTTGTTGTCCTAAGGTTTGTTGCTGCTGCTGTCTCGTTGTTTCTTGCCACTGCTGCTGCCATTGCTGTAGAGGCTGGTGTTGGCCACAAGAGGGTGCGGCGCTGTGCCCATGTATGGCCCTGTGGCGTAGTTGAAGATAGCAGGGAGGAAAGGCAGCGGTTCCACCTTGTCACTGCCAGGAGCCACCATATTGAGAGCTACAGGAAGAGCAGCAAGGTTATAGGGGTAGGCCAACAACTGGGGCCCGTAGAGCAGCTGGTATGGGTCTGGATAGAATGGCAGTTTGCTCAGGTCCCCTCCATTAGGAACCATCACTTTTCCCAGTGGGCCAAACGGAAGTGTTCCAGAAGGATAGGAGGACATGAGCAGGTTGCTCTCCTGCTTCTTCGCGGAGCGGTAGCTGTCCGGTACAATGAGCGGTAGAGGATACTCCTGAGTGGGATAGCCATCTACCTGTTGGGACTCTCTGGAAGTGTCCCGATTGTCTAGGTCAAGTAGAGCTTGTGGGGCCCTGGGGAGGAGCAGAGCGTGGGCAGAGGGGCGGTCAGTGGTCACAGCTGCTCCGTCCGGCTGAGAGACCCGCTCTAGTTCATGTGTGCTGGAGTGGATCTGGCGATTGGACTCAACTGAATGTCCAATAGAAGAGGGGGAGAGGCAGGGAGATTTGGGAGTGCCCCTGTGTGAGGAGGGGCCGTTCATCGTGGTTGGAGTGGGTATGTGTAGGGGGGACGGTATGGGGCTCAAAGGCTCCTCTTTAGGCACCAGTAAAACATTGTGGTTGTCTAGAGCGTGTTTATTCATCTGCTGAACTCTTTGTTTCTCTCTTTCTAGTTCCCTCTCACGAGCAAGTATGGATGACATGGTCAGGTCTTGTGCTTTGTCGGGCGAGGGACACCTAGACAGGGACTGGACTCTAAGATCCTGCACAAGAGGGGGTTCTTTATATTTAGGGTGCAGATATATGCCACTCTCATTGTGTTTGTCTCTGTCTATAATGACCCCATCCCGTTTCCTGAATCCTGGCTCGGAGCTGGGAGGGGTTGTCATGGAAACAGGCGGTGGAGCAGCAGTGGTTATTCTGGTGATGTTCTGAGAGGTTTTGGAGGGTGTTTGTACAGGGCAGGGGAGTCTGTGACTCTGGCAGTCTAAGTTTTTCTTGTTCGGAGTGCGATAGTCTAGACATTCAGATCCGTTCATGACTAGCACACTCTGTGTGGCAGAGAGAATTTCGGGTTTACTGGGTATAAGATTAAGGGGGTTTTCTAAAAGAGGGTCACTTTGTGGGATATGTTCTCTGACAGGTTGTTTGGGCTCTGGTAATTCAGTTTCCTCACTCATTTTGTGTTCATTTGACTGTTTGTTGACATCATTCTGTTGAAACACACGCTCAGCTGCACTAGTAGGCTCTGATGTCGAATAGCTGATAACTGAAACAGAGAGGGCAACAGGCACATGCTCTTTCTCACTCTGTAATTCTCTGCTAATAACTTGTGTTTTTGGCTCTCTGTCTTGCTCCTCTTTCTCCTCCCTCTCTGGGGAACTGCTTAACTCATGGCGTCGTATGTGTCTGTTTAGCGCTGAAGACGTCTTGCACACTTTATGACATTGCGGACAGGTGTGTCGTGATAACGCCCTCCTACTTAGCCGGCTCGGACTAGAAATACGCCCTACTGTATGAGAACCTTTTTCTTCATCATATTTTGTGATGGCTGGCACTGATTTTTCTCCTTCAGTTTGTTCAGTAAGTGCTACTTTAGGGGCCACTGACAGGGAGAGGGACTCGATAGGCTTGGGATGCTGGGCTTTCTGGTGGTCTTCCAACTTTTCTGTGGAGGGGAAAGTGGCTCTGCAAAAGAGGCAGACAAACTCCAACAGATGGCTTAGCTCGTGTTTGTCTCTCTTCCTGGAGCTTGAAAACCAGCGGCCACATGTACCGCACTCTGCTGCATTTCCATTAGTCCAAGGTCGCCTCTTGATTCCTGTAGGGGCTGCTGAGGTAGACAGAGGGGGCTTTGGAGAGTTAAGAGGAGGGGCAGGTGCCTTAGGATGGGCATCCTTAACCTGTTCTTCTGCATCTATTTTTTTTTCCTTAGAAGCTGAAAAATTATAATCTTTCTTTTTTCCCCTTTCTTTATCAGCTGCAACTTTTGACACTTTCTCAGCCTCGTCACTTATTCCTTCCTCTTCTTCACAGTGTGATTTTTCTTCCTCTTTATTTGCAGCGTTCTTGCGTCTTTCAGTTCTTCTCTTCACCCGTAAGGACCGCTTAAATTTCAGTTTTCTCTGCCAGTTCTTTACTCTCTGCAGGTGCGGCTGTGCCTTTCTTTTAGGCTTGTAAGAGTAGTAAGGCCGCCATAAATTATCCTCTGTGTCGTGGTCACTCTCCTGCTGCTCACGCACCTCTTGCCGGAAGTAGTACTCTCTGACTTCATCAGGGCTCGTGCTGCAGTGTTTCCTCACCTCTTCTTCCTCCTCACGGGTTTCTCCGACTCGCATGTTGTCCTGTGCATCCATGCTGGCTCTGCGGTGCTCACGGTGTTTGTGGTGATGGTGGTGGGAGTGAGAGTGGCGTGACTCTTTAGCTTCCCTCACAGATGACGTTTCACTTCGTTTGTTTTTTGGGGGCGAAAGGCTTTTGTCTCTCCTCAGGTCTGTCTCTGAAATACTGCGCTTTACTATAGCTTCTTCACCAATCCGTACTGTGATCTGGCACAGGGGCCCTGACTCTTTGACTTGTGAGCCTGCGGAGAGGGGCTGCTGTTTTGAGTTACAGATGTCATTCTTACTGTGTGACTTGCGTGATTTGTGTATTGACCTGCCTGAGTCTGGGTCTTGTCTGCCTCTTGAGCCATCATCTGTTGTATCTGAACTGTCTCTGGAACGCTTTCTGTGATTTTCTGCACCATCCCTTTGTTTTTTCATCGACCTGGAGCTGCCTTTGTTTGAACCATGGCTGCTACTTGTTAAAGGGGCTGAGCTGTTTGTTGTGTCATTTCCAGATGTGACCTGATTGCTATGCACGATGACAGAAGAGGACACAGATGTCCCATGAACTATTACAGAGGGTTTTGTATGGCCATATGTTATCACAGAAGGCATGCTTGTATCTGGGCCTCTACCATTCTTGGACATTTTGGTTTTGCTGCTACTAGACATTTTTAAGCTCCCACTAGCCCTGCCCTGTTCCATTTCAATTGCCTCACTGTCATGTTTTCTAAGTTGAGATATGTCTGGTTGAGGGATTTCCGTTGGCACAGAGAGGTCTCTTTGCTCTGCAGGCACAGTAACAGGAAAGCTGTCAGGGAAGTCATCTGGGTCAGGCTTAACAGTTTGAGGATGGGCCCCACTGATGAGACTTTGCAGATCTCCAGGGTCCATAGAACAGCCCAGGCCAGGGAGAGTATGGGAAGGTGTTTCAGCTGGTGGAAGCAGCAGTCCATTATGCAAACTGTCACTGTAGGTCTTATATGGTCTCTTTTGGGAGCGCATAGGGAGAAGGCGGTAGAGCTTGAGGGCATTAGCCTTCTGCTTATAGCCTCCATTAGCTGTCTTTTCACTGGAGATGAGACTGGGGTTAATCCCGTGTATGGTTTTCTGGTGTGTTTTCAGATTATAATATGTAGCAAAGGCGTCCCAACAGAAGATGCACTGGTAGCGCCGCTCCCCAGTGTGCCACACCTCGTGCTTTGTGCGGTACTCAGCTAGGGCAAAGACCTTGTCACAGTAATGGCACGGGTATTTGCGGCGCCACGAGTGCACGTTGGAGTGACGTTTTAGGCTGGACAGGGTCATGTAGGAGCGCTCACAGACAGAACAGAAGTAGATGACATTGCCGTCTACCACCTTTACAAAATGGTTCTCATCACCCGCTAGTAGCTCAGCGGCTGCTGCATCATCGCTTTGGATGCGTGCCAGGAGGCTCTGTGCTTTCTTTCCTGGCCGCTTAGTGATGTTTGCTTGCCCCACAATCACCCCTCCTTCCACTCTCACCTCACCCTCCTCCAGTGGCTCCTCCTTAGGCTGCACAGTGAGGGAAGGAGGGCCCAGGCTACTGGATGGTAGCCCTGGCACGCGGCAGGAGGCCTCATGCGATTGCAGTCTCTTGCTGTGGATGAACACTTTGCCACAGTAGCGGCAGCTGAGGGCGCGGCTGCCACGGTGCAGCCTCATGTGGACTGTGAGTGAGGCAGCAGAGCTAAAGAGCCGGTGGCACACGCCGCATATGAGCTCTGGCTTTAGGCTGTCAGAGGGGGAGTAGGACGACGGGTGGGGAGGTGCGGTGAGGCCCTCAGAAGGGGGAGGTGGCGGTAAAGGGGGAGGGAGATGTAGTGGGGGTGGGTGAAGGTTTGGTCCATGAGGGCTTTCCACTTTGCCAGCTGGTCTTCTGGTTATTTTTTCTCTCCTTTCCGCATCACCAGGCCTGTGATAAGCTGAGCCCAAGCTGAAGAGGATCTGAGCCGTCTGAGAGGCTGTACCATTGGTTAGCTTGTGTCTCTCATCCCATACATCCCCACCATAACAGCCCTCCAAAGCCCCACTAGAAGACCTTGGGGGTGATCTGTGAAACTGCGTTTCTGGGCTGAGTTTAGAGCACTTTAGTGGAGGTGGGGATTTTATGTCCTTTCTCATGAGTGTGTGCACAGTCATTGGAGATGAGGATGAGGAAGGAGAGGAGGACGGAGAACTGTCTTGTCTTGGGGGCTTAAAAGGTCTATGCTTTACATCCGTTGTGGAGTCTAGTTTCCACAGCGCCCCCTCGTCTGAGCATTTGGAAGTCTGGCGGCGCCGGTGTGGAGAAGGAGAAGAGGAGGAGGAGGAACTACGACAGTGGTTTGGGGATGTCAGAGACGCGGGGACCGGGGCGGCGCTAAGTGGAAAACTTAGTGTGATTTTTGCATTTTTAGGTCCATCTGGCATGTCCTCCAGTCTTTCCTCCATCACAGCTTCTCCCCGACTTCCATGCCTTTTAGCCTTCATTTTCAGCTGCTTGGCCCCTCCCTCCTCGTCTTCCTGACAGGAGACTTGTTGTTTAGTTGGGTGTGGCTGTAAGAAGGTCTGGACTGGGTGACAGGTGTCCAAAGTCCCAGATGCCAGCGTCAGGGAAGACAACGGTGACAACTGCCGACTCCTGTGGCACGTAGCTTTCTTGGATACACTGTGTAGTATGTTGCAGAGGGGTTTTAGGCTGGCAGCCAGGTGTTGCTTGCTTAGATTTGGCTTAAAAAGGCCCGCATGGATGGGGTCCCACACCTTCTCACCGGACACCATGACCAGCCCTCAAAATCTGAAAGACAAGTCAGACAAAAAAATTAGCTCACATTCAAATGTATCCAGATAAAAATTAAAAGCTTTTGCAGTAGTGACACTTGTGGAACACTTTGAGCAAAGGAACTGAATGCCCCGAGAGGACTGAACTCTTATGACTCTTACAGCCAGGAATGGTGAGTGAAAGACGGGAGAGTAGGGGAAAGGAATGACTGCGGCGTTGCTGGTTTAGATTTCAGCCAAGTCTTCAGAAAGACATTCCAGAGATCCATCTCTCTCTCTCTCTCGTCTATGACACAACATTCCCTACGCCTAATTGGAGAGCATCCAAACTTAATCAAGATTCCCTCAAAAGAGAAGGTTGACTTGCATCCATGGTCCTAATGGCCATAAAAACAGTTTGAAGAGCTTGCCATTTGTGCAAGAGTCTTGTTAGCCATTCCTGGCAGTGGCTAGTATTTGCCAGGCATGACTCTAACCATTTATTTGTGAAGGGAAAGGCAGCAGGGGAGCAGAGAAGAGGAGGAAGATTGCATGCGTGTGCAGTACACAGAAAAAGGGGTGTTTTTCCGCCCTCTGCGTCCGGTGCAATCCTAGCTAAGCTGTAGATGAGCGACAGGCAATTCTCATTTCCATTCTAATTCGGCTGCCAAGGTGGGAGACGCTGTTCTTCTGCATGCAAAAGATATCTTCACATGCAAAAGGCAATTTGATGTTATTACTTATTTAAAATAGGGCCATTTTTTGTTGGGGTCTGTCGACTTAGAACGACAACAGAGACAGTATAAGGCCATAATGATGTGATGAGAAGAAAAATCCTCAGTCATGCTTTTCTGCTTGCGTTTTCAAGCAGCCAGGCAGCCAGTAAGGCAGGCCGCTGTAAAATTCCACAGGCAGCCCTGAACAGGCAGAAACTAGGTCAGCACTGTTATTGCAGAGGGAAAAGGAGGGAGGAAAGAGGGTGAGGAAGAGGGAGAAAGAGTGATAGAAAATGCAAAAGAGAGAAAAATAAGTGAAGAAAAGGGGTGTCAGACAGATAGGAGCCCAGGAAACAAGCAGCACATAAAGAAAAATAAATCCCTCCTACTTTTCCTTTATGGCACACACGCACCATGGTCAGGCAGCCTCCATGACCATGAAGTCGTTTAACTTGGAAATGACATTCAAAACCTAAAGGTGAAGCTGAGGGCAAGAGGCCTTTGAACATAGTGTTCAGGTTGAAACAATTGGAACCGGGGAGTTAAGTATCTAATGACATTGTGGAGCAGGCCAAGCGTATCTGTGTATGACTGAAAATAATCCATCCTTTGGCACCAGCCTTGTTCTGTTTTGCTGCTGTGTACTGAGACATGTATTTGTCGGCTGCATTTGATGAGCGATAAATGTGCAGAAAATCCCTTATGGAGAGCGCCAGTCTGCTACAAGTGGGCAGACACAGAGAGACGGCGCTAAGGCTAATACTTTCACCATCTCATCTGATGCTTGCGCCGCGGACAGGGAAATGCGTATGACGCCCCCTCAGTGTTGTGCTTTATCTCCCAGTGACGCACGCACACTACACAAGAAGAGCCTGCATGACACACTCACATTAAATGCTATGTAAATGTGTTGGATCCAAAACAATCTGCTGATGCACAAAGCATTGAAAGAAAAATAAAACATATGTTAATAAATAAATTAAAGCATACGGTAGTTATATAGATTTTAAATAAAGGGTAAATAGCTGTATTTAAACTGCTATTAAGTATAGGTAACGCACATCCAGTCCTTGTGCTTTGGAAAGAGAATGTTTTCTGATATTCCACCTACATTTATCCAATCAGGTGAAAATAGGCAGTCCTGCCTCTTATCAGGCGGAAATATGTGACAATTGCACTATTCAACTCTACACAGTGATATAGATGTTTGTTAGTGTGATTTTTTTTTTGAAAGTTACTGCTTTTATTTCTTTTCTTTGACTAGAGACAAAATAGAATGGTAACTGCTTAAACTGATTATAGGAAAACTAACCAAAGACCGAATCACTGATTTCTTCTTAAATAAACATTCGGTGCTCTCTGCACTCACTGTCAAACAGACAAATGTGACCATGAGTGTGGCAAGGACCCTTAAGCAAAATACAAATACACAGCAGCCCTGTTCCCACACCTCAATGCATCAGGATGTGCCGTGCAAACAAACATATCAGGGGGCTGAAAAAGTACTCATCTATTTCTGCTTGTGGAGGAGCATGACAAAACAGTGTGAACAGGTGCTCAGCTTGTGCAGGACAAATCACTAACTAGACTATCGTAAACAAAAAAACACTGTACACCAAATGTTTTTGCTTTCACCTAACAGCAGACAGAGGAAACTGTGACATACTTTTCTGCATTGATTCAATTTGGATTTGCAATTAAATAACAACAGTGAAAAGGTAAACGGTCTGCTTCTGAAGATGGAAATTTAGTTTAGTTATAATAATCACACATCTTCTTGGACTGAAAATTATTCTAAACGTTTATTCCAATTTATGTTGATTGACAATCCAACTTCAGCTTAAATAACATTTGATTTGCATGTCAAAGACAAGCATTTTGAATTGACGGAAACCTGACAGATTACCAGTGGAAACATCACAGCAAAAGTTGCCTTGCATAACACATACAAGAGGACAGCAGAGGAGTTTGGCTGGTGCACCAGCTTGAGGCCTTGAACTAGCCGTTTGAGCAATCTGTTTATTCCTCACTGAAAATGGATATTTTGCTGCCTGACAAATAACAATTAGGAGTCAGTTACCACGCTTTTCACATCATCACGCTTTTTCCCTGCTTGTTTATCTGTCACAGAAAAGGCGTGGAAATGAATGACAGCACCAGTTTGATGGAAAGGTGAGTCATGGAACTGGAAAACATCCATTAAATGTTGTAGCAAACCCAGTAAGATAAGCTTTTTTCCTTTCCAAGCAAGGACAAATTTGTGGGGTATAGTGTAACATTTATTAATTTTTTTCTGTTAATATAGTAAATACAGAAAGACCATTTAATAATTTAATAAATGCTTTTCATTTTAAACTCAAATTAAGCACAGAAACAGTGAATAAAGAAAGTTTGCATAAATATTTAAAATGATTTTTTGAATGAATCTGAAGTTTGCTGAACCTTTACACGTGCTTTACTTTTTTCTTAAAATCATATATTTTTTTAGAACCCAGGGCAAATCAAGTGAAATTGTGGATTTCCTGAAACAATACAACGGTGGTGAGGAATAATTGGGGCGTCTGTATGGGCTGAACATGGTCTTCCAGCCGGTGAGTCAGTAGCAAGAAGCATGACGGGAAGAGGAAGGTGTTGGGCATATTCCCAGTGAGGGGCAGCCAGAGGGGCCCGACCAATGCAGCAGCCGCTAGTCTGGACGGAGCAGAGTGCATCTGTGTGTGTCTGGGTGGTGGGGGAGTGGGGGTAACGTTAGTAAGAATAAGCAAGTGAACTCTCCACAACCCCCCGGCCAGGCAAGTGTAGGAGAGCCAACCAGATGGGATAAAGGGAGGAGGGTAGGGAAGGAAAGCTTGTGTGTCCGGGAGTGGTTTAGAGGGTGAGGTATTAGTGGTGTGAGCAGGGGAGGTAGTGGTAACTTCAAACACATCTATGTTCACATTTTATGGTTTCCTTGTCTTTCAGATCCCCCTCAGCGTTCCTACCTGCAAAGCCCACTTATCCCCTCTCACACTATTCCTTAAATGTAAACTGGCGTATATGTCATATGGCATTGTTTTCACATGCCACTCCACGCACCAGCGAACCTGCCATGTCTAAAACGCCACACTCTTCATGGTCTGTTAGCTCTCAGCTCAGCACGTAATTTCCATAATTCTGCTCGCTGCAAAAGAATCACGGGACACATTAAGGAACAGTGAGATTCCCCCCAAAAAGTGTCTAGGGAGAGTAATACAACACTTGTGACCTTTTTGAGGTAATTTCTCCAAAATAATTTTCAATTTCATGCACATTCTCTGTAGAAGCATGAAAGTCTCATGGGCGTTTTGTGCCTGATAACTACCTTGAGTGTTGAGTACTGTTGTAGTTTCTGTGTGAGCACACTACAATACAATCAATACGTAGTTTTACTTTGTAAAGTTTAAGAAATAACAAACCTTAAAGTACAGAAGAGCTCAGCTTTGACAACTTGATGAACTGTATGACCCCAAAGAGCAGCAAGAAACTACACTTCCTATTGTCTGACCTATGACCCCTTTGGCACAGTGGATCATATTTTCCATACATTAAGCTCACAGGCTTGGATTGGCATCCATGGAAACCAGGAATGTGGAGTAGTTGGCAGCAGATGCTCTGTTGTTTTGGAAAGAAAAAAAGTAAGGCTTAGAGCAGTAACAACGGGATTGGTGACATCAGTATGCCCTCTGCTGCTGTACAAGAGACAGGCTACAGCTAAACAACATGCTGGTAAAATGGAGGACACACTGAGGGGCCCGAAGCCGAAAGAAGAGCAGAACCACTATGAGAGATGTTTACTGTAGTCTACATACAAGTTTCTTTTTGCCAAAAATACTTCCTCTACTGTTGTTGGTGAGTTGATGGACAAGGGTAAGGGGGATGGCCCACCAACAATAAAGCCTCAAACGAGTTTAATCCTTGTTTTAATGTAGGCTGGTTGCTCCTTATTTGCTGGGGCTCACACAGACGCAAGATCCGTCAATAAATTAAAAGTTTCATCACAATCTCCAAACGAGTCATCGCTCTTGAAAAAGAACTGCGTGGTGCGACAGAGGGGAGGATGAGGGAGAAGAGGCCTGTTATTGGCACACACGCAGAGGCACGGACAGACCCAGCGTAGGCACAAAAACACAGAAAAACCTTTCGCAAACACGCAGGGCATAAAAACGCACACCCACTAACACACCCCAAGCACACGCATGCTATAATACAAACCCGCGCAGCAAACACCGCCACAACAGCAAGAAAAACAAGCAGGAAAACAACTGAATACAGCCTCTCTTCCTCTTATTCTGTCTGTCTGTCTCTCAGGAAGGCAAGCATACGAGAGAACGTACCTCTGAAAACCTCCTGCTGCATCTCTGCTGCGATGTGTTCTCTCCCCTCACACTCCCTCTCTCCCCCTCGCTCTCGGTGTATGCGCACGTCCGAGTGTGTGTCAGGGAGAGGGAGAGCAAGCACAGGGAGAGGCGGCGCACACAGATACACACATGCAGGCAGCAGTGTGTGAAGACAGAGGGCAGGAGCAATTCTCACACTCGAACTTGCTTGCGCTCTCACACTCACTCCACTTTCAGCCTCTGACACACAATTCTTGCCGTTTTTTTTTCTCCCCCCCTTTCTCCAACCCCTCTGCTGAATCCAGTCTTCCTTTTATTTGGAAGTGTTGTTCCCTCTCTCTGGACACATACACACAGTACTTTATATACACAAAGCCCAGTGATAGGGAGAGGGAGGGAGAGTGGGAGAGCAAGCAAGCAAGCAAGAGGACGCCATTTAAGCAGTTTGTTACGAGAACTGCAAGTCCCCAAAATGGCTGAAAACAAACAGGAACCACGCCAACTCACAAAACCAGTGTATGGGGACGGACAGACAGACAGAGACATGAGTAACAAGTGAGTTGGGGAGAAAGCGGGAAAGTAAGACAGAGGGATAAACGGCTGGAGTCAAATGGCGGACAAGAACAGTGTGAAACAAGTGCCACTGAGGGAAAAATTAAATGGGACTATTGCGTGGTTAAATCGTTGCACTTCAGTAAAGTTTGGGGACAAGGGAAAGACTGAAATTGTGTGAGGCCATGCCAAGTTATCCTAGCGCTGAATTCTTGAGAATGGCTTGAGTTGCAAAAAAAGCCTCACCTGACACTTCCCATAATGCCCCAGCGTCTAGTACACAATCCCAGCTCTGCTGCTTAAACCTCTACGCTCAACTTCAACACCAGAGTGGTTTTCCTACAGCTAACAATTAGCTGTGCACATTTACTCACAACACACAATTAAACAACACAGCAAGTGAAAGGCCATTCTTTGTTATGTATGGTCAGCTTTCACTCAAGTCACTGATAGGTCCATCTAAAGCAACATAATGCTGTAATGACATCGATCAAAACAAGGCAGGGCTCTGGGTAGTGGTATTTGGTGCAGAAATTATTCATTTTATTTATAAGTTGGGAGTTATTGTAGTTACTTTTTTTCAGAAAGCATGTATGCTTTATAGCTATTAAACATTTATGTCAATAAATCGAGCTGCTTTATTAGAAAGAAAGAGAAATTAACCCAAAATATTATGGACATATAGGAAGTTGCTATCCTGTAGCCAAAGACGTTTGCATGTAACAAACTTATCAAAACATGTCCCTTAAGAATTGCACAATTCTATGATAGTCTTACACAGTCATTCTTAGAGTCGTAAAAACAAAATATTCCTGTGCACTACTGTCATAGCTTGTGGCCTCTGGTGTCTCTGATTCACCTCTAGCTACACAAACTTTTCAACAACAACCTTTGTAATCAGCTACACTTTCCATGGGCAGTGGAAATTCTTCTCATCTCCACTCCATCGACATGGCGGCTGAATGAAAGTAAGAGGAGGGTTGAAGGTTCTAGCACAGTTCTGCTACAACACCATCATACAGCTGCCTTCCCGCGCACACACACCCACCCATCGGACCCACCAAATGAACCTTGACGCCAACTACCCACCCCCTCATGCCCTTTCCCTATTTTGCGTCTCTCTCACCCTCATTGTACGTTGCCACTCTTGTCTCCATGGGAACCACTCTGGGATTGGGTGTCGTTTCTGTGACCTCTCTGGTTGTTGAGGTTGGACAAACTTTTTTCTTACTTCCCTCTCCTTGTCCCGTCTTTTATGCACCCCTGCACGTTTTTGAGGTATGCTGGTTTGAAAGGATGGGACAGACAACTGGGTATAAAGGTATGAGACAGTAAAGTTAGAATAAAAAATCTGCACACTGTAACAGAGGCCATGCGTGAATTAGACTTTAGTTAGCAAAGACAATTATGTGTATGTATGTGTATCTTAGCATTGTCTAGTGATTGCACCCACCAACTCTGTCCTGCCATCTGATTTTATCAAGGTTGGGCCAAAGATGGACTCTCATGCCAACAACCAACAAAAAGATATGAACAAAAATGGAAGAGCTATTGAAGTTAATGTGGTGGAAAATATAAGCATTTAGGTTGAATTGGAATTAAGCAAAGTAAATGATTTGCTAGGCCAGTTATCCTTCACTGCGCATCTACAGTTGTGATTTACATAACAAAAAACAAACTGTTTAAATATTATTATATAATCTTTATGAGATTTTGCCTGAATAAGCTCAATATTCAATTAAACAGCAAGAAAATTAGAAGGGACATTTAAGAACCAAAAAAATGTGCCCTCCACGCAGTTAACTGGTGCAGCTTAACCGCAGTGGTAGAAAGCTCCGCATCTTGTGGTGGTGCTGCAGAGAACTACTTGGTGGCGACTGTTTTTGTCTTTTGTTTTTGCAAATGCATAGTATGGACGACAATAAATTTAAACTAATCTACATGTTTATTGTAAAGGTAATTTGCTTGTGCTACAGATGCTGTTTTATTGTAACGTATTGTCTGTATTTGTAATAGTTTAGTTGTTTCCACAGACTATTAAAAAGAAGAAGACTAATAAACTGTGCTAAAGTCCTTTCATGCAAAGACTGTAAGTGAATGCATCCTGGGGTAGGCCTAAGTGTCAGTAAACATCCGCGATGATCTCAGAGAAGGAATGACTAACCTGCTCTCCAGCTGACTTGGCATCAGATCAAAGTGGGGAGTTGAAGAGGTCAAATGTCAGTGGTTTCTTTAAGAGGAAGCAGCAGCTTCACAGGGACAACACAGTAATTCCTGTATCTGTCATCTGCAAGCCGCAATGTGAGGACAGAGAGGTAAAATGAAACCAAAGCACATACATTTCTGACAGTACTACAGATAAGCACAACAAATGTTTGCATTCAGAGCCACACAGAGATTAAGGCCTTTTATCTGTGTCTTAAAGGGCCAAAAAGAATGAAGGTCCTTAACTAATAAATGTTTGGAGTTTACACCACAGGGCACCTTTCAATTACAAGTACAGCTACAAAACCCTTCTTTTGCGCTGACCTTATTTTACTATAAATTTATTTATATTTGTTATATATATATTTGATAAGATAAACATATTCTAGCACATAATTTGCAACAAGCAAAATATGCTATTGTTACTTGCAACCTTTCTTCATCATGAGCTGCTATAATTGTTGATTTATCTTGCTGTGTGCCTAATCTCATTAGTATTATATCAACACTACTTCTTAAATATAAGCAGAGTATAGCTTTATATATTTGGCTATGTATGACTAGATAATTGTTATAAACTTTAACATACCACAATCACTGAATTCAACAAAGTATCAGATGACAGAAGAGTTTAATTATGCAGCGTCCGACAGGTCTACACTAGATATCGCTGAAACGGACGCACTGAGCCATTACAAGCATGTTTGTCTGAGCAGTAGAGCTCTGCTGAGTCACACAAGCAGTCCCAAGGCACATATAGGAGATGCAATGGATTGGGATAAAGGTAAAAAGCTATATTAAGGGTACATTGAGGATGCAATGTACAATCAGTTCTACACAATAAATTCCTTCCCTAATGTAGAGGAAAGAAGAAGCAATAGAGGTTTCAAAGTGTGCATACTGCCAAAGAAGACTGGAAAGGATAGGTGGAAAATCATATGGGAGGGGTGCTTGATATGGTGTAGAGGTGGGGGCAGAAGAGGGGAGAGGACAGGCGGCTGGTTTTTCCACTGCCAGAGAACGAGAGAGAAGGGCTAAATCAAATTAATTAGCTCCTTCATCTCCAGGCAGCTACTCAGGCATGCTGTACTGGCATAGGAAGACAGTTTGGGGGGGTCTGGGCATAAAAGAATAGGAGAAAGCAAGATAGGACATGGCGGAGTGGTGAAAAGCCTGCTGTGTATGTGCGCTATTCAGCAGGACGGCCAGAGCAGGGGAGGGTGGATAATTCTCTGATAAGCATGAGGTTTGTTTTGCTGGAGCCTCTGCCCAGCCATGAGGAGGAGGAGGAGGAGGAAGTGGCTACATGTTGGTTGACATCGTGCACTGCTGCACTTTGGGTCGACAGTACTTCCTGTTTCTAGACAGCCTGTACTTTAGTCACTGTACGCAATCCTGCTTTTCAGCATGCCGCTTTAAATAGCACACAGACAGTAAAGTCACAGAAAAGAAACTAAAATAGAGATAAAACGAAAGTGTGTTATGGAAGGCTTTGACTAAGTCCAAAAGAGTTGAAAATAAAGCAATCAACACCAGAGTACAAAGTGAAAAAAAGAGAAGCAAGGCAGCTGGTTGGAGACAATGACAATCTGCCAAAAGGAAACACAACTGCATAGAACTTGAAGACAAAAAATTAAGGGAAAAGTACATTGAAGGCATATTGACTGGTGCAGCAAGGGAAGAGCCATGCCAGACTGCATGAAGCCTGCTCTATAGCCTACTGCGCAGCAAAGACAAAGCAAAAAAGGGGAGGGCTGATAAATCAGTGTGTTATCAACAGGGTCTGTAGCCCCTCTGTTAGTGCACCCGGCTTGGGTCCATAAGATTGGGGGTCTGAAATCCCTGGGGAACAACTCTAGCAACAGTCTACCTGTGCCGGTCCCAAGCCTAGGTAAATAGAAAGAGTTGAATCAGGAAGCCTCAAAAATAACAATACATTGCCAAGCTACTCATGTGGATTACTCCGCTGTGGTGACTCCCTGAGGGAAAAAAGCAGAAAGGCAGTTACTTTTTTATGAACATGCGTGTGTATTAAAGGAATATATTTCTAGTCACTGAAAGCACCTATGTGACTTCAAGTTTAGCAATTAGTAAAAAGGAAAATTTTAGAAAAAAATTGGTGAACTGACAAAAACCAGTGCCAGCGGTCACAACCTTTGGAGAAGAGACCTGTGGACGGCTCAGTGTGGCAGTGCTGCCCAGGCCAGACTTGGCTGCACCAAGACCCTAGATTAGAACTAAGCGGATTGCAACGCGAGGTGGGATCAAGAGCAATTAATTTAGCATCCTAATCATTCTAGGAAAGACGGAGAAACATATCTCTTTCAGAAACTACGGTGAATTCTTATCGCCAAATTGTCTGGCTCACTCAACATTCCTGCTTGTGCCTAGTAGCCTACTGATAAAAAAGCAAAAATTAATACTGAAATATTAGGACAGATATTAGGACTTCAGATGGATTTAAATGGTGTGTGAAGTATAAAATAAAGATGAAAGCATTTAGCAGGAATTGGCAACAGCCAAAACAAACATCTAAAGAACAGAACATTCTCCTGCCGACAGAAATGGGCCGGCCGTTCCAACATGCTCTCATAGACAACATGCCTCTGAAACTGCGTCATGCCTTTTTATTATAAAACGGCCAAGGCCATTGCATGAACACATCAAACAGTAGACATATTGTCCACGACAATCATTATTATGAATTGTAAACCATATTGGACAGATATTTTTGGACTCATTCACAAACTTCTCAACCACTCATAAATCTTTCATTAGCTTCATTGCCTAACCATTATTTTGTGTTACCGAGAAAGCAAAAACACTCTGGGTTTCTTTTCTGTGAAATGTGCACTAAACTGGCAATGCAAGTGAGTTCAGTTGCTTAAAAGAAAAGTTGGATCCGATTATAACATTGTTATTAAAGCTAAAAAAAATTATGCACTTTCTGCTCTATCTATGGGCCTATACTGCTTTCCAACTTCATGGTGGGAGTTTTTAACAGCCCTCAACAAACCTCCAGTGAAGCATGCTCTGGCATCCAGCAGACAAGAGCTCCCCCTAGTACACACACACACACACACAAAAAAAAAGCCTTCAGGAAAGCAAACACATGCAGTGTCATAATGACAAAGTACACCTTTTAAATCTATTCATGTTTAAATTACTTCCCTAATACCAATTTCTCAATGCTTAATGTTGACCTGTGGCTTGGGAACTACCTATATCTGTTAAGAAGTACGCAATTATAGTCAACCTTTTTTACAAAATTATTTAGTACTTTTAAAATGTGAGCGATTTGATGCAAAGCAAATACATTTGTTTTTAGTTACTGTATCACTTGTTTACCATTTATCCTAAACGTATCGCATTTGTATTATGACTGTATATAACTGTGTACGACAAACAGGCTTCTGTGAACTGACCTCCAAAGTTAAAGTTGTGGCAGTATGGGGCAGTCCTGTGGGACCTGCTTCCGCTCTGGAAATGTGGTTGTGCAATGCCTTCCATAAGTCGTCTATTCTCAATATGAACCAGAGGAGGGCGCCATCTGTCAATAATGATTCCTTTGTACAATCATGGCATAGCATGGCACATGGTGAACAAAGTGATTTACTGTCAGACTTATCTATGCATTCCAAACCTGATACTGGTGTAATTTTCAGTGACCCTCTTGATTTGCCTGAATAAGGACATTGCAGCAGATGAGGTATCCATTCTTTCTTCTGTGCTTTGTTACTGTCTCAGCTGAACCTGGCAAAAATACATGATGCAAACAGGTACATTCATGTTTGTAGCAGCACACATTAAGATGACCTGCCATTGAAGTGAGTAAATTTAAGTGTAGTACGACCCATCACTATTTAACTCCCCCAAAAAGAAACCACACAGATGTCTGGAAACAGATTTATCCCATTTATTTAAAAAGGACAGGCATAGTAACAAAGTTATTTGAAAAATAAGATACATTCATTTCAATGCATAGGGAGTACAACGGCAGATAAAGTTTTTCGCAATCATAACTCTGGTGAACTAGTCTAAATTACCTTAAAATACTTGTATCTTTGGAAGTGGTAATTACAAAAACAGCAACAGAAATACATCTTGGACATACAGATTAGATGAGATGACTAGGTCTCAGATACAACGGGACTGTTTACGTATGTAGGACTTTTACAGAAAAAAATATACTTAATCCTATCCCGAAAGAAACATAAAATAAATCAGACCTGGGTTACCAGGATACATCTATTGTGTAACAAGCCTTTTAAATCCTCAGTGACTGGGGATAAGGTGACCGCTTAATTCTGTTAAAGTTACAAAGACTAGGACAAAAGGGAAATCCTACTACTGAAATACCTTTAATCGACTATAACTTTTTTTGTTTTTTTAACTTCTTCAATAAATGTAAAGCTGTAGTTCACCAAAACCTGACTAATAGGCATGTAATGTTACTTGGAAAATGGATTCAATTCTCGACAGAAGCTTATAGCTATTATACCGGCTCCCGTTTTAACAACTCAGAGCGTTCTAATACGAAGTATGTTATACCTGAAACAAAGCCGACTGAGGGGGTAAATACAGATTGGCCAACCGAATAGTAAAAACTAGCATGAAGAATCCAGACTCCATCTTTCTTGTCTACAACAAGAAGCACATCGCCACACGCCGCCATGTTGGGGGTTTGTGGTGTCCGACTGTAGCTGTAATAGCCTTGAATAAAACCGTGAAAGTGTTACAAGCTTGTACACGATAAACCTCCGTCAATGAGATCCAAAAATAAAGTAAAACTTGAACCAGGATTGCAGAAATGTGCATTATTGTATTAAAAATAGCTGCCTAGTAGGATATTGTCAGGATATGCCAGGCTAAATTAGCTTAGGCTAATGGAGGCGAAATTTGGTTAAAAAAATATAAACAAACAACAGATGCTATTCAAGCACCATCAAAGCTTCACGAGTACATTAACTTTAGATTTGGATTAAACGATATACCACTGCTGTCGACAATCTTTTCCCCAATAAGATGTTAAGCCGTAATTTAATTTAACAACAGCAAGGTGGTTTACGTTTTAAATAAGGTTGTTTGATCAACTTTGAGCATGAAATTCTGCTTTTTACCCGTTTGATCGGGTATATTATGTTAGTGACCGCCAAATCATTGCCGAGTGTTATTAGCTAGCTAACTAGCCACTTCTTTTTAAACAATGGCCTACAAGTATCTTGAATCATTTGTCAAAAATATTAAACTTTATAAACAGAAGCACAAATGAGAATAGAGAGAAACCACATAGACAATGCGTGCAAATAGAGAAAGCCGAGAAATTATGAAAATACACATCCTATCAACACATTAGGCTTTTCCGAGACTTTCCTAGAAGCGCGTAGAGAAAATCCGCTTCTTTGTCCGGTCGTGGGTCGAAGGCGAGTCCGAGGCTCACAGCAAAATCCCGGCGATGCAAAAATACAAAGATTGTTTTCAAGACACCTCGACGTATATCGCAAAAAGTTCAAAAATAATCCACTATCAAGTGTTTTAAAATTAACCTGTCACGTATTATAAGAAATATATTCTGTTTAAACAAAGAACTTGACAGGCCTCAGCCCTGAGCCTCTTTTCTTAGAGCCCAGGCTGATGCAGCGCGAGACGAACGGTAGAACAGAGATTTTTTTTACTTTTGCTCAGAGGGAAGAAATTCGCCTCGGCAAAGATCGGCAATTGTCGGAAAGTGGGTGGATTTTGTTAAAATTAATCCAAACGAGTTCCAATCTTTCTAGTCATTGGTCTCCCACAGTTTGTTGCTTAATATTAATGAGAAAACCGACCAATCCAAGCGGCCTAGAATGACTATTCATATAATGTATGCAGATTACTGGTGGCACAGCCTACTGTGTTTTTAAAAGCCAATCAAAAATAGTTTAGGTTGATTAAATACCCGCCTTTCATTCTTATTGGTCTAAAATAACAAACGTGCCAGTTGATTGGCCTTACGTGAGTCTAAATTAATTATTCATTTAACTGTCCCGAATGGCCAATGAGCGCTTTAATACAGAGTTACATGTCCCACCTCCTGAAGACTCTGTCCCTGGTTTCATGGGTGTGTAACCCCGTGGTAGCAGTTCTGTCTATATAAACAAGCGTTGGACAGTTTAGCTTTCAGAAGCGCTTAGAGCGCTCCAGAGTGTAGATCAGGAAAGGGGAGGGGAACGGTCGGTGGCCGTCCAACTTTGGACTAAACCATATTAAATCTACTATAAAGCCATCTGACCACAGAGGTCGCTGGGATATCGCCTTCGGAGACTTTCCGGTCACCGTTGGCGGCCTGACCAGAGTCGTGGTGACAATTTAAAGGCTGTTCCTGCTCACAAAGCGGCGTGCCGACGAAGGACGCGTCTCTTTGAATAGACAGGATGCACGGACCGCCCTCCGGCGACAGCGCATGCCCATTGCGCACGATCAAGAGAGTTCAATTCGGCATCATCAGCCCAGATGAGCTTGTAGGTTTTTTTTTTTTTAATGGGGACCGGGGATATTTTATAAATATTACAAACCACACATTTGTTTCCGTTTGTTTAGAAATCTGAGGTTCAACATACTTGGCACAGCCTTCCGTTTGTTTACAAAGCAAAATGCGTGTTAGCCTAGCCTAGCATGCTAGCGGTATCTGGTGTGAGCTAACTAGCATGTGAAGCTAGAAGTTTGAAAACTTTAAGCACAACATTATCAAATACGGCCCATGCTATCACATGAATTAAACCCTAATTATTTTATGAAGTGCAACTTGAAGGCCCAATTTTTATTTATTTATTTTTTATTACTAGTTTATATGATTTTTGATGTAGTCTAACAATGCTTAATCACTTTATAAAATAATTAAAATGTTTCAAGTACATAGTTCTATCTAAATTATTTATTTTATATATATATATATATATATATATATATATATATATATATATAGAATAAATTTAAAGTGGCGTATGAAAGCAAAGGAAATTGTTTATAAGTCTTGATAATTGTGTGAGTCGAGCTATGTAGTATGTACACATTTTAGCTCTAATGTGAACCAATTATTTGTTTACATCTTCCTAGAAACGGATGTCAGTTACAGAAGGGGGAATTAAATACCCCGAAACAACAGAAGGAGGACGCCCTAAACTTGGTGGCCTAATGGACCCTAGGCAAGGCGTCATTGAACGGAGTGGAAGATGTCAGACTTGTGCAGGTATAGCTTTTATTTATTTATTTTTTTCTCTAGTTTGCCAGTCATTTAGTTCTGCTGTTTATTAACTCTGAATCTTTTGCAGGCAACATGACAGAATGTCCAGGTCACTTTGGACACATAGAGTTGGCAAAGCCAGTTTTTCATGTTGGCTTCATAACAAAGATAATGAAGGTGCTACGCTGTGTCTGCTTCTTTTGCTCCAAACTTTTAGTAGATTCGGTGAGTATGTTTTCCTTGATTTGAAAGTGAAAAAATGTCCCAGTTTCTGTGCTGACTTGTGTCTTTTCACTGTTGCAGAACAACCCTAAGATCAAAGACATCCTAGTCAAGTCTAAAGGACAACCTAGAAAACGACTGACACACGTTTATGAGCTCTGCAAAGGGAAAAATATCTGTGAAGGAGGGGAGGAGATGGACAACAAGTTTGGGATGGAACAGCAGGAGACTGAGGAGGACATTACTAAGGAGAAGGTAATTTTATTTATTGTGGCTCTATTATCAATATAGTTCAAATATTATAATACATTGTCATGTTAAAACAATTTCCAGGGTCATGGTGGCTGTGGGCGGTACCAACCACGCATTCGGCGATCTGGTTTGGAGCTGTATGCTGAGTGGAAACATGTCAATGAGGATTCCCAGGAGAAGAAAATCCTGTTGAGTCCAGAGCGTGTGCATGAGATCTTCAAACGCATCGCAGATGAGGAGGACGTCATCTTAGGCATGGACCCTAAATTTTCTCGACCTGAATGGATGATTGTAACTGTGTTGCCTGTGCCTCCACTGGCTGTTAGGCCTGCTGTGGTCATGCAGGGATCTGCCCGAAACCAGGTAAAGAGTCAAACCATTTCCTACATGTATCAAGGTTCAAACAAATTTAGCATTGTGAATGAAATGTCTGCTTCTGCTTGAAAGGATGATTTGACCCACAAATTGGCCGACATAGTCAAGATCAACAACCAGCTCAGAAGAAATGAGCAAAGTGGTGCGGCAGCTCACGTTATAGCTGAGGATGTAAAGCTCCTCCAGTTTCATGTAGCTACAATGGTGGACAATGAGTTACCAGGTCTGCCAAGGGTATGTATGCAGTTTACTATACTTCACATTAGGAAAAATACTTTTAGTTGTAATGGGTTGTTTCACTCTATTTGTTTTAGGCAATGCAAAAGTCTGGCCGGCCTCTTAAATCCCTAAAACAGCGTTTAAAGGGAAAGGAAGGCAGAGTTCGAGGGAATCTAATGGGCAAGCGTGTGGACTTCTCTGCACGAACTGTCATCACACCTGATCCCAACTTGCAAATCGACCAAGTCGGTGTCCCACGATCCATAGCGGCTAACATGACCTTCCCTGAAATTGTCACACCCTTTAATATTGACAGGTACACAGATTTTTGTGCTTTTGTCTAGAAGCCACATTTTTTTTTATATTATTTGGTGGTAATTCATTCTAAAATTTCTTTACCAGATTACAAGAACTGGTGCGAAGAGGAAACAGCCAGTACCCGGGTGCAAAATACATCATTCGAGACAATGGAGACAGAATTGACCTGCGATTTCACCCAAAACCAAGTGACCTTCATCTGCAAATTGGCTATAAGGCAAGAACAAACTCCCAAATCATGGAGTTGTGCGTTTAAAGTAGAATGAAACCTAAACTGATTTTTTAAATTTTTTTTTTTATTTTATAGGTTGAAAGACACATGTGTGATGGCGATATTGTCATCTTTAATCGTCAGCCTACACTACATAAAATGTCTATGATGGGGCACAGAGTACGAATTCTTCCCTGGTCCACTTTTCGACTAAACCTCAGGTATTAAATTAATAACCTATCCCTGTTTATTTATTTTTTTATTGACTATGGATGAAAGTGTTTAACAGCTGCTTTTCCTCCAGTGTCACAACCCCATATAATGCTGACTTTGATGGTGATGAGATGAACCTGCACTTGCCTCAGTCACTTGAGACAAGGGCAGAGATTCAGGAGCTTGCCATGGTGCCGCGCATGATTGTGACACCCCAGTCCAACAGGCCCGTCATGGGTATTGTGCAGGACACGCTCACAGCAGTGCGCAAATTCACCAAAAGAGATGTCTTTTTGGAGCGGGTAAAGAGGCTGCTCAATAACCAATGCCTGATGTTTTTAAACAAAATAATAAAAAAAATTAAATTAAATTACGGCTCGGAGAGCTCCTGGTAAATTCTTTTCTTGCTTTAGGGTGAAGTGATGAATCTGCTTATGTTCCTCTCCACCTGGGATGGAAAAATGCCTCAACCGGCCATCCTTAAACCCCGTCCACTGTGGACAGGCAAGCAAATATTCAGTCTTATCATTCCTGGACACATCAATGTCATCCGCACACATAGCACCCACCCCGATGAAGAAGATAGTGGCCCATACAAGCACATCTCACCTGGTGACACCAAGGTACTTCTCCAACCAAGGAATCGGCAGAAAACATTGAATAGGAGTTGAAATAACAAAAGGTCTTTTTTAGGTAATTGTGGAGAATGGCGAGTTGATCATGGGCATTCTTTGTAAGAAATCCTTGGGAACTTCAGCCGGCTCCCTCGTCCACATCTCCTATCTTGAGATGGGCCATGACATCACCAGACTTTTCTACTCCAACATTCAGACAGTGGTCAACAACTGGCTTCTTATTGAGGGTAATAACTTGGTTAAAAATTGTGCTCTGTGCTTGTTGTCCCATTCATTTTTATTTTATGTTACTCTTTATTTTCTCCTCAGGTCATTCCATTGGTATTGGTGACTCTATTGCTGATGCAAAGACATACCTTGACATTCAGAATACCATTAAGAAAGCCAAACAGGATGTGATTGAAGTAAGTATGACGTACATATTTACTTTAGCATGGATGTAGTTTTCTTTCGAAAGGATAAATTTGATTCTTTATGTCAGGTTATTGAGAAAGCCCACAACAATGAATTGGAGCCAACCCCTGGTAACACTCTGAGGCAGACCTTTGAGAACCAGGTGAATCGGATTCTCAACGATGCTCGTGACAAGACAGGATCTTCTGCCCAGAAGTCACTGTCTGAGTACAACAACTTCAAGTCCATGGTGGTGGCAGGTTCAAAAGGTTCCAAAATTAACATCTCGCAGGTAAATGCCTCTTTCATACGTGGGAAAACAAAGTGTATTAATACACTAACAGTGAAATAATTTCATCTCAGGTTATTGCGGTGGTAGGACAGCAAAACGTAGAGGGTAAACGAATCCCTTTTGGTTTTAAACACCGCACTCTACCACACTTTATCAAAGATGACTACGGGCCTGAGAGCAGAGGCTTTGTAGAGAACTCGTACTTGGCTGGCCTCACGCCAACTGAGTTTTTCTTCCACGCTATGGGAGGAAGAGAGGGTCTGATCGACACAGCTGTCAAGACAGCTGAGACAGGTAAGTCCAGACACCCATTTAAAATAAAGATGTAGAATGTGAATGTCTGTGACACAAAACTTGGAGATGCCTTCTTCTTTTACCAGGTTACATCCAGCGACGTCTGATCAAATCTATGGAGTCAGTCATGGTAAAATATGATGGCACAGTACGAAATTCTATCAATCAAGTGGTGCAGCTGCGTTACGGAGAGGATGGCTTGGCTGGAGAGAATGTTGAATTTCAGAACCTGGCAACAGTCAAGCCTTCACACAAAGCCTTTGAAAAAAAGTGAGAATTGGTTGAACAAGTATCACACTGGGAACAGTAGTTTGAAATCTTAATGATTAACGGCCTGTTTTCTGTATAGGTTTAGGTTTGATTGTACCAATGAACGAGCACTGAGGCGGACGCTACAGGAAGACATCATCAAAGACGTGTTGACCAATGCCCATGTGCAGAGTGCCTTGGAAAGAGAATTTGACAAGATGAGGGAGGACCGGGATGTCCTCAGAGCTATTTTCCCCACTGGGGATAGTAAGGTTTGTGTGAATCAGGCTGTCATTTACAAAGTGGCAAACTATTTTTTTGTTTAATCCTAATGGTCAAATTTGTTTTTGTTCTTAGGTGGTGCTTCCTTGCAATCTGGCCAGAATGATCTGGAACGCTCAGAAAATCTTCCGCATAAACACTCGAACCCCAACAGACCTGCATCCGTTAAGAGTGGTTGAAGGTGAGCTTTCACAACAAACGGGTGTATTACGCTTTTTTTTTTATTTCTATTTTTTCCTCAGCGTTGCTGCACTATGCGCTCATGCATTAATTTCTAATTTACAACTTACTGATCGTGGTTTTTTTTTTTTTTTTTAAACCAGCTTCTTACTAATAGCGGTCCTAATTTAATTGGGGTATAAAGAACGTCTTTAACATTAGGGTTGGGATGTTTATTCATTATTGTCTCAAGATAATGATTCCTGAGATTAAATAAAAATGACTTGTATTTTTTTTTCACAGGGCTAATGGACCTTAGTAAGAAGCTGATTATTGTAAATGGTGATGACCCTCTGAGCAGACAAGCTCAAGAAAATGCCACGCTGCTCTTTAACATCCACCTGCGTTCCACGCTCTGCTCCAGACGCATGACTGAGGAGTTTCGCCTTTCTACTGAGGCTTTTGACTGGCTGCTAGGAGAGATTGAGACAAAGTTTAACCAGTCAATTGTAAGCATACCACCCCAATGTATTTGGTGCATTTCTTTCCCAAAATGTATAACAATGTTTTCTTCTGAATTTCCAGGCTCATCCTGGAGAGATGGTTGGTGCTCTGGCTGCTCAGTCGCTGGGAGAGCCAGCCACTCAGATGACACTCAACACTTTCCATTATGCTGGTGTGTCAGCCAAGAACGTAACATTGGGTGTGCCACGTCTAAAGGAATTGATCAACATCTCCAAGAGGCCCAAAACCCCTTCACTGACTGTTTTCCTGCTGGGTCAGGCTGCACGAGATGCTGAGCGGGCTAAGGACATTCTGTGCCGACTGGAGCACACAACACTCAGAAAGGTAAAAGAAGTGAATCCTTTTTTTAAAAAAAAAAAATTAGGGTTATGACCAAACTTTTGATGAATTCTTTTTTTTTTTTTTTTTTGTAAAAAATAAAATAAAAATACCCCGACACAAAACTGAAGAAGAGTTTTGTTTCAGGTGACTGCAAATACAGCCATCTACTACGACCCCAACCCTCAGAACACTGTGGTAGCAGAGGACCAGGAGTGGGTGAATGTCTACTATGAGATGCCAGACTTTGATGTTACTCGTATTTCACCGTGGCTGCTGCGCATTGAGCTCGATCGCAAGCACATGACTGACCGTAAGCTAACCATGGAGCAGATTGCAGAGAAGATTAATGCAGGTGTGTTTTGCCTTTTGAAGACATAAACATGTAAACAACTACATTTTATAGTAATAATTTGATCTCTAAAAGGTTTTGGAGATGACCTGAATTGTATCTTTAATGACGACAACGCTGAGAAGCTGGTGCTGCGAATCCGAATCATGAACAGCGATGAAAACAAATTCCAAGAAGTAAATGATTTAAAAAAAAAAAAAGCAAAGTAATCAAGTTGTAGTCACTTCACACTAATCACACTTAATATTTATCTCTGTAGGACGAGGAGGTGGTTGATAAAATGGATGACGATGTGTTCTTGAGATGCATTGAGTCCAATATGCTGACAGACATGACTCTGCAGGGTATTGAGCAGATCAGCAAGGTACAGCAATCACACTGTTAATGCAACTAACTATGCTCTTTTACATTGAAAATGGTCAAACTCCGAGCTCCTGTTCTCCAGGTGTACATGCATCTGCCGCAGACAGACAACAAGAAAAAGATCATCATCACAGAGGACGGTGAGTTTAAGGCTCTACAGGAGTGGATCCTCGAGACAGACGGTGTGAGCCTAATGAGAGTGCTCAGTGAGAAGGACGTTGATCCTGTCAGGACAACTTCTAATGACATTGTGGAGATCTTTACGGTATGTCACTATGACGACAAATCAAAATTCTGAAAACTGTTCACTTGAGGGGGGAAAAAAACTCATGCTTGTTTGTTACTATGGTCTTCTAGGTCCTGGGAATTGAGGCTGTACGAAAGGCTCTGGAGAGAGAGTTGTACCATGTTATCTCCTTTGATGGTTCATACGTCAACTACCGTCACTTGGCTTTGCTCTGTGACACAATGACATGCAGAGGTCACTTGATGGCTATCACACGTCATGGCATCAACCGTCAAGACACAGGGCCTCTCATGAAGTGTTCCTTTGAGGAGACTGTAAGTTACATAAATGCATTTACTGGGTTTTTACTGTGTATCATATCTGGGTTTATTGTAACATTTTCTTCCCCTGCTTTGCTGCTTAGGTTGATGTGTTAATGGAGGCCTCATCCCATGGTGAGGTTGACCCAATGAAGGGTGTGTCAGAGAACATTATGCTTGGGCAGCTTGCTCCAGCTGGAACAGGTTGCTTCGACTTGTTACTGGATGCTGAGAAGTGTAAATACGGCATGGAGATTCCCACAAACATACCTGGCATCAGTGTGGCTGGACGTAAGTGGAAGAATAACTAGTATATTTGCTGGAAATGTAGCGGATACCGTTAATAACTGTGTAAATACATTATGTAAGACGTATGCCAATGCTATTTGCAGCAACGGGAATGTTCTTTGGCACGGTGCCTAGTCCAATGAGCGGTATGTCACCTGCCATGACCCCCTGGAACACAGGAGCCACACCAGCCTATGGAGCCTGGTCTCCCAGTGTTGGTAAGTTGATCTTCTGCTTGGCTCTGATCCTGTGTTCAACTTCATCTGCTCAGGGCTGTCCTTTTTGTGTCAACAGGCAGCGGTATGACTCCTGGAGCTGCAGGGTTCTCCCCCAGTGCAGCTTCCGACGCAAGTGGCTTCTCTCCAGGCTACTCCCCCGCCTGGTCACCCACTCCTGGGTCTCCGGGATCTCCAGGCCCAGCAAGCCCATACATCCCATCTCCAGGTTAGAAATCCAAATTATTCATCTAAACAGAGGTTAATTTTGACTGTAGTTCATTACATACCAAGGTAATATCAAACGATTTAAATGTTTTTGTTTCCTTCAGGAGGAGCCATGTCGCCAAACTACTCGCCCACATCTCCTGCCTATGAGCCTCGTTCCCCAGGAGGCTACACCCCTCAGAGTCCGGGCTACTCTCCGACATCCCCTTCCTACTCCCCCACATCTCCGTCTTACTCCCCTACTAGCCCCAACTACAGCCCCACATCACCGTCTTATTCTCCCACATCCCCCAGTTACTCCCCCACCTCACCGTCATATTCGCCCACTTCTCCATCTTACTCCCCAACTTCTCCATCTTACTCCCCCACCTCGCCCTCCTACTCTCCTACCTCCCCCTCGTACTCGCCCACATCACCCAGCTACAGCCCCACGTCTCCAAGTTACAGCCCAACCTCTCCCAGCTATTCCCCCACTTCCCCTTCATACTCTCCCACCTCTCCATCGTATTCTCCCACGTCTCCTTCCTATTCCCCCACCTCCCCATCATACTCCCCAACTTCACCTTCCTACTCACCAACCAGCCCCAGCTACAGCCCGACTTCACCCAACTACACACCTACATCCCCCAGTTACTCGCCAACATCCCCCTCCTACTCCCCGACATCACCCTCTTATTCCCCCACCTCTCCAAACTACACCCCAACAAGCCCAAACTACTCACCCACCTCTCCATCATACTCCCCCACTTCGCCCTCCTACTCCCCCTCCAGTCCGCGATACACACCTCAGTCGCCAACATACACCCCCAGCTCACCGTCAGACAGTCCCAGCTCCCGTCTTACTCCCCACTTCACCCAAATACACACCTACATCTCCATCTTACAGCCCCAGCTCTCCAGAGTACACCCCCACCTCCCCAAAATACTCTCCCACTTCACCAAAGTACTCACCGACATCGCCCAAGTACTCACCAACTTCTCCAACATATTCCCCGACTACTCCCAAGTACAGCCCCACCTCGCCTACCTACTCCCCAACCTCTCCAACCTATACCCCCACCAGCCCCAAATACTCCCCTACCTCCCCTACTTATTCCCCAACCTCACCCAAATACTCGCCCACGTCCCCTACATACTCACCTACTAGCCCTAAAGGCTCTACCTACAGCCCCACCTCTCCTGGATACAGTCCTACCTCCCCCACCTACAGCCCTGCCATTAGTCCTGACGATAGTGACGAGGAAAACAACTGAAGTGTGGAGAAACAGGGGTGGCAGGTAGGAACTCAACCGCCTCGTGGTCACAACTAGAGGACAGCATCTTTGAACCTGCTGGAGGAGGCGGAGCTTCTGCCGGTTTCTTCTGTCAGCCCCAGCCTTCACTGTCTGAAGAAAATAACTAGTTAAAACTATTACATAAATGACTTGAACTGCTTTTGCCTGAAGGAAAAAAGGCTGCCTTTTCATACTAGTTTTTTTTTTTTTTTCTTAATTTTCACATGGGGTGTTGAACTAAAACTGCAGACCCAGGAGGGAATGAAATGCAAAGGAAGTGGTAAGATGTCTGGGCAGAAAATGTCCTTTTTTAGTTTACTGCATCCAGTCTCTCTCTCTCTCTCAAGCTCTATGTGTTAAGTCCATTGTTCTGGACACTATATGTTGCCAAATACTTACTTTTCCAAGTAAACTGTACTCATTTCTTAAGCATAACCATTACGTTTTTTAAGACGAGGCTGAGGCTTTGTTTTCATGTGTGTATTTGTCAGATATTGCTGCTTTTTAAAGAATACACTTCCAATTCCTCAATGATTAACAGCAAAACTCAATTTGGGCTGATTTACAAGTAACTGGAGAGAGAAACTGGCTTGCACCCATCACAATGTTGAACATCCAAACTACATAAGTGTATGTACTTATTGCCCACCCATCTTCCTCCTTCGCACCCCAGAGACAAAACCTGAAAGATGTCATTACACATCTACCAGCATCTACTTGTCTTGCATCAAAAGCAAAAAACTTTTCCAGATTATTCTTCCCTTCATACTGGGAATTAAAGTTTATATAAAATATAAGTCAGACTGATTGTTCTGTTTAATTTTGATTCTAGAAAGAAATTGGGTTCATGTGAGTGAGGAAGTTGCTGCTTGTGTCATTGTTTGCATAAGCAGCAGCTGTTAATACATTTTAATCGAGCTTTAGGTTGAGTTTTTTTCCTCCTGCTTTATTATTGTTGCCCCATTTCTGAAGGCTGACCCAAATGCATTTTTTTTTGTTTTTATTTGGGCAATTCACTTTATTTAAGAAAAGGAAACTACTATTCTGTGTGAATACACAGAGAAAAAAAAGTTCTAATTTACTTTTGGTGACTTGTTAACCTGTTTGCAAGAGGCTCATTTTCTCACTGTGGATGAAGGGGCAGTGGACAGAGAATACTTCTCATTTTCTTTTTCACCCACTTTTTTTCTTAAAACACTGCTGGTTGCACAGAAGGTTGTGTGTTGGGCCCAGCCTGATAAAGTGCAAAAAAGTTTTCATTGCATTTCCAGGATGCCAAAGGACAACATTTGTCTCCTTTGTTTTAATCCAAAGGCAACAATTGGTTTCTCCCAGGAAGACCGTGTCCAAATAATCTACACATTATACCTGTCTATAAATATACTCACTACATTAGTGTGAATGCTCTCAATGTGGGTCTAATGCAGCAGTGAAAATGCAGATCTTTTTTTCCATTTTGCCAAGTGTTAGCTTAGACTCCTTCCCCTTCATCCACAAGATGTCCTCATTTTCTGAAATCAGTGTTTTATTTTCTACAAATGTACCTGTGACTTGGGGAAATCATGGGAGGGTTGACGGTTTCTGATCTGACTGGGAGTCCCGAAGTGTACCTCCAAACGCTTAATGGTCATTTTTGATCATTAAGAATATTGCTTCCAAGAGACGGCCATAAATTGACAGGGCTGCCTTTGGCCTTGGTCTTGGCACTTAAAATTTCTGGTAGACTTTGATGCTTATACAGTCTCTACCAGGTCTAAATTAAATTTACTGTCTTAATTGTGCAGTTGAGTCAGTTTGGGACATCAGGACTCCCAGGGGAATGAATGTCTGTGTATGTGTGTGAGGCGAGACTGTGTTCAAGAAAGCCTTGACATGTCTGGGCAAACGAAGGTTTAACTTAATTGCCACTGTATAGAAATCAGCTCATTATCTCATTCTGTGTCTTTGTTCTGTTTGTTTTTTGACTTGGGAAAAATTAATAAAGGTTTTACTACACCTGTTTTACTTAGGACTTTTTATTTTTTATTGTAATTTTTTTATTTCTTTTATAAAAATGGTAAAGTAGGCCTATGTGGTTTTTGCGGCGTGTCAACCATGCGCCAAAGAGACTGGTTGTCAGGACCAGATTTAAGTCTGGAAAAAGCCAGTTGTAGTTGTGTAATCTGGTCACAAGAGGACACTGTTGTACATTGTACGTCCTGAATCATATGGTACATATGGCTTTTTAAATGCATGCAAACATTTAGACTGGATTCACAAGATTAAAGACAGGTCTAACACGTAAATATAAAACGGACTGTTAGATAAAATGTTTAGAGCGGGAAAACATCCATTCTCGTATATTTTTATGTCTGACAATGCTTGTATACTGTCAATGTCAGTCAGACAAATCAGGCTTGACTTACCTTAAGAAATTTGATAAATTGATCATAGCCACAAATATCACTGTCTCTTAAGGCTAGTTTAAAACCCCTGTCCGGTTGTCTACATTCGCGTAACACAACGTCCACTAGGGGGCGCACTCACATTAACGAACATGTGAAAGGCAAGGCAATTTTATTTACCTAGCACAATTCATACACTTGTCATTTAAAGTGCTTTACAGAAACACAAGATAAATTTAAAACACAGACAAGATTAAAAATAAGAAAAATAAAATTAAAAGATAAGGGCAGATGGAAAAACACATTTTTTGTTGACTGTAGACAGAGCTAAAGCGGAAGGTTTTTAACTTCCCCTTGAACATTGTGTTACAATTGTACAGTGTGTATTTAGGTTGAGGTTTGTTAAACTTCATCTGGGAGGTTGTTCCAGATTTTTGCAGCAAGAAAATTAAACGCTGCTTCACCATGTTTATTTCTAACTCTGGGCACGAGCACAAGGCACAAGGCTTGTCCCAGATGTTCTCAGAGTCCGAGGAGATTCATAAGGAACTAGCATTTCAGAAATATATTCTGGTGCTAAACCATTAAGAGACTTGTAACCAGCAGTGCTGTTTTGAAGTCTATTCTCTTAACAACAGGAAGCCTGTGCAGAGATTTTAAAGCTGGCGTGATGTGGTTGTACTTCCTGGTGTTAGTTAGAACCCGAGCAGCGGCGTTCTGAATAAACTGCAGCTGTCTTAACCCTTGTTTTGAAAGACCAGTAGTTACAGTAATCTAACTTGCTGGAGATAAAATCATGGATAAGTCTCTAAGTCTGGTTTAGGCATTATCCCTTTGACTCTGGAAATGTTTTTAAGGTGATCAAATGCAGATGATGTAATTGACTTAATGTGACTCTGGAAATTCAAGTCCATGATGAACCCTAGATTTCTAACCTGATTTTTTCGATTTTAGAGAAAGAGACTCGAGGTGACTGCTTACACTTTCTCTTTGTTTCTGTTCCCAAAGATGATTAGTTCAGTCTTGTCTCTGTTCAGTTGAAGATTATTATGCATCCACACGTCATTCTGTTGCAGTGACACAGTGAATAGATTGGTCCAATTTTACCTGCTGTGAGTGAAATGTAAATCTAAGTGTCATCTGCATAATTATGGTATGATCGCCACAGCTGTGTATTAACTGGTCTAAAGGAAGCATGTAGAGACTGAATAATAGGGGTCCCAAGATAGACCCCTGTGGAACCCCACATGTCAGGGCCATTTGGTCTGATACACAGTTTCCAACCGAAACAAAGTACTTCATGTCTTCAAGATAGGACTGAAACCATTTAAGGCATTTCCAGTGATACCTATCCATTTCTCTAATCTTTGTGACAGGATTTCATGGTCCACTGTATCAAATGCAGCACTCAAATCCAACAGAACTAAGACCCGCGTCTAATTTACCCGCGTCTTTAGCGTTAATTGCTACTGGTCTACTTTGCCCTGCAATGCATGCAATGCCACTGATTATGCTTAGTCATTGGAGTCTGCCACAGAGGCAAAAAGACTCTGGACTTCACACTGAGGTTTCCCCAAAGAGACGCTGAGTGGGCAAGACATTTCCATTTGATAAACATTACACAGACCTCCTGTTTAACTCATTTAGTATGTGTTTAGACAGTAAACCAAGCTCTCTTTACTCAATGCAAGTCCTCAGGTCAAACATTATTATTATTCATATATTAAGTTTTGTTTTTTCTTACCTACAAAGAATAAGGAGTGTTATTTGGGCGGGTGATCTTTGAGTGTGGAAAAGATGAATCACAGTTTTACTCATACATGGTTTACATTAAACAGATAAGCTTGATGGGTGTGTTGGACCAAGGGAAGCCACTGATGACTATGTGTTTATAGAGGGTTTCCCATGAAGATGTTTACACACTGTGTGACATCACTTATGATAAACTTAGGGGCTCAGTGGTAGAGTGGTCGTCCTATGACTGGAATGTTGCCGTCCTTGGAAACTTAACCCACCTTGACTCCAGTGGTGTACCAGCTGTAACACTGGTCTTTAAATGAACTGTGTGCTGTACAAAATCAGTGCCATTTGCCATGATTATAGGCAATAATGTTTTTATAATGAGTGCATCTGCTGAATGCCATAACATTAAATCAAGTAATCAAGGCTAATGTAGAGAATATTGTATATTTGTATATAGCTTTTAATGTGCTCTTTGTCTCCTTTAACTGTATTTCTAATCGAAACTTTTAGCTAAACTGGTTTAAAGTGATCATCGTCAGGCTAGACCACCTTAACTTCCAGATTCAACCCCATTTTTTCACTTCTCTTTTCCTTTTTGTGTTGTGAGTCAGAGGGCAGGGCAACGAGGCAGGAAATGCCTGGTGGGTGTCTGAGAAAAGGAGAGAATTTGTGGCCATTTCGAGCTGTTTCTTGCATGACTGCTCCACTCACGACTCTCTGCAGCAACATTTACTCCCCTGCACTCTGTAAGGTAAGACAGGAAATAACTCACATTTCTGCAAACAAAACTAGTACCTACATTCTTGTCTACGTTTTCCTGTTTACCCAGTGTAAGTTTGATCTAAAAACAGTGCGTTTATTCAGTCTATCTATTTGTCTACTCATCACATTCCGTAAAAGAATGTGACAGCAACACAATAAAATGTTTGCTGTGTGTTCATGCGCCTCTAGCTCTGTGACATTAAGAAAAAAAAACTCACTCAACTCAAACTCAAAATGCAATCACTTCTAACTTCTTTTTTTGTTATCCATGTAGAGTGTTTCTGCCATTGTCGTTTTACATGCTCCCAGTCTAAATTTATAGACTATTTCCTTAAACTAAGGGTGGGGTCTTTGAGTTGGCCTCACATTTTGCACACTCATAAGAGCTCCCTCTGCTCTAGTAGAAGCGGAAAATACAGTACTTCAAGCTAATTCAGTCTAATCTATGCAGAAGTAAAAGTGCTGTCAGTTTTAAATGAATACCATTAAGTGCAAACAGCCAGTCTAACTAACACCTTACACCTTCAAATATACCGTAATATATTTAATTCTTCAAAAATGTACAACAGTAAATGTAAACAGACGAATTGCTCTAAGATTATGCTGAGCCCTTTAGTCTGCCCTCATGTTTCTGGCTGGTCCTAATGCATGAATGACTGACCGGCTCAGTGACCCTAGATGTCTAGCTCTGACCTTCTGTTTTTATGTGTCCTATAAGAGCCAGGGCCTTAAAGACACACTAGTATTGACCACTTTGTAAAGGTTTGTGAACTTAATGTAACCTCAATAAAAGATATATATTCAGTATATTTCATTATAAATAACAAACTGTGCAGCACAAACCTTATTTGAGATTTACTTAACTTTTCCTTTTACATTTAAACGAGGGCTGAACAATTTTGGAAAATAGTCTAATTGCAATTTTCTTTCAACCAATATTGCGTTTTCAATTATTTATGTAATTTTTTTTTAAACATATCAACAATCAATAATTATGACCAACACTTAGCTTAACATATTCGTGTTTCTTGTTGTTCAAGACTATATGTTAAGAAATTAGATGAATTTATATGAATGGCATATTTTATTTTAACCTTTAAATCACACTGGATTTGGCTGTCGACCTAGAAGTTAAACTGTGCGGTATTTGTTCTGTCTTCTTTTGGCGTACTTTTATTTTTCTGACAGTAATTATCTTGGGGGCCCACCAGACCTCCCCAGAGGTGGCCCTACATGTTTGAGCCCATGGGCCCCCACATTTCTAGAGCCGCTCGAACTCAGAAAAATAGTAGTTTTTAAATCTTACAACACGTGTCACGTGACCAAAGGTCTCATTTAAATCTTCACACATTTAGAGGTATCACTATTCCAAATACGCTACACTGTCCAAATGTGGTTGGTGATCTTAGTAATTCAAAGAAGTGAAACAGTGGATGGAGAAAGCTTCAGCTGTTGGCAAACTAGAAAACTGTTCAGCTATGGGAAGATTGAAGAGTGGAAAGATGAATGTGCCAGCGGCTTGCTTTCCCAGTAATTATCAGCCTGGTGTTTGGCTTTAGCCAGGAACCAGGAACCCGACTCTACTCACCCCCCAACGCCTGCATCGTATCCACAGGCCACAGGTTGGCTTTCATCACATCAGCTCCAGTTACCTGCCGCATATAAGCTAACTAGGCCAGGTGAGCGCAAACACTACTGCTCTCCTTGGGCCCTCTCGAGCTCCTGCAACATCCGCATTATCACTCGTAAACACGCTTCAGCATGGAGCCCGAGTCAGACAGCATGCCGCAGGCACCAGAGGATATCTTACAGTTAAGTCGACCAGTGTTATGTTTTTTTTTTTTGTCTGACTCTCCGAAAGCAGCTGTCCAACCATTGTAACTCTAACCTCAGGTCCTTTCTCTGTTTTCTCAACTCTGTTACCTCCTGTTACGAAATGTCTTCAAATACTCTTCCTCCATGTCAGTTTGGATAGTAAACACACATTTGATAAGCGAGATTTGAGAGTTTATAAGATGACATTGGTCATAAAGTTAAAGGGGTGTGGAGCTGCAAGTTTGAATGTCCACTGACGACTAGCACTAATGGTTTCCTATCTTGATGATTAGTGTTTACTTTGCCAACAAAGAAGCACTTTTAAACCCACATTATGGAGAAGTTGGTGACGGTATGTAACTCTTATGTCGGTATTTCTGTTAATGTTGGGATGTTTTTCCAGCATTTGTTTGTCATTTAGGGTTTACACTTGGCACCTTTCTAGTAACCACATTACAAAGATAAACCTATCTATGTTATCTAGATTGTTATATGATTGGGAGGAAAACATGGCTATTATCTGAAACCAAAGCCGTTATCCAATATGTATAGATATCCATAATTAGCAGAGCTTGCGGATTAGTGACACTGTTCACATTTCCTTCTTTGAATGGACTGAGTGCACACATTAATCAGTCTTTTCATTTGTGACATGATCCAGCATAATGATGGTCACACCTTGTTTTTGCAATGCAGGCTGCGCACATTTTGGCTTCATGTATCCTGCAAGACAAGCCATCATTTTGTGTCAGCATAATAGCACTCATCACAGTGACCGCAAATCCTGTAGATAGTAATTTAAGCAAAACAACTTATTTTTTTTCACGGTAAAGGAAACACTTCAAGTTCTACTCACTTCCTTAATTTGTCACGAGTAAATATAAAACCTTTTAACAGGTGTAAAATAGTCACAAAGAAAAACCTCCCCTAACTAACACTTCCTCATTCTTCTTCTGTATTTTTGGGAGTAGATTTGTGTAAATTGTTTCCAAGAATAAATATGTGGCTCAGCTTTAAGTAAAAAGCATGCTGTTTTCCCATACAGCATGCTCCATTTCCAGGCAGTTCCCGGTCAGTTTGGTCCCGAGGTTCGCACGCCGGGCCTTTGGGTGTGGAGGGTGGAGAAGATGAAGGCTGTACTGCTGGATCCCACTGAGATCGGAGCCTTTTATAACGGAGACTCGTATCTGGTGCTGCAAAACCGCGGTGTGAATGGAGCAGACCTGCACATGTGGATTGGTGAGAAATTATAGACCTCTATTAGAAACTCAAAACGAAAAGATATCAATTTAGTTCAAAATATATTTAAGTGCTAATGGATTAATAGACAGAATAATGAAAATATAAGTAGTATAGTAGCATGTTTTCTTTGACAAATATACTTAGTAGTCGTAGCAGGTGAAAAGCTAATAAGCGTCACATTAACACTGATGACACACGAGACACAAAGCTGACCCTTTGCATCAGGGAGTGGGATGATGGCCCGATGACAGAGGGAGAGATCTCCCAAGGGAAGCGGCAAGCATAAAAAATGCAGGAAGACTGTTACAGTGCTCAAATAGGGCTGTCGTTTCCAGCATGTATCCGGTGCTAAGGTACCACTAAGCTGATTGTCACTGCTCAGAGAGGGACCTTTTTTTTTTTTTTATTTGCATCTCATGGAACACATCATCTTTCTTGTGTTTAAAAGCTCTCCACTGTCTTTGTCTGACATAAAGCGCTCCCACTGCGTTTCCATGACCCTTCACCTTTGTCAGTGTTTTTTTTTTTTTATCCTGTCTTTTACTGACATAATAACCTCACTGCGCTGACCTCTTTGTCTTTCACTTCATGTCCATCATGTTGTTGCTCTACCTGATCCATCATTTGACTTTGACTAACAATTGGTGTCAAATTTCAAGATGCACTTTACATATTGCTTTCAGAACTATTACTAAAGAGTCTGTTATTCATTTATGAATATTAAATAAAATAAAAAATCAAATATATGTTCTCGTCCCAATGTTCCAAATTTAACTTGCGCTAAAGTGCTATAGCAGTTGTAGAACTGTAAATTGCAAAGTAACAAAGACAAGAAATGCAGAAAACCGATGTTTTGTGTAACACTGGTATGTTATTCTAACATATTTGAAAGAAAGTTTTCTGGCCATTGTCCAGGGTGTACCCAGCCTAATGCCCAAAGTTGACCACCAACGGGAATAAGTGGAAGAAAATGAATGATTTTTATTTTCTGTTGCAGGTGAGAAGTCTTCGCGGGACGAGCAGGTGGCCTGTGCCATGCTAACCACTCAGCTGGACAACTACCTAGGAGGTGACCCTGTCCAGCACAGGCAGATCCAGTGCTACGAATGCCCAGAGTTTATGTCCCTATTTCCCAGAGGAGTCAGTTACAAGGTCAGCTCCAGATTCAGTATAATATAATTATTAATACTTGGGACAGAGGAAATTAATCAAAAATGATTTAATTAATGTATTAATGTACCATCAATACAATTAATATTTTGTATTTATGGTACAAACCTTGTCTGTTTACTATGACGTTAGAAACCTTAATAATAATCAATAAATGGTAAAGAGATAAATGAGGTAAATTATATATGATATTGATTTGATCTGAAGTAACCTAACCTATATTAATCTTGTAATACATTTTTTTTTTACTGATGGTGACTTTATTAACTATAATCATTTAATAAGGAAGATAATATTCCTTTATTGTTTTACAGCACTAGCTTCAGTGCTCAAGTACATTTATATTGGGTCAGGTAGATGCCAAGTGGAGCTCATAAAAAGACAAAAAAAAAAAGATGCCAAGTGGAGCTCATAAAAAGACAAAAAAAAAAAGACTTTCATTGATAGTGGCACTATATTCCAAGGAGGGCGGTGTGGAGTCAGGCTTCAGGAGGACCCAGGGCTCAGGGCCTGTGCAGAGGTTGTACCAAATCAAAGGAAAGCGCAACATCCGTGCCAAGGAAGTGGAGCTGTCCTGGGCCAGCTTTAACAGGGGAGACTGCTTCATCCTCGACCTTGGAGATGTAAGGACACTTTTACACCTTACTCTCTCACAGATGGACTTACTGACCTACACATGTTGGTTTGGAGGAAGCATGAGTACCTAAAGATAATCCACAGTTTGACAATGGTGGACATGCAGACTCCACATTGGGATTGAACCCAAGACCTTCCTGCTGTGAGACAAGAGTGCTAACCATCTTTTAATGCTATATTTATACAAGCATTTTAGCTACACCATCTAAAATCTACATGCAACAAGTCTGAATGCTTAGATTTTTTTAAATGCCAACATGACATAGACAACCATTTTTTGTTTTACACATGGCCTAAAGGTGATGCTTTTTAGCTTTCATGTCCCATCTGTTCATGGTAAACACCACAGCAGCCAACATGCCCGTGGCCTTAATACTGAACAACATTATTAAATATTATATGCCAAACAAAGCTGCACAATATCAGAAAACTGGCATTATACTATAACTATTTTAAATATTGCAATAACAATATTACCTGCAATATTTGAATGCTCTTTTATGTAGAAAAACAAAGATATAATGCTCTGGACTAACTTCCAGTTGTCAAAGCAGGAGCTAAATCAGTATCAAAGATTATACATAAGATAATGTATAAACCAGGACTAAACTGGGACTAAATGTAGGAACAAACCAGGTCTAAACCAGGACATTGTATGGACAACCACAATTTCAATACAAGTCTCATTAAATGCAAGAATATAGCATTATTGCAATACAAGTCTTTCTTTGTGAGACAAATTTGTTGTTGTGTGCTCCCCAGACCATCTTGTCCTGGATCGGCTCACAGGCCAACATCTTTGAGAAGCAGAAAGTGCGTGAAATTGCCTCGCTCATCCGTGACACAGACAGACACGGGAAAGCCAAAATTGTTGACATTAACGAGGGGGAAGAGCCAGAGGAGATGCTCAAGGTAAAAAAAAACAAAAAAAACATGTCCAATTCTACAGTATTTTTTTAAACAAAGCATTTTGTTGTGTTGTGCAGGTGCTGGGGAAGATGCCACCTCTAGCAGAGAGCACACCTGAGGACGACTGCAAAGCAGATGCCTCTAACTCTGCCTCTCTCTACAAGGTATACTTTAATGAAAAATGCCTGGATACACACAAAACAGCATTAAATACATGCTCTATTTATCCACAGGTGTCAGATGCAACGGGCTCAATGACAATGACCAAAGTGTCAGGGAAGAGCCCGTTTGCCATGGAGCTGTTGGTGCGCGACGACTGCTTCATTCTGGACAATGGCGCCAATGGAAAGATCTTTGTTTGGAAAGGTAAGAACAACCATTAAAAAAGGGCCTAAGACGGGAGAATATATGCACAGTGACGCAGTGGTTTGCACTGTCGCCTCACAGCAAGAAGGTCCAGGGTTTAGGTGGGTTTTCTCTGAGAATTTATGCGAAATATCCTTGTTCTACTAAAGTGATTTATTGATTGGCAGGCAATGGTGCGAATGCTGAAGAGAAGAGGGTTGCTCTACAGATGGCTGATAGCTTTATTGAGCAAATGAAATACCCCAGGATGAAGACAAAGGTTAGTTTTTACATAACACCTGTAAATTAACACCTTTTTGTTCAATGTTATCCCAACATTTACTCAGTAGGGCATTATATACAGCAGATAAAGTAATCCTAGCTGTGTGTACTTTATGGTTTCACTGTGTGGTTTATAGAGCTGGGAATCCTTGTGCACATAAAAAGCAAAAACAGTAAATGTTTATGCTTCAGGTGGAGATACTGCCACAAGGAAAGGAGACCATCATTTTCAAGCAGTTCTTTCAAAACTGGAACTAGGAGGCTTGGAGAAATTCTGCACTGCAATAAGAATTCTGCAACAACACAAGACAAAAGCATCTAATCCAAAACACATTTCATTGTTTATTTTATACTTGACTTGGATGTAAATATTTGTAAGGTACTATGGCGACTTTTTGACTAGACTCGAGATCTGATGCCACTTCTTTTGTAAACCCCAAATGTGTTTCCTGTGAGTAGAAAACATGAAAATAAGAACCTAGTTAGTAATTGAGTTTGGATTTAATTTTTTACTTTTATTGAATATTGTCACAGGTTTCAATTAAATAAAATAGAAACTGGATCTACTTCTAGTGTTTGTATTTCCTTAACCAAATCAATCTTTCAATTTGAATATTTTAGATGTTAAATAGTAGACAGTGGTAGTGTCTTACTTGTTAAAAGAATCCATTGGAAATTCCCTTAAAGGAAGACTGTGATTGTTTTTATGGAATGATGCTATTAGCTCAAGGAAGTGTAAAAATGACACGGGTCACACAGACGCCATAAAAATCCTTTATGTAAACGTAACTTATGCAGTTACACATTTTACCGCCAAGGCACTTGCGTAACTTAAGCAAAATGCAGGTTTATCAAAGACAAAGTCCAGCTCCTCCTCGGTAACCCCAGGTTAAACAATCCAGCAGATCGCAGCCAGGTTCTTTGTTACAAGTATCCAACGGCCATAAAAAGTCCAAAGTTCATCGAGAGGCAGGGAAGAACAAAAGATTTTGTGTGGCTCGAGCTGGTGTCAGTTCTCAGCGTCTGCAGAGCTGCCCCCACGCTCCTCTGACCACAGGTACGACTGCCTAATCGTAATTCAGTATTTTTATTGGCTCTTTATATAATAATTTTTATTTTTTATTTAACAGGTCCAATTTGTTTTAGTAATATTTCTATCTTTGCACATTTATATTTCCTTTTATAAGTTTTTTCATAGTGCTGTGTTTTGGCTGCTTTGTTTCTATTTGTTTGATGTATATTCAAAATTTATTTCATCTTTCAACTAGTGTTCATGTCCCATCAAGATTGACACCACGGGCTATGGCGTTAAAAAGCATTCTGAAACCTAACAAAAGTATGTATTTGGAATCGGCACGTTTCACTTCTCTAATAAAAAACATTGTGTTATCTCCGGTCTATGTGGAAGCTGTTTGGTGATGTACTGTACTTTTTGTGACAAAGATCATTTTTTTTGACTTGTGCGCAGGGTTAAGGGTCCTTCTGAAGGGCGAGGACGGCAGTGCCACTCACAGCAGCTCCATTGGGCCGGTCCGCTGGTCACTGCCGGAGGAGAACGCGCCGGCCCACAGTTCGGCCCCCAGTGGACACTCCAAACCTGACAACTCCACCAAGTCCTCACAGGTAGACTTCACAACTTAGGATAAATGTCATCATGAGTGGAAGTATATATGTTACGAGTTATGAATGCCACCTGTGGTTGTGCTACAGCAACACCAGCGTCAGCAGGGTCTGAGAGATCTGCGCAGTTTACAAGAGTGTGTGCAGTTCATCGAGCACTGGAAGGAGCAGGTGGACCAGGTCTGCAAGGTAAAGACACCAATTTAATTCATTTTTGATTGCAAAAATGGATAGACCTAAAAGATAACGCTCATAAAAAGTGCCAGCTTTAATACAGTTTAGTGTACTGTCTGTATGCAAAAGGATTGTAGTTTGACAATGGAGTATACACTGCCCGTCCCCAAACAGTCACCACCTGGATTTAACGAAGCAAAAAGGTAAAGTTATTTAACCCTAACTGATGCAGTGAGTAGTTTCTTATTTCTTTCAACCATGTGGGAAGTCACATCCAGTGGTCGTGAAAAAGTTGTTAAACTGTTTCAGGAGGGTCAAATTATTGGCATTAAGCAAAGAAAACATCTAAGGAGATTACTGAAACTACTAAAATTGTGTTAAGAACTGTCCAACGCATTATTAAAAACTGGAAGGATAGTGGGGAGCCATCATTGAGGAAGAAATGTGGTTGGAAAAACATCTTGAATGATTGTGATTGCGGTCACTTGTTTGGTGAAATCAAATTGTAAAAGATTAACAGTAAAACTCACGGGTGTGTTTAATAATGAAAGTCTGACTACTGACTACCTGAATAGACTAAATGACCAGGTTATTCCATCAGTGGATTTTAGAGTGCGTAAATCTTTGTTTTGGGCCGAGCAGTGTATGTCTATTTTTGTAAACTGCTGCATTATTGTTTAGCTAAATAGGAATAATATATTGTTATGGACAGTAGTAGCTTAATTCTGTCTTCTGTCTTATTTTGTGATGGGCAAATATTGGTGAGATTGGATAAGCGTTGCTAAGGATACAATTAAACCAAAAGCATTGCGTGAGTGAGTTGCTGATATGATGCTGATATGATGCTGATATGCTTTTATTGATTTTTATTGACTTTTTACAGCTTTGCAACATGACCCTGTACACGGCTGTAGGGAAGGTTTAGTGCATTGAAATAGTAGGATGTATATGGCACAGCAATTCTGAAGTTTATTACCATTTACCTTTATAACCTTACTGTCTTATATAATGGAACATTCTACACATAATTTGTTTGCCTCTTTTAGTCATAATAAAAAGGCTGACTTGAGGTCTATGGTTGTGGCAGGGTGCAACTGACCCAGAAGAAGGCACTAGTAAAAGAGATGAGGAGACTTTGGATCGGCGAACTGAGCGAAGTCTGGAGGAGAGCAGGAAGCTGATCCTGGAGTGGGCTGTTGAACTTCGCCATGTTGACAAGGTTAGCAGCCAGAGCAACAAATGTGAATAAAGAAAAGATGACAACTGTGAGTGTGTATTCACTGTTTCTTTTCCTTTAGCTCCTGAAGGAAAGCCCCAAAGCATGTGAGAATCAAAGGGAGGAAGCTAAAGAGGTAAATCCTAAAGAGGAAGCACAGCAGCGGATCATGGGATGGGCGAGGGAGCTCCAAGAGGCTTTAGAGGTAAGGAATTGAACCTTGGAGAAACACTGAAAGAGATTTTGTAGCTGAAGTTAAACAATTTTATTGTGATGTTTTCAGAATTGTGGTGTGCCAAGTGAGGAGCTGGGTCGAGTGTTGCGCCTCTTAGGCCTCAAAAAGAAACGCCTGGAGAACCTTCTGCCGCTGCTCGAGTTCATCACCTGGTCCCTGCTCAAGGAGGATATTGTGGTGAGCATTTAAGCCTTTGATGTATTACTTTCCAAAATGTAATAATGACCAAAACTGGCCAATAGCCTAAGCCTGACATGTCTGAGTTCAGTGTGAAATTGATACCAAAATCATGTGAAATAGTGAAAAACAAAGTAAAACTATATCTTTCTCACGCCTTAGACTATTCCTAATTGTTACACAATCTGATTAATCATTCATTTGACCTGGTAATGACTTTTATACTTTTATAAGAGTGAATCATGCTTTTTGCAATGACAACCCATAGTTAGCTTTTATGAGCCTCATCTGTTGTCTGTGCCAACTGATAGCATTGAATGAGAGAATAAAAAGTAATGATGTGGTTTGTATGTACAAAGTTCAAGCAACAATTCAATATAGATTTCATTTTAAAGAACAAATATCCTCTTACTGCTGATATGTCCTTGAAATTTGAAGGAGCTGCCATTGTGGTGTAATAGTCCAAGTAACTTTGTTTGTTTTTTCACATTAGGAAAAGATCCCTCAGTTGTGGCTACAGGCAAAACAAAAGACCTGGGAAGCAGGAATACCAAGATACATTCCCAACTCAGGTAGAAAATATTTTTTAAATTTTACACATTATACATTATGCATCCTTTGCTGAAATGTCTATTTGTGTTCACAGTGTGGAGCTGGATTTGCAGCGAAGCAGGTGAGACATATTAAAGTGTATATACGAAAGTGCGCTTGTTTAGCAGCTGGACACTCTACTCACCACTCTTTGTTGAAACAGCTGATGTAATTTTGGACCCACTGACCCACCACCCATGGCTGCAACTGTCAGAGGACCAGCGCACGGTGCAGGAGGGTCATCTCATGTCTGACGTGTCTGACAACAGCCAGCGCTTTGACACATGGCCCTGCGTCCTGGGCTGGGAGGGTTATAACTACGGACGCCATTACTGGGAGGTGGACATCGCCAACAAGGGTGTGTGGCGTGTGGGGTTGACCACTGCCAACTCAAAGAGACGGGGCCGCTTCCCCATGAACCCAAAGGGGGGCTACTGGGTGCTGTGGCGGAGCGCTAATCATTTCTACGCCTGCACCCACCCAGAGACAACACTACCAGTCAGCCTCGTCCCAAGACGTATTGGAATCTACTTGGACTACGCAGAGGGACAGATTTCTTTCTACAACGCAGAGACCAAGTCCCACATCTACACCTTCAATGGGCGCTTTAAAGAGAAGCTGTACCCTCTGTTTGCGCCGCTGGATGGCCGCACTCTCATGAAAATTGTCCCTCAAAACCTCAGCAAACTGGGAACTTTCATTGCATCATGGGACAAGCTGTAAAAGCAGTAAAGGAAGATTGTCTTAACATGATAAGGAAATGTTGGGTGGAAGTGTAAATCTGAATCACAGCTACAGTTGCTAATGTTAAGAAAGACTATAAGTGCTCATTATTTACTTGATCATAGATGTTCTTGATCATAGCACAAAATAAAAGAAAATGTAAATGTCTATGTTATTTAAAAAAGAAATGGTCAAAACAAAACCCACTGAGGTGAATGTAAATTATATGGATCATGTTTGTCTTGTTTTCACACATACCTTTGTACCTAAGCCTTTGTACATAGTTTATATTTATATCAATGTAACATCCTATGAGTTTGGCCTATCGTGCTGAAATCACAGACCAAAACTGTAGTGTAGGCTACATTTAGCCACCCCCAAAATAAATATACCTCCAATAAAGCAACCTTAAAGTTTCCTTTCTTGTTTTTTCTAGTCACTGAAAGAGCAATTATTTGCAAGTACTTTATTGTGCTGCCCTGACTCTCAGACAGTTTCCTTATCCTTGTCCTTTATCGCTGTCTTAGCCATCCTTTTTGTCCCAAGAATTCTACTTACAATCTCACTTACATGCTTTGCTTGTAAGTAGTTTGTGTTGTTAGTCTAATATGAAGGTATACTAAAGTCCGGCCCTAGGGAAAATCATGACCCAGGATGAGGTTTTATCTGGCTCTCAGCTTCAAAGATAAAATGTATTGTTTATGACCCCAACTTAAGTCCAACTCAAACCCATTTATATCCAACTCAAAACTGTTCATATCCATCTAAAACCTGATCACATCCGTCCATGTACTTATGGAGACTGTCAGCTCTTGGAAATTATCCTTTCATTAAATTTGTCCCTCTTTGCAAGAGGTTTAGTCACCCTTGACCTAAATCGTGTGAGCCAAAACTGACTCCCCAGAAGGGACTGCAATCAAGTAACTGCTATTCCTACTTTGTCCACTTAGTGTCGCAATGGTTTAGATCAGGAATAGGTATAATAAATTAATTAATAATAGTAATAAATTCTTCTTCTTATTATTATTATTATTATTTAATAATTATATTTATTATTTAATAATAATAATATCTTATTAATAATAAATAATAAGAGGTTGAGCATGTAGCTACCGCTGCAGAGCGAAGGGTACGAGCTGGAGTATACCGGGTGATGAGGTCAGATAGGTAAGAGGGCGCGCGTCCACAAAGGATTTGACATGTTAACAGGAGAACTTTGAATTTACCTCAGTGGTAAAAATACAGATGTATTTTGGACCACTTGTAGTCTGTGAGTACTTTTTCTCGGCAGTCCAGAGAATAACGCATTGCAATAGTCCAGCCTGGATGTGACAAATGCATATATGAGAATTTCAGCATCAGCCAAGGAGGAAGGAGCAAAATTTTGAGATATTCCTCAAGTGAAAAAAGCCCAGCTTAGTGACCTCACTAATGTGCTGCTGCAGAGATAGTATGGGGTCCTCACAGTGTTGTCGTGCTCCAACACACGGTTGTTGATTGATGACTGGCAGGACCAATTAAATAGAGCTCTGTTTTATCCGAGTTCAGATGGAGAAAGTTTTGAGACATTCATGTTTTAATTGAAACGATACAAGGCCTCTAGACACATGATATCAATAGTATTATTCGCTTTTTTTGGTAGATACAGCTGTGTATCATCGGCATAACAGTGGAAGTTTATATTTATTCATTTAGCAGACACTTTTATCCAAAGCGACTTACATTGTTCTACAGTAATTACCAGTGTTACAGACACTGGAGGCAAGGTGGGTTAAGTGTCTTGCCCAAGGACACAACAACAGTATGAACTGTGGGGAGTGGGAATCTAACCACCTACCTTCCGGCTGAAGGACGACCGCTCTACCCACTGAGCTACTGACGCCAGGTTCACCCCATAACTTCTGATGATTTGTCCCAATGGTGTAACATATAGTGAAAAAATTATGGGACCGAGCACAGACCCTTGTGGCACCAAATTTCACTGGTGCCGTGGAGGAGAAGGATTTAATAAAAGAGAAACCATGAAACCTATCACACTGATAGGATTCTAACCAAGCAAGAGCAGAGCCAGAGATGCCAAAAACACATGATCTATTGTCTCAAATGCAGCACTGGGATCTAGCAGTAACAGTAGCGCCGATGAGTCCTCGTCCATCTGAAGGAGATTGTGAACCACTTTAACTAAATCTGTTTCAGTGGAATAAGAGACCCTAAATGCAGACTGAAACGGCTCGAGGAGGTGATTTCCTACATTTCTATATAGATATAGAGTAAGTTGTTTTAACAAAACCTTTTAGTGTGAGTTGAAGTGTGAGACGTAGAAATACTTTTACAGAACCATAATGATTTAAACAGGTTTAAACTGGCCAAAACATGGAGAGAGTGGCTATTGTTTTAAGCTTTTATCAATCAACCTGAACTATCTTGTTTTTTTATCTTTTATTAATCTCACAAAGCCATCAGGTGAAGGTGATTCAAAGGTGGAAAAAAATAAAAACTTTTATTGACAGCTCAGTATAACATTTACAAATGTTTATGATTGTCTAATATCATCTTTATTATTCAGCATTTAAAGTACATATTTTATGCAATGGAGATATTTAACTTTATATCTATCAAAAGCATTTATTATTAAAATTAATGATTAAATGTCTAATAAATTTAAAGTAAGCATATATAGTATATATATAGAAAACCATTACAACAGACGGAAGGAAGTTAAAGAGGCTCTCCCAAAATCTGCAATCTCCCTCCATCACACAATTCACACAATTCACACAATTCACACAATTCGTATAGTATTTATTTTCCTGTGGTTGCATTTTCCAATCTGTCCAGTTTCCAAAAAACATGGCCCTCTAGGAAACTGGCAAAGGCGGTGTTTAACTGCAGCAAAATGCATAAAATGACAATGAGAAAAAACAAGTCAGAAAAAAGCAACATAAAACGTATGAAGGTGTCCACAGTGGTTAAAGGGCTGTACCTGATTAAACACACCCTCCCTTGTCACATTGTTGTCACAGAGCAGATACTTTTTTGAAGAGCACTGCATGGAGAGGGTGATTTCCATTTTATTAGCATCTGCAAAACAGAGAGTGTAAAGAGAAGAGGAAGAATAACATACAGTCATTAAAAAAAAAAAGACAGAATTTGCATGTGGGGAATAAACGCGTGCCTCTAATTCCAGCTTTTTTGTTTTTCCTCATTTGCTATTTCTTTTCAAATAACCTTGTTGTTGGTTTTGCATATTATTTTCTTTCCTGGTGGCTTTAGCTCAGCAAAGGATGTGGAAGACACACAAAAAACACAAAAATACAAAGGCAACAAATGCAACACTATGTAGCTTTTTTACCTCAGAATAAGAAACCGCAAAATCATTCAATTAATTAAATAGAGTTTGAACTGTCTCTAACATTTTAATCATAAGTGTGTCAGAGATTCTCACCTGTTAAAGGTGTCAAAACTACGGGGTCGCTGGGGATATCACCGGCCATTGTCTTAACTTGAAATGTGTAATTGGTCCCTGATTTCAAGTTGTCGAAGGTCCATGTGGTTATATTGTTCAAAACCTCTGTCCTTTGCTGACCCCAGAAAGCAGAGCTAATGTTCACCGCATAACTGACTGTTAACCCTGCGTTTTCAGGGGCCTTCCAGGTGAAGGTGAGGTTTGTTGGACTATTTTTAGTGAATTGGACATCAGTAGGTGGCAATGGAGCTGAACAATAAGAAAGAGAGACAACATGAAGCATATTTACACTGGGATCACAATCAGGCCACAAACAGAGAAAATAGTGACTATGACTCACGTGTAAATATAGACTTTTGCACTGGTAAGCTTTCATTATGTCCACTGACACTGTAAACAGTGATGGTGTAGTTGACTGCAGTCTTCAGTTGCACGAACGTATAAGTTTTGTTCATTACATTAGTTTCATTGACTACTTGTGAATCAATAGATAGTTGGACTTTGAAGCAAAGGTTTCCGTCAAATGAATCCCATTGAGCAGTAATGTTGCCAACTTTTGCCGTTAATGTCAAGTTTACAATTGGTGTTGGAACTGCATTAGACAAAGTGAAATTCAAGAATTGTAAAATGTATGAAACAAAAACAAATTAAACAACAAAATTACATTCAGATGGGGAACAGAGGACAGATTTGTTTGTCACAACCCCATTAGACTACCGCTATCATAAACAGCCCAAAAATAGTATGTTATGACAAAAATCTACAGGTTTCAGAAAAAGCACTGACTTGTGTTCTATTATCATGTCCACAACAGCAAAAATCTGAGGTAGCCAGCCAAAAACGTACCTGTGTAACTGACCTCACTGACAGTGTCTCCTCTCAGACTGTCATTTGCCAGCGCTGTTACACTGAGAGTAATCTTGGTGCCACTTGGAAGGCCTGATATGGTTAACACTGTTTGACTTGTTTTTTTTTCATTTTGTGTACTGACAGAAAAAAGAAATTGTTTTATTACAAGAGCTCATCTACAGATACATTCTCATTTCTTGTTGGAATATTAAAAATAAAACACTAAGTACAAACATCATTACACAAATACTTACATGTTGTTCCAAAACCATTTCACTAAATAACCTGAGGTCTCTCCTGTGGGTTGAGTCCAGCCGAGCGACAAAGATGAATCCGTGATACTTGATGTGGTCAGGTTAGATACTTGTCCAGGCTCTGATAAGAAAAAACAATATTCATAAGAAAATTAGATTCAACAGTTATGTCTAAGTACCAAATGGACATTTGTGTGACATCTCACTGGTGTATGTGGACACCGTCAATTCTTCACTCCATTCGCTCTTGTCCTTGACTCCTGATCGAACGCTGAAGGTGTACAAACTTCCAGGGGTCAAGCCACAGACAGTTTTTGTTTCTGTGGTGGTACTCTCGTTTGTTGTCTCCTTTATATTAATGACGTACACGTCCGCATTACCATCTGGTTTGGTCCAACTCAGGGAGACACAGTTTTCTGTCTGGCTTACAACCGAGAGGTTTGAAACTTTGTTTGGGACTTTAAAAAGGAAATGATGGTCAGGTTTAGGAAGAAACACAGCTAGTGGACAGAACGTAAAGTCCATACCTGTGTAGAAAGTGGCATTCTCTGGGTTGAGCTCTCGCCCACACTTTACAGGAAACACCTGAACCGAATACAAGGTACCTGGTGTCAGGCTGTCGAGGTGATAGGTCAGCTCTGTCCAGTCTTCTGTCTTATTTAGACCTTTGAACTCCAGACGGTAGTGGCTGATGTTACCCGGGCCACTGTCCCATGTGAGATTAGCACTTGTAGAAGTTATATTAGTCACATTGACGTGGCCATAAAACCGATCTGTAAATGAATATATGTTAAATTACACATAACAGAGATAAAGGTCTTGGGTTGCGAGTAATACCTTCATAACAAATAAAAGGCCGGCGCTCCAAGCAGTCTTTTTCAACCCAAGCCCCAAAACTAAGCATGACCACACACGTGTCTTCAACGTAGTTCTCATTAGGATCGGGCACATCTTGGCAAGGTATTGGTGTTATCACACATTGGGATTGTGTGTTTTGAACAGATCTCGTGGATTGTGTGAAGTTACTGACATTTTCAGTGGACCCCGTAACAAATTGTGTGGTGGGGGTTGTGACAGATGTATTGTATGTAATCAACTGTGTAGTGGCGGCGGTTGAACTAGGGCTTGTAGGTGCTGAGCAGGTACATGAGCAGTTGCAGCAGTCTCTTCTAGGAAAAGGGGATTTGAATACAGGATGGCCTGGATACCAGTTTTGGAAAGTGAGTGGATCCCCATTGGCCCAGCGAGACCAAAAAATATAATTGGATAAATTGACCGAGTTATTGGGTGCATTGATTGTTGAGTTGAGTGTCTTGCGGAGGCCGACCCAGTAATCCGAGGACAGGTCCTGGGCAATAATCTGGACGTTCTCTGTTGTTATTGTCACAAGTTCTTTAAAACAGGCCTGACAGAAAGTAAAAAGGCTTTATTAAACTTTGAAGATTTGGTTAAATCTCTACATTAAAGTCAACACTAATATATATATATATATAGATACACACACACAAACTGTTACCATTAGGGCCACTTACATTTTTAAACACATTAGTTACCAGATAAAATTAAGATTCATTAACTTAGATCATATGACAAAAGTAGTTTGCCTCTGTTGTACCTGACACTTGCTCCTGGCCTCATTCCAAGTGACGTTTGTGTCTTGGCGAAAGTACTGTTGCTCTGCAGAGCTGTATGTCAGCACCATAACTATAAACAAAAATGAGTTTCATAACACTTACAATTTTTAATTTACAGGCTCTTTTGAATTCCGTTTTTTTTTTCCTATAGAGAAATCATTTGAACTTACTAAATAGTGTAAGACATTTAAAGACATTTAAAGACATTTACATACATACACACACACACATATACACACATATATATATATATATATATATATATATATATATATATATATATATATATATATATATACATACATATATATATATATATATATATATATATATATATATATATATATATATATATATATATATATATATATATATATATATATATATATATATATACATACATACATATATATACATATATACATATATATACATATACATATACATATATATACATATATACATATATATACATATATACATATATATACATATACATATACATATATATACATATATATATATATATACATATATATATATATATATATACATATACATATATATATATATATACATATACATATATATATACATATACATATATACATATATACATATATATATATATATATATATATATATATATATATATATATATATATATATATATATATATATATATTTTTTTTTTTGTAAAAAAATTAAATAGAATAACTGAAACTCACCCCAAATGGCCACAACACACATGCAGTCATGACTAGATGTTCTTGCCATGTTGGATTTTTTTTATCTTCAGCTTTGTTAAACACCTCACCATACAAGACAATTTATCTTAGGTTCTGCCTAACAGATGGATATATCCAACAGCCACATCACTCTTGAACCCAAATGAAAAGCTATTTGAGTGTAGAATCATATAACAAACATCCCAAACTTCCCCAAAAGGATCATAAACAGTGTTCAAACATAAGGCTCCATTGAATTCATGCCTCCTAGTTTTGCATATATCCATTAAAACATGCAAAGTTTTGGAGGAAACAGATATGTATTAATAAAAACATCTATAAACTAAACACCATGACATTTAGGTTTACATTACCCAAGCCAATTTATTTGTATTGCACGTTTAAAAACATTAAGTTGCGCCAAAGTGCCTCACAAAAATGAAGAAATACATAAATGAATAACAACCAAATTGAGAAAAAGCAATGAAAGTTAATTTAAAAGATTAAAACATATTTAAAGCCACTCTTAAATAAACAGTAGATATATATGAAGTAAAATAAAGATAAAGAATCTATAATCCGTAGATTAAAAAGGTGAATTCAAGCTAAACTAAAGCCACTTTGCCTTCAAGTACTTTCTTCAGGACCCTTGGTGGTTTTGTATAGCCTACATAAAAAAGGGAAACTAACTGACTAATATTGTACCTTTGTCTGAATATGGGATTTGCTGTGCTTAAAGGCACTCCTGCTGGCTCTTCTGAGTGCTGGTGCTCAAAGTTGACTATGTCTATAGGGGTCATCTGGCCCAACCCAATAAAAAATAGTGTTAATCCTACAAAGAATGTGACATAATAAACCACAACACGGCTCAAAATATGTTGCTGACAACTAAAGTATATATCAACACATTGCTCTAAGCTAACTATCTCGGAAACATTCAATTATACAGCGACCTCTAGTGGTCAGTGATGTAAAAGACACCAGAGGAACATTGCCTCTGGGCCAGTGGTTCATGCTCCTCATGCAGGAGCTGTTACTTAGGAAGTTTATCTTATGGCAAAGTAATAAAAAAAGAAAAACGCACAATCAATTAAAGAGCAATTTATTTACTAGGGCTTTATAGTGCTGGTAAAATTTGGTTGAACAGATGGCTTAGAGTACAAGTAAACATACTTGTTAACAGTGCTGTGTCCTCAGTCACCACCAGGCTGCTGGTATCTGGCCTCTTATTCATTATTTTACTTCTTTATGCTTTAACTAACAGCTATCTTGTTTAAATCGTTTGTTACAGCTTAATTTATGCACTGCAAATAATAGACCCTAAATGAATAAGGAAACTGGCAAAAAAAACTATCAGAAATGTGGCTTGTTAAATGGAACTTATTTTGCTGAACTAATGGCCAAAACATGGACTTAATTACAAGTGTTTTGTTGCAAGACATTTTTTATAAATCGACTTGATCTGAACTATTGCCGAGCTCTTTATCTTCTAGTTACCACACAAAGCCAGTTGATGGTGACCCCAGCCTTTTACATGACACCTCAAAATGTAAAACTAAATAATGATAACACAGATACAAGAAATAAAAAAGGGCTCTCCCAGAGTCTGCAAAGGCCTTCACTCAAAATAACACACAATTAAACTGTAGAATGAATAATATCGTAACATTTAGTTTTTATTTTCCTGTGTTTGACTGTTTCATTGTCTCCAATTTCCAAAAAACACTGTCCTTCAGGAGACTGGCAAAGCTGGTGTTTAACTGCAGCAAATGCATAAAATGACAATGAGGAAAAACAGGTCAGAAAAAAAATAAAACACATGAGGGTGACCACAGTGGTTAAATTGCCGTACCTGACGAAACACACTTTTCTTCGTCAATTCCTTGTCACAGAGCAGAGACTGTGTTGAAGAGCACAGCATGGAGAAGGTGATTTCCATTTTATTAGCATCTGTAAAATAGAGAGTGTACAGAGAAGAGGAAATACATCAAACAAGACAAAATTTGCATGTGTGCCAAAGCTCACCATTGATTTAGCATTTTCTTTTCCCTTGTATTTACTTTTGGGTCATAATGAACAACATATAATCAACATGAAAAACGGCCGTAGCTTGTTAGCTCAAACCAACTTCACTGGGTAAATATTTTCCTGTGGATTCTAGTGAATTGGTCATAATTTACACTGTATGGTAGCATTAATATTTCTGCAAATAAATATTTAAATATATATTTTTTAAACCTGACCCTGTGCCTTATTGATTTTCGCTTTCAGTGTAAAAGTCAAATCCAGGTTTACTCCGCCTTATGAATAAAATGTATCTTGTCATATTTGTGAGCTATTATTGGATTAGAGCAGGAGTGTCCAAACCTTTTGCAAAGAGGGCCACATTTACTGAGAAAAAAAGGTCCAAGGGCCGACAAGTCTTTTCTAATTTTATTCCTATTCCAAAGTTCAGGTTTGATTAGATTTGAACTGGTTGTTGAAGGATTTTGTATCTTGTATATGTTTGTATGAAGCTGCTGCTGTTGGGGCCAAAACAATACATTTTATTTCTGAAGCTAAGGGAGGCATAAAATCTCACTTTGTGCCATGTTTGGCCCCTGGGCTAGACTTTCAACTTGTCCGGATTAGAGTTACATCCTCTAATGCACACATAAAGAGCAGTTTCTTTTTATTGACCCCCATCTTGTTCACGGACCATTGGTGTGAAGTAAAGGAGGATTTCAGTTGCATTTTTAGGGTTAATTATATTTTGCATGTAGACCCTGTGTATTATACCTTTAAGTATTTGATCTGACAAGAACCTACCCAGTCACTCACCTGTGAAAGATGTCAAAACTGCAGGGTGGCTCAAGTCATCACCGGCCATTGTCTGAACTTGAAATGTGTAATTGGTCCCTGATGTCAAGTTGCAAAAGGTGTGTGTGGTGTTATTTTTCAAAACCTCTGTCCACTGCTGACCCCAGAAAGCAGAGCTAATGGTTACCAAATACTTGACAGCAGGCCCTGCGTTTTCAGGGGCCTTCCAGGTGAAGGTGAGGTTTGTTGTACTATTTTTAGTGAGTTGGACATCAGTAGGTGGCAATGGAGCTGAACAATAAGAAAGAGAGACAACATGAAGCCTATTTACACTGGGATCACAATCAGGCCACAAACAGAGAAAATAGTGACTATGACTCACGTGTAAAAATAGACTTTTGAACTGGTAAGCTTTCAATATTTCCAATAACACTGTAAACAGTGATGGTGTAGTTGACTGCAGTCTTCAGACTCTCGAACGTAATAGTATGTTCTTTTATAGCACTTTCATTCTTTATTAGTTGGTCGCCAAGATTTAGTTTGATGGTGAAGCTAAGGTTCCCCTCAGAGGAGTCCCATTTAGCATTAATATTGCCACTCTCTGCACTTAACGTCAAGTTTGCAATTGGTCTTGGAACTGCATGAGACAAAGTATAATTGCACATTGCAAACAAACAAACAAAACAGATACAGCAGAAAAAACACAAAATCTGAGAAACGTTTAGCATTGATTGGATGTCTATCGCTAATACCTGCAGTAACTCAAACTCTTCTTTTAAAATATAGCATAGGTTTAAAAGTCCAGAAGCTTAAAAAAAATATCTTTTAAGAAGACACTTGTTTTTTAACAAGAGACAAATCCAAATTTGGATTTTACACCAACTGTTTACACTTACCAGTGTAATGGACCACAGTAACGTTGTCTCCCCTCAGACCGTCATTAGCCAGTGCTATCACACTGAGAGTAATCCTGGTGCCTCTTGGAAGGTCTGATATGGTTAACACTGTTTGATTCAACATTATTTCATTTGGAATTTGTGTCCTGTCATGAAAAATAACTTGTATTTGTGCTTGAATTTGTCTGTTTATATTACACGTGCACAACAGTGGAAGTAGAATACTTACTCAATGTCCCAAGTCACTAAATAACCTGAGGTCTTTCCTGTGGGTGGAGTCCAGCTGAGCGACAAAGATGAATCCGTGATACTTGATGTGGTCAGGTTAGATACTTGTCCAGGCTCTGATAAGAAAAAACAAGATTCATAAGAAAATTAGATTCAACAGTTATGTCTAAGTACCAAATGGACATTTGTGTGACATCTCACTGGTGTATGTGGACACCGTCAATTCTTCACTCCATTCGCTCTTGTCCTTGACTCCTGATCGAACGCTGAAGGTGTACAAACTTCCAGGGGTCAAGCCACAGACAGTTTTTGCTTCTGTTGTGGTGTTACTCTCGTTTGCTGTCTCCTTTATATTAATGACGTACACGTCCGCATTACCATCTGGTTTGGTCCAACTCAGGGAGACACAGTTTTCTGTCTGGCTTACAACCGAGAGGTTTGAAACTTTGTTTGGGACTTTAAAAAGGAAATGATGGTCAGGTTTAGGAACAAACACAGCTAGTGGACAGAAAGTAAAGCCCATACCTGTGTAGAAAGTGGCATTCTCTGGGTTGAGCTCTCGCCCACACTTTACAGGAAACACCTGAACCGAATACAAGGTACCTGGTGTCAGGCTGTCGAGGTGATAGGTCAGCTCTGTCCAGTCTTCTGTCTTATTTAGACCTTTGAACTCCAGACGGTAGTGGCTGATGTAACCCGGGCCACTGTCCCATGTGAGATTAGCACTTGTAGAAGTTATATTAGTCACATTGACATGGCCATAAAACCGATCTGTAAATGAATATATGTTAAATTACACATAACAGAGATAAAGGTCTTGGGTTGTGAGTAATACCTTCATAACAAATAAAAGGCCGGCGCTCCAAGCAGTGTTTTTCAACCCAAGCCCCAAAACTAAGCATGACCACACACGTGTCTTCAACGTAGTTCTCATCAGGATCAGGCACATCTTGGCAAGGTATTGGTGTTATCACACATTGGGATTCTAATTTTGTGATAAATGGTGCTGCTGTGGTAAATGGGGTACTCCATTCACTGGTCTGAGTGTTTCGGATGGCGGTGCTTCGAACAGGCCCCGTGGATTGTGTGACATTAGTGAGATATGTCCCATTTAGGTTGTTGTGATTTGTGACATTTACTGTGAGCCCAGTGTTGCTGCTATATGCATATGTAACTTTTTGTGTAGTGGTGGTTGTAAAATGCGTGATTTCTTGCAAAGCATCGGTTGTATTATTTGTAACATTTTGTTTAACAGCTGTTGTACCTTCTTGTGTAGCAGCGGTTGTGCTAGATGTTACATTAGGTGCATTTGGGGCATTTAGTTTAGTGACGGTTGTACCTTCTTGTGTAGTGACGGTTGTACCTTCTTGTGTTGTGCTAGATGTTACATTAGGTGCATTTGGGGCATTTAGTGTAGTGACGGTTGTACCTTGTGTAGTGACGGTTGTACCTTCTTGTGTAGCGACGGTTGTACCTTCTTGTGTAGTGGCGGTTGTGCTAGATGTTACATTAGGTGCATTTGGGGCATTTAGTTTAGTGACGGTTGTACCTTCTTGTGTAGTGACGGTTGTACCTTCTTGTGTAGCGACGGTTGTACCTTCTTGTGTAGTGGCGGTTGTGCTAGATGTTACATTAGGTGCATTTGGGGCATTTTGTGTAGTGACGGTTGTGCCTTCTTGTGTAGTGGCGGTTGTACCTTCTTGTGTAGTGACGGTTGTGCTAGATGTTACATTAGGTGCATTTGGGGCATTTTGTGTAGTGGCGGTTGTACCTTCTTGTGTAGTGGCGGTTGTACCTTCTTGTGTAGTGGCGGTTGTGCTAGATGTTACATTAGGTGCATTTGGGGCATTTTGTGTAGTGGCGGTTGTACCTTCTTGTGTAGTGGCGGTTGTACCTTCTTGTGTAGTGACGGTTGTGCTAGATGTTACATTAGGTGCATTTGGGGCATTTTGTGTAGTGGCGGTTGTACCTTCTTGTGTAGTGGCGGTTGTGCTAGATGTTACATTAGGTGCATTTGGGGCATTTTTTGTAGTGACGGTTGTACCTTCTTGTGTAGTGGCGGTTGTGCTAGATGTTACATTAGGTGCATTTGGGGCATTTGGTGTAGTGACGGTTGTACCTTCTTGTGTAGTGACAGTTGTGCTAGATGTTACATTAGGTGCATTTGGGGCATTTTGTGTAGTGACGGTTGTACCTTCTTGTGTAGTGGCGGTTGTACCTTCTTGTGTAGTGGCGGTTGTGCTAGATGTTACATTTGGTGAATTTGGTATGATGATCTTTGTACTTTCTTGTGTAGCAGCAGTTGCATTATTTGTTAGAGGGGTATTTTCTATTGTAGCAGTGGCAAGAAGATAGGTAACATTTGTAACAAAGGTTGTACCATTTCTAAATCCGGTGGTGGTAGTCTGTAATATAGGATTTGTAAACTTTTGTGCATCAGTTGTACTATATGTAACATTTTGTGTAGTAGTGGCAGTTGTATTTGTAACTTCCTGTGTTGTGACAGATGTACTGTATGTAATCTCTTGTGTAGTGGCGGCGGTAGAACTAGGGCTTGCAGGTGCTGAGCAGGTACATGAGCAGTTGCAGCAGTCTCTTCTTGCAAAAGGGGATTTGAATACAGGATGGCCTGGATACCAGTTTTGGAAAGTGAGTGAATCCCCATTGGCCCAGCGAGACCAAAAGATGTAAGTGGATGAGTTGATAGAAGCGCCATTGGATGAGTTGATAGATGTGCCATTGGATGAGTTGATAGAAGCATCATTGGATGAGTTGATAGAAGCATCATTGGATGAGTTGATAGAAGCATCATTGGATGAGTTGATAGAAGCATCATTGGATGAGTTGATAGAAGCATCATTGGATGAGTTGATAGATGTGCCATTGGATGAGTTGATAGAAGCGTCATTGGATGAGTTGATAGAAGCGCCATTGGATGAGTTGATAGAAGCGCCATTGGATGAGTTGATAGAAGCGCCATTGGATGAGTTGATAGAAGCGCCATTGGATGAGTTGATAGAAGCGCCATTGGATGAGTTGATAGAAGCGCCATTGGATGAGTTGATAGATGTGCCATTGGATGAGTTGATAGAAGCGCCATTGGATGAGTTGATAGAAGCATCATTGGATGAGTTGATAGAAGCATCATTGGATGAGTTGATAGAAGCATCATTGGATGAGTTGATAGAAGCATCATTGGATGAGTTGATAGAAGCATCATTGGATGAGTTGATAGAAGCATCATTGGATGAGTTGATAGAAGCATCATTGGATGAGTTGATAGAAGTGCCATTGGATGAGTTGATAGACGTGCCATTGGATGAGTTGATAGACGTGCCGTTGGATGAGTTGATAGACGTGCCGTTGGATGAGTTGATAGAAGCGCCATTGGATGAGTTGATAGAAGCGCCATTGGATGAGTTGATAGACGTGCCGTTGGATGAGTTGATAGAAGCGCCATTGGATGAGTTGACCGAGTTTATGGGTGCATTGATTGTTGAGTTGAGTGTCTTGCGGAGGCCGACCCAGTAATCCGAGGATAGGTCCTGGACAATAATCTCGACATTCTCTGCTGTTATTGTCACAAGTTCTTTAAAACAGGCCTGACAGAAAGTGAAAGGCTTTATTAAACTGTGAAGTTTGGCTTAAAACTTTTTATTGAAGTCAGGGCTTTAAAGTCACAGTGACTTTATAGTACTGACTTCAATACAAAACAATTAGTGCAGTAATATTTCAAATTTTGCATTTATGATTCCTTTAGTTCTTAAACCAGTATTAGTAAATTAAAGTATTCACAGTTTTACTTTTATGATCCCCTCAATTGTTAAGTATGTATTAGTTGTGTCTCTGTTGTACCTGACAGTGTCTCCTGGCCTCATTCCAAGTGGCTTTTTTGTGTTGGAGAAAGTACTGTCGCTCTGTGGAGCAGTATGTCAGCATCATAACTACAAACAAATGAAGTTAATGCTTTAACTAAGGTTCAGGAGAAAGGCCCCGCCTCAACACCACTTGAAAAATACCTTAAACATACTTCGAATTTCTCAAAAACCTTATTTATACCGGGTAGTTCCATCCTACTCTGCTGTCTCGTCTTCTCGACCCCACCCTCCCATTACCCCTTTATTCTCTCTCCCATCACTAATACCCGACTCAGCTGAACTGACAACCAGAGACGGAACCCCCACACTAAGTCCCACAATCCCAGCTGTCCATCTGCAGTGCTGACAACACCTACATACACGCCAACATAACCTTTTGCAATAAATCATTCATTCTACATTGTTGTGGCGTTCTACATTGTGAAAGGTGTTGAATCATCAAAGGTACATCACACAACCACTTTTGTAAAACCCTTAAAGGAACACTACAAAACTTTTAGCTAGTAGCATTGCCTAATTTTAAATGATTGATTGATTTGAGGATAATAAGGCATGCGATTGGTAGAATTATACCAATTGTTCTGATAAATTTTCCAGTTTTGCATAGTTTCCTCTCAAAAACAAAGTCTGTAGAAGTATCTATGGCTTCAAGTTAGTGTCGCTTTAAAAGTGTTTTCCATTATAATTTTTTTTATACAATTGTTTTAACTTTGAGGCGTGCAAATGAAGGATATTATGTTTTGCACTCTTCAGGTTTATGGATTTTTTTTTTAATAAAATACAAACTATTTCCTTAATATAACACAACTTTAATTTTGGCTGAAGAAATTAATCAAGCAATTATTGGGGGTTCTTCTCTCACTGTTGAAGTAGGCCTATTAATAAGAGGAAGCACCTTTGATTAACCATTAACCAAAAGTGTTATTAAAAACACATATTTTGAGATAAATAGCTTTTTAAATAAAAAGTACTAATTTTTTAATCTCTTAACTTACCCCAAATGCCCAAAACACACATGCAGTCCTGAGCAGATGGTCTTGCCATGTTGGATTTTCTAAAATTGCAATTCTTCAACTTTATAGAAGACCTCACCATTCATGTCCAACCTCCACAACCTAAATGAAGAGATTCAGCGAAGACAGAAGTAATTCAACTGTATACTCATTTGCATTATAGAACAGGCTCTATTATAGTCAGACACTTCGCATGTATCCATTACATAGGCAAATAATTAAAAAGGAAAAACAGAACAGATACAAAAGAAAGAATGACATTTAGACTTTATTTGTGCTTGAAGCATCAGTGTTATAAAACTGGAATTTATACAAAACAGCAATGACAAAAAAAATATATTTATATATATAGAAACAAACCTCTTACACAAAACGTTCCAAAATAAACTCTAAAGATGAACTAAGATGAATAAAAGGAATGCCTTAAAAATACACTTGGCAGTATAAAGAAAGTGGTTATGTAAAAAAAAAAAAAATAAAAAAGGTTGGCCACATTTTCTCCATTGTAAAGTGAAGTGCTGATAAAGGGATGTTTATTATGTGGCTGTTGAGGCTAATTGAATCCAATAGTTACAAAATAACTAAACCAGCCAGGCTTCAATCATACATCAGGTGCTTGTGGTTTTTAAGTAGGGTCTTTACATCGTAGTTATAAGAAAGGGTGTTTGCATTGTGCTAAGCTCTAGCAAACTGCCAAAAGACAATGTACCTCATTTTGTTTTTCAGTAAAATAAACTGTTTTAACTGAAAAATTGTTTGCTACAGGGGAACTTTTGCAGTGCATTATTTCACTCTAGATTACAGTATATCTTTGTGTTACATATTGCTAACTGTAAAATAATTTTGTGCAATTTGGGCTTTGTTTTCCCTTTCCTTAAAATGCTGTCTGCTACATGTGAAATAACAGTAAAAAAAAAATAAAAAGGTTGGCCACATTTTCTCCATTGTAAAGTGAAGTGCTGATAAAGGGATGTTTATTATGTGGCTGTTGAGGCTAATTGAATCCAATAGTTACAAAATAACTAAACCAGCCAGGCTTCAATCATACATCAGGTGCTTGTGGTTTTTAAGTAGGGTCTTTACATCGTAGTTATAAGAAAGGGTGTTTGCATTGTGCTAAGCTCTAGCAAACTGCCAAAAGACAATGTACCTCATTTTGTTTTTCAGTAAAATAAACTGTTTTAACTGAAAAATTGTTTGCTACAGGGGAACTTTTGCAGTGCATTATTTCACTCTAGATTACAGTATATCTTTGTGTTACATATTGCTAACTGTAAAATAATTTTGTGCAATTTGGGCTTTGTTTTCCCTTTCCTTAAAATGCTGTCTGCTACATGTGAAATAACAGTAAAAAAAAAAAAATAAAAACGTCTACGTCTGGATGGATGATGATTTCTTTAGGTAAGACTTGGCTTTTAAGATGTAGTCTTGTCCTCAGAAATGGCTAGCACTTAGCACAAATGCACACAGTTCTTATCTAGGACCAATAATGCAGTTATGTACAACTACCATGAACAACACTACGTAAATTAAGTCACCAACATATTTTAAGGAAGCCCATCTTGTCTTTGTAAAAAATTACATCATGGCTAAAAACGCAACTTCTACACAAGGATCTTGTGTCCAGATTAACTTTTAGTACTCAAAGCTGACCATTTCTATTTGGGGTGATCCAGCCAACCCATTAAAAGATCAAATCTAGTGTTAAAGAAGTTACCTTATTGGCCACACCACCACTCAAAGCATGTAGCTGATAACTAAAAACTGGAATTTAAAAAAAAAAGCATCACATTCAAGTTTATGATAAAAATAAATTTCACATGTAATGTGCTTGCTATGCTAGTCATGCCTATTTGTTGTCATAATCCTTCTCTTACTTGAGTAACTCATTGTATGTAACTGGAGACAGCCAGCACCTTAAAGCCAATAAACTAGTTAACACTGGCCCATCAAAATTAGGAGTCAATTCTGTGGTACAGTAGTATTCACAGAAGCAAACACTCAATCAAGTATTGCATGCATGAATGGCAGTGGTGGTTTCAGTAATCACATATACCTTGATTGGTATGAAATGTCTACATTTATACAGCTTACAGTTGCTTTTAATCTGATAAAAAAAGTTCAAGACATAATGGAAATAACACGGGGACTTGAGAGCAAATGCACTTCATTCACTGTCACTCTTCTCTCCTTTGAGCAGTAGTCTTTTGCCACTGGGCGGCACAGGCACAGCCATTTTACCCTTGTTCTTGGGTTTGCTGAGAAAATTAAAACAAGGAACAGAAAGAGGAAAATTAAAATCTATGTCTAATAAATAAAAAAAATACAACTCATCCTTAAGATTCAAAAACTGGTTCAAAGACTCAAATGTAAATTTGTTTTTTTTTTATTTAGGGAATAAATCATGTTTGTCCATTGAAGCAAGAAAACAATACATTAAAAATAAATATAAAAAAACCAAACACTTGTTTTAGGGCTGTGGCAATGTCATTTGTCATTTACCAACTCTTTCTGAACAGAATTGTATTTTAGAAGACTTCAAAATACTAGCTTTTCATTTATAAATCTATACTTAGGCTGCTCATAAAGCGAAGGGGCTCAAGCCGCTACAGCCTGCGCTCACAGGACCCGCTTTTACTTTCACTGCCAAAAGTTTACACTAAACTTGGAAAGAAAGCTAGCAGAACCTCACTCACCGAACGAACAGCAGAAAGATTTTAAATCAAAGACTTTGTTTCTCAACAATTTTACATTGATTTTAAGAAACAATGAAGCATGTATGGTTTGAATGATTGTTGTAATGTAGTTTGATTACGCTGATGCCCCTTTCAAAACTTTTTTAAAGAAAAAAAAATAAATAAATAAATAAAAAAAGTGTGGTTTCCAGTTTATTTTTATTAGAGCCCTTACCTTTCTTTGTCAAGCAGCTCAAGTCCATCATTTATTTTCTTCAACATCTCATAGCGATCACGACCACGAACCTGAAGATTTAAATAAAAATTATTACAAGGCCTGGAAAACTCTGACTTCTCATGTATAAATGGTACAATGTCAACAGTGACATTTATAAAACATTTCCTCGACTGGATTTCTAGTATTGCTGTACAATTACTTACATGTAAGACAAACACATCCTTGTCCTCTTCCTCTGCACTGGAGGCAGATCTTGATTTCTTCACAGTTGTGACATCCAAGGAAGGGGCACTCTCTGTACAATGTAAACAAAGCATTAAAAAAAAAATAATAATAATAATAAATGACAAAGGGTCATGAATTAGAATTTCAACTTACTGCGCTTTTTGGTTTGCTTTGTGCCATTCTGGGACTTTGTACAATTCTCCTCCTCAGTTTTGCGGTCCCTGCCTGGACATGCACAGACACGTACCTCAAAACTCCTACGACCCAAGACCACTCCCCTATACAACAGTCAGAAATTAAGAATAGTGTCTAAACTACTAAACATCACTTTTAGCATAGTGCCATCCATTTATTATCAAAACTTACTCTGTAGTCTCAAGGGTTAGGATGGTGCGTATGGGCCGCCGGTTCATGCCCCCCATGCAAGAGCTATTACACATGAAGCTGAGGAGAATAGTAGTTCTCTCAGAGCCCAGCTGAAATACAAAGTTACAAAATAAAACAATGGTGAACAAACTTATACTCAAAACAAAACCTAGTACAATCATTTGCATAATAGAATTGCCCTAAAGAAGCAAAAGAACGCAAAATAATAGGCCCCATTTCATGGTTATTCAAATGTTAAACTAGTTTCACACTTGCCCAGTCGTACCTGTGGAGGTTCATATGGGACGGTCACACTGTGTCTCTTTGTGTGTGGATCCTCAAAATATCTGGCCAACTGGCTGCCCTCAACTCTGATCAAATGGCTGCGATGTTCTACAGCTGGTGACATTAGCACAAGTAAGAATTCACGCTTACATTTTCTTTGGATTATAAAATTATGACAAATTCTTACAGTCTTCATTTTGGTGATGGGGGCATCTTCGGACCACTTCAGCCACATGATCGGTCTTCTTGTACACAGCAGTAGCCCTGAGAACAGAATCCTGAGGAGGCTCTTTGTTGACCAGTACTTCCACAGGGCTTGTTTTAGCAAGCTGGCAGTACAATTTATTGAGGCTTTCCGAATACTGACAGAAAGAACAGAAGGAAAAACAAAAAGGACAAAAAATAATGAAAAAGTGTCTGATCTATCAACTATAACTAAAATAAAATTGAAACATTTAGGTAAACAAAAGGTGAAGCTTAACCATCCATTCAACCTGCTTTATAAATTAAATGGCGGTTTTACCTTGCCCTCATCCCGCTTTAACCATTTCAGTGCTGGAGGAAGTCAGAGCAGGAACATGTCCCGTCATGTCAAAGCAGTGCTCCACAACCAGACTGCAGCTCTGCGCAGCACAAGTGGCAGAGGGCGGGAGTTCACTGCAGACCACCCTAACTTCAACTACACTGACCAACGGCAGCAAGCTGCTGGGTGAGTCACCGTGGAGACATTAATGCCATTGGTTCTCCCAACGCAGTGACAGACTACAGACCTGAAAATTTAGCGAATCGTCACAATGAATGATTCCACTTGAATGGGGTTGTGAAGATTTGGAAGAATGCATTGCAGGCGGCTTTAAGGTAAGAAATTTTACTTGAGCATTTTGCTTGTTTTACTTTACTTAAAAATTCTTTGATTAATCATTAAATTACCTCTGAAAAAAAGTACAAAGCTTTACTAAATCTGAAGACTTTACGTAAACTTTTTTCTGGTCAAAAGATTGCTTTTTTTAAAAAATTAATTTACAATAGAAACCTATATGCCACTAGGAAATTTAAATAACACTAACACATGATTAGTCACCATCCAATCTCTTTGTGTGCCAGGTTCAGTTTTAGGATAAACATTTTTTTTAGGACTGCGCAATATGTCTCGGTGTGGTTTTGTCCCATGTATTAACATTAATATAACTTTCGAGAGCCTAATCTGATGTTCCTACACAGGTTGGGCTTACTAACCGTTGAAGTTACACTCTTTGCAGTGCCAGACTTCTGAAAGCGGAGTGTTAAATCGTACTCTCCCGGGTAGTCCTTAGTCTCAGGGACAGTTGAGGCAGAGGGAGGAACACCGTCTTTAATTGGAGTTTCAGGGTCCAGGTGGTCAAACAGTTTCTCGTCAAAGCCTTTGGTCAGATCATCAAGAACCTGAAAAATCAAATAAATCAGTACTTTAAAATGTTAAAAAAACTGACCATGCCTGAAAGATGGAAAAGAAAAAGTAGTAAAAGAGTAATTACCAGCATACACAAGTTTCCATCTTCTCTCCATGTCTGCTGGTCTTTAACAATTGAAATCGAAGGAGTTGCACTGAAAATGAAAACCAACAGCAAACTCTTTAAATATAAAATTATCTAATTTTGTGAGGAGTTTCTTTAAATGCTGAACAACTTACACACTCTCCCACAGCTCTCTGAAGGAATCCTGGCTCAGTGGCAGCTCATCCATGGCTGTGGGATCCATAAAGTAAACAAGCTCTCCTGGGGGAAAAAATAAAAATAAAAAATGAATTGAAGAGTTAGTGTCACTTAATCTGTACTGTTACTTTATTGAACCATGTTTTTATTTTATCTAGGTTTGTAAGGTTTCTAGGTTATCTAGCTAGGTACATTCTTTTATTTGCACACTTAAGCTATTTTCCCTTCACCACTTCCGTAGTAAATGTTGATTGCGTTAACAATAACATTGACATTCTTCTTTAGTTATTTGACATAAAACACATAACAAACTATGTATAAGGGCATATACCTTTTTCAAAGACATTGTACATGTCGTTAAATATTCGTAAAACACCGGATATTTAACAAAAACGTAGGCCATTTCTCTCGGAAGTCAAGAAATAATGTTAGCCTTTTAAAATGAATACAATGCTAAAAAAGTTAAATCACTTTGTACACAGCCGTAGCCGTTAACTCACAATTTATAGAGGTCGCGGAAGACCGTCGATAAAAGCAATAAGTCTCACGATATGCTAATGTTAGCTGTGTGCTAACGTTTGTCGTCCATTTTTCTTTTTTGGGGCCTACTCAAACTCCATCAGCTTCATTCAATAAAAGACTCTCTTTAAATTAACAATAAATAAATATAAATGTTGTTAATAACCACCATATCTTAAGCAGAACATAAAGAGGAGGAGTGACACGATTTATTTTTCGCAAACTGCATATTTAGCAAATGGACTAATTACGTTGACTCGACGTTTCCAAGCTAATACAGCGAACAACTTTCTTTATGTGGGTAAATGAGTCCTAAGTAATGCACTAGCTGAACTGAAAAAGTCATAGCCTATCTGACTATGCAAATACCTTAAATCTCTTTAAAAACTTACTCCAAAACTGATTACTCACTGGTCGAACAAAGGTAATGGGGAAACCGATGAAAAGCCAAAATATTATGAACCGAGCACGTTGTTTGGGGATTCCCACAAAAAGGAAAGGGGAAGTGCAGCTTTTTAATAAGGCTTCTCTGGCCAATCACAAGACACTGTGCTCGGATCTGGCATCGTCGCGATATACTGCTGCATTCAAAACCATGGGATTTTTAAATTTTTATAGGAATTTTCCCATATTATCTAATCTCCTCTAAATAAAGTTACAGTTTTCAAAAAAATCATAACAAAGATAAAAAAAGTGGTTCAAGTAACCAAAAAACAATAGTACACGCGAATATATTTACAGTAAAGATGACATCGGACGATTTTGACAAACATTTCGATCGCATGAACAAAAAACTGAAGATTTTTAAAGGCACCATGACAATCCTATGACGAAACAAAACAGGAAAGAGCCATTACTGGAGGTACGTAAAATTTTGGTAAGGTAGTACTCCTCTGTAATTTCTGATCTGACAAACAAAGAATCAAATCGTAAATAAAAAACAAGTAGACAAACAAATAAATTGATACATTATATATAATGATGAAAAATAATATAAAAAATATAATTCCATTTCTCCACATTTTTTCATATTATGAAAATAATGCATAAATATCTGGTATTAAATTGGACTTTTTGTATCTGTTTCAGTTTTGTTTAGCAAATCTGGCTTTATGAAGCTTTATGATTGTGAACTGATGGTAAGTACACTCATCGGATGACTTCAGATCTCACTAGGAGCTGCAACTGCATTGAACATCTTGTGTTCCATATACCCCAAAGTCGCAAAAGTTTAAATGTAGCTTCTCAACTGTCTCATAGCAGTGCAGGGATAATAAGGGGGCTACTAGGTAAATGTTTGACTTTCAAATAAACAAAAAAAAAATGGGACATAAATAATAATAATAAATAAGTACAATTCCCAAATTTATTTTTGACAAGCATAAAGTAAGCATAAGGATTTGAAGATGCCTGAACATGTTAATTTTCCAGTCATTAGCCGATATAACAGTGTGCATCTGCATGTGAGATTTGACAGGCAGCTCTCTCTGTGTTGAACTGAGCTGACCTCTTTTAAAAAACTGTTAACCATGGTCACCCTGTGAGCTGCAGCCGTTTATTATTTTGAATCCTGAAGTGGGGTGAGATTTTTTGCACTAATAAAAGTGTCAGATGTACTCATAAACTGTACTTTTTTGCATTGTATTTCTTCCTTACAAAACAAAAGCACTTAAATAATGTTTTACCACATCTATCTAGTAATCTGCCAAAGTGCTTTTGGCTGTTTTTAATATTTTTATAGTCATTATTGGACAGTTATTTTTGACAAAGAAATATTGCTGAACAGCTGTTTTTGGTAAAAGAAAAATATATTTACACAATAGCAACATGTTTGGTAGAGTTTAAATGTTGTATATGAATGAAGGAATGAATTCATATCTTTACTTGTAGTCAGGCACCTTCATGAATGTTTTACGTAATAAAAAGCTGAAAACTGTACTTTGGGAAGATTGTCCTTGATTCTCTCAATGAATTCATGTGATACAAAGTGGAAATGTAATATAAGACTCTCTGCCAGTCCATCTTATTGTACTTGAACCCTGAAACTATGTTGGCAGGGCTCTCCACCACTGTTCTGATGGTGTAAAGTTTCTCTACATTTAGTCCCACACACACTCGTGACTGGGCTGGGGGCTCTGGCTTAAGATGAGGGGTGTCACGTTCCCCTGTTCTTTCCCAATGTTCCCATGAGGCCATGAAAAGGCAAAGGTGGCACGGATACAGTGGCATGAGTTGGGGGTGTGTCTGCAAGGGGTGGGCTTCAGTAGTTTTTACAGAGATGTTTTTCCACTGACCGTCTCAACCAAATATTTGTACCCACAATACACCTCCAGAAAACCCCAAACAAGCTGCCCTGGCCAAACCCATTTTCCACAGTTAACCTAGGTGTCATGGTCCAAATATAGTGGCCACCTGTTGCCTTTAAAGGACTGGGCTTTGTTGGGTGCAATGGGGGTAAGAAAAGCCTGTGACCCCACTGGTATTTGATCTATTATAGACGAAGGTTTTATAGAGAACAAACAAAAGCAGCCCCTTTCTGTTGCTCAAGAGAAATGTTGAGTCACCACACCATGTCAGACTGAGAATAGGGTTTGTCAGAGCTCCAACACCTGTACAAGAAGGACACAAACTTTTATGATAACATATTTTGAATTTCATAACGAAAGATTAAGCACCCTTTTACTTTTGCATTTCAGTTAGGCCTGACAGAACAATTCCAAAAAAAAAAAATTCTATTCTTCAATAGATGTATGTATAATGGTCAGTTGGTCCCATTAGGTGTTGCAAGTGAATTATTGTGGAATTTGAAGATACAGGTGAATTTTAAATTTAGGTGTTGTCCTCTAAATTATTATAGAAACCAAAGCTGTAATTCAGTTTTTGCCTAATTTACAGCAAGTTCCAGGTCGTTATTACAGCTGGTAGCTTGAAATAATAGCACTAGTACACAACAGAATCCGGTGCCATCAATCAAAAGTAAGACAGTATTGTAAAGGTTTTTACGAGATACTTTCCCAGTTCACACTTGCCTTCAGCCAATGGCGCAAGGTAAGCCTTTCTCTGTCATTGGGATTTCAAGATCAGCCCACTCTCTCCCATTGCTCCCCCTCCAAAAACCTTTCCTCACGCACGTTACACTCTCTCAGCTGGACGCAACTCAACGTTTAACCAAGAATTGCCACTCTGCACAAGAAAGGCGCACAGGAGGACCATCCAGTCGTGGTTCTTTGGTGGATGTTGCTACCTGGTTGATATTGTACGCACTTCCCAGGACCTGTATTTTTTGTTTTTGACGAGAGCGTCTCAGTCTGTAGCTGAGGGGGAGCCGCTGTAAAGTCATGCCGGCCGGCTTTCAGCAACTCGGAGCGGAGGTAACTTAAACTTACAACACTCACTGCATTTTACTGAAGGTTTGGTGACCAAAGGGCTGCTAGGTTCATGCTTTTTACGCACCGAGCTATTCCTGTTGCTTGTACCAATCTCAAGTACGCACTGGTAAATAAAAGATTTAACGCAGACCAATAATTAAAACAGACCTATTATTTATTCACAATACAGCTTTTTTATTAGCACGTGGCATTGTATCCTTGACTTGAACTGGCTTTGGGCCCTGTAGTTTGGCACTGACCTTGTCCTACCAAACATCAGAGTTAGGTCAGCTTTTTACGACCCACAGTTGTTTGACTGGTTCCTTTTCAGCTACTCATGCCCTCCAAATGTCATTTCAGCTCAGATCCCGTTGTCATACTGTATGTTGGACAAACAGATATGGAGGTTTTTTTATTCCAGATTTTAAGATGAAACTTAAAGCAAAAGACCAGTTAAGTCTTTGGATAAATAATGCTTTTGGTTTCATTAAATAGTATCAGGGAAATAGGCGAGGAGTCTTTTTATTTATTATATATTATACTATTGTATAATTTTGTGACTAAAGCATTTAGCATTTCCTATTGTGACACCTCTATTACATTTAATCTTTCAGCCTAATAAAGAGATACAATACAATTTTATGAATGTGTTATACATTTTAAAGGCGTTATCTTTTTATGTCCAGATTCAGTAAGATTTAATTTAGAGATGGTTTAGGTTCTGCTAGCTCAAGTCAGTGTGACCAAATTCTCAAACCAAACCCTATTATGCAAACGTTTGTGTTGATATGGCTCTGATAGCTGTCACACAATCACAGCTTGGACTGCGGTCCTTTGCTTGGAGTTATGTCTGGAGTTTCTCCCTGCTGGGTGATTAATCTGAATAATAAAATGGATCTATAGGATCTCAAGCACCATTTGCTGAGAGACGTATTCTCCCAAAGGTTACGCTCTCTGTCAATGTGAAGACAGGTGCCTTGTGGCTTGATGGGAAATTGGAGGGAAGTTAAAGTTCAAACACACAGTGTTAAATAGATGTGTTGGGTCTTTGGGATTGCAGTTATATTTAGTCTGTATTAAGTTTGTGCATTAGTGCTACCCACAGACGGATGTCTATGTGTACAGACAGTGACTGGAACTCTTGCTCTGTCGGTCTTCACCGCTGTGCTGGGATCTCTGGAGTTTGGCTACAACATCGGTGTCATCAATGCGCCTCAGAAGGTAATGACCAATCACTGACAACCAAACAGAAGAGGCCAGGTAAACAAAAGTGTTGGTGTTAAATGACATTTGCCACGTCGTCTTAGTCATGCCTGGATTTGACGCTACAACATTCCCCCGTGGTGCTGTGTTTAGAAAATAAACTTTGAAGCAGACAGAGACAGGCTCTGGCTCAGTGAAGTTATGTGGTGCAGACCATAATTGCATAATTGGAAAACAATAGACGTTAAAGAAGGCTATGTTTTGTATTTCTGATAAACAATAAAGTTGTGTATATTTAGTGAAAGTATGGCACGTAGTTTGATTTAAGTAATGTGTTTTGTCAACAAACCATATACTTCTCATTTTGTTGATCTAGGCGTACTCATTTAAAGTATGTGAGAAATGTATCAAGTCATTTATTTGTGCCAATATTCATACTGTAATACCTCCTAATTCATGTTAATCACCTTAAAAGCATTTCATTAAACAATGCATAGAGGCGAGTGGTTATATTATGGTTACAGTGAGTCAAGTGAGATTTTGTTGACTTGCCTACTGGCATTCAGGCATCTGCAGGTGAAAATGGCTGACTTAGTAACACATGCACTACAAACAAGATGAAGAGAGAAGAAACGGTTTGAGGTGATGTTACATGATAGTTGACAGAGAATTAGCTTCTGCATGAAAACCTTTGTTTAATGCTTTTCAGATCATTGAGGCCGACTATAATGCCACATGGATCCATCGATATGGAGAGCCAATCCCCACCGGGACCCTCACCTCCCTGTGGTCTCTGTCTGTTGCCATCTTCTCTATCGGCGGCATGGTCTCCTCTTTTTGCCTTGGTTTTGTCTCAGAGTGGCTGGGCAGGTAAGAGAGTGTATTGTTATTTGATAACTCGTACATGCAGCATGATTTAACTCTGAAGTGGAATTGCATTGTCACATGTCGGCATGTGACTCAGACATTAAAGTTAATTCCGAATGGGATCTCCCATAACAACCCATTCCAAATAGTAATCAGAGCTGGGACATCAGGACACTGGCCACAGCTTCTACTGCCTGAAAGGGGATCTCCAGGGAGCACCGGGTTAGAAGGAACGTTAGGGGAAAGAGGTAGACTAAGGACAAGGGCTTCCAAAAAAAAAAATTACTGGCAGACAGTTGAAGTCACCGTGACCCTGGTGTAGAAGATGTTTCCAATGTGCCAATGCAGCTTTGCAATTTGAAACCAAGCTCTACAAGCAATACATTTTACTTGTGTAATCCAGTATGGGGGCTTATGAGGGCTCTCTCATATGTAGCTATGCAAATACCTTGAAGGGTTTACCACTACATCAGAAGTAAGCAACTTTCTAAACGTCCCAGAAGGAGGTTATATGATGCTGCCCTCTAGTGGTCAGAATACCACAAACTTCAAACTTCTCAGACAGCAAAAAACTACACTTTCCCTAAAAATCTGTTTAATTACAATTACAAAACATCTTCACTCAATTTTAAATATTTAGTTTAAGCAATATTTTGAGATTACCTATAACTTTATATTTCTGTTTCTGTTCAGGAGGAAAGCAATGCTCATAAACAACTTGTTTGCTTTCATCGGTGGAACGCTGATGGGGCTGTCCAAGTTATGTCGTTCCTTTGAAATGATGATTCTGGGGCGCTTCATCATTGGTGCCTTCTGTGGTAAGCAGTTCAACTCTCTCCTGTGGGGTGCCATTTTTAAGTTTCTCGCCTTTATCTTTTGTCTGTGCAGGGTTGTCTTCGGGCTTGACACCCATGTATGTTGGTGAGATTGCTCCTACCAGTTTGCGAGGAGCGCTGGGCACTTTACATCAGCTGGCTATAGTCACAGGTATTCTATTAGCACAGGTAGGACTACATCCCTAAGATTTAAAATGTTTTTGATACAACTTAATGTATGAAATTAAACATCCTTACCACTACACAGATCCTTGGCCTTGAATCGTTATTAGGAAGTCAAGAATTGTGGCCCATCCTGCTTGGTTTAACTGTTGTGCCGACCGTACTACAGATGGTTCTTCTGCCCTTTTGCCCCGAGAGCCCTCGATTCCTCTACATTATTCGCAGCCAGGAGCACCAAGCAAAGAGTGGTGAGAAATGAAGCCTACCTTAGCTGCTTATGAGCGTGAGGTATTGTCAGTTAATCACAAGGCTTAAGCATGGAGAAAACCATTGATAATGCCATTTAGATTTACCAATTGGCGTAGTGATAATCCGAATTCTATACTTGTGTATAAACCTGATATACAATGGTGTAATTTTAAAACCTAAACCTACTTTTACATTCCAGGTCTGAGGAGGTTGACAGGGAGGCATGAGGTGGCCGACATGTTGGCCGAGATGAAGGAAGAGAAAAGAAGGATGGACATGGAGAGGAAGGTGTCTATCTTGGAGCTCTTTCGCGCCCCTCTTTATCACCAGCCGATTACCATTGCCATCTTGCTGCAGCTCTCTCAGCAACTGTCAGGAATCAATGCGGTAAGTTCTCTTTATTTGTGATAGAAAGCCATTGGCAAAGTGGATTCTTTGACAATAATCTTTTATACATTAAAACTGTTTGGCCCAGATTTTCTACTACTCCACCAGTATCTTCATGAAGGCTGGGGTCCAGAGTCCGGTCTATGCCACGATAGGAGCTGGCATAGTTAACTGTGCCTTCACTGTGGTGTCGGTCAGTATCCAAACCAGCACAGATTGAAATGAAACACAGCTGACAAAACATTTAAGAAATATATATACATTATTATAATTTTTTCCACTCAATGGTAAAGTGTATCAAAGTGCGATTCCATTACTGTTTAACACTGTTATCAGAGAGCAAACAAGATAGCACGAGTTTGGTTGGCTTTTTTTTATGCTTCAAATGCTTCAAGTTTGGTTTGGCAGGTCAAGATGTTTCAATGGCATTAACATTCCCCACTGAACAATAAAAATGTATGTTTATACATTCAAAGTGTTTCTTATTCAACCAACAGCTCTTCCTGGTAGAGAGGATGGGTCGACGAACACTCCACATGTTAGGACTGAGCGGGATGTGCATCTGTGCCATCATAATGACTGTGGCCCTCGCTTTATTGGTTAGTACAGACTTTACCGAAACTCAATTCAAACATATCTGAGACTTTTTTTCTTTCTTTCTTTTTCTTGCCCCTCGCCCTTCCACAGGACAGTGTACCCTGGATGAGCTACATCAGTATGCTGGCCATTTTTGGTTTTGTGGCGTTCTTTGAGGTTGGTCCGGGCCCTATCCCGTGGTTCTTTGTGGCAGAGTTGTTCTCACAGGGTCCGAGGCCAGCTGCCATGGCTGTGGCTGGCTGCTCCAATTGGACAGCCAACTTTATAATTGGCATGGGATTCCAATATATAGAAGTGGGTATTTTGTAACCATACCTCAGCCTATATGTTTACTCATCTTAAATGTTCAGTTCATGTTATCTCTATCCTTTTCCAATTTTTTTGCAGAAAATCTCTGGGCCCTACGTTTTCTTGATTTTTGCAGCACTTCTCCTCTTCTTCCTCATCTACACATTCTTCCGTGTGCCCGAAACAAGAGGCAAGACGTTTGACCAAATCGCAAACAACTTCCACTCAAACAATAGAGGGCTCAGTATGGACATCGATATAGATTCAGACATGGAATTGAACAAGGAGAGCACTGAGCTGGACTACTTGGGTGACAGCACTAACAACTGAAAGCTGTCAATAGAAAACAATGGAGAAACTGAGAAATACACGTGTCACTATTTTCTAACCTATTTGTAGATTGCAATGCCAAAGCAGGGCTCAAGGTTTTTGACTATTATGTAAGACCATTGTGAACACTGGAAAAAGACTAAAGTCATATAAGATTATATTCGAAGGTGTAGACTCCTGTGGTACTAATAGATGGAGGGTGAGCAACATCAATTCCTCCACTTCAGCAGTTTCCAGATATATACCGAACATCAGGGTGTATATACAGAATATATAGCTTTTATTTTTAGAGAGAAACAATTAGGTTACCAAGTATACAAGATAAATTTCTGGTTTAGGTTTGAACAAGTTTTAACAGGCAACCAGCCATTGAGAAACCTGTGGTTAAGACAGTCACACTTATGGACAATATACTACAATCAAGATATGGACTTTTGAGTTATTGCACAATGGCAGTTGCCGTTTTAGACCCATTAATAAAGTGTATATATATTTTTATTAATATTTGGTAATGTTAGACCATTTTACATGTACATCCTATACATTTCCTTTGTATTTAAGCTGTTTGAGTCAATGTGGGACTGAATACTGTAAATGCTTTAATTAAAAGAAAACAGGACCATTGTGTGAGCTTGCCAAACATGATTTATTATAGTCAACATTACATATAGACATTGCACATAATCCCCTCCAAACAAAAAGCACAAAAGTCAAATTTAAGAAATTAGAGTTTCATTTATCCTCCATCAACTGAGGAATGGCTTGTACTAGGTTTTAATTAAGGTGGTAACAGAACTAAACTGACTCCCATAATGCACCACCAACCTCAACCCCTGCTTGGTCCCCCCCCCCACTTCAACCAAATTAAAACCGGAAAATAAAAATCAAGGCATGTTCTTCCAACAATGTTTTCCATCTTGTCCATTTAAAAAAGAAAATTTGTTTACAAAAAGGTGGTCATAACAACTGGGGCACCAAGCAGAATTTATATTATTCCATTTTTTTTTTTTTTAAAGATTTTCTTTCTGATCTAAATGCACCCACTACCCACCCATCTCCTCTTCATCCCCACCTGTTTTAGATGTCAATGCCTAAGCATGACAAGATTCAGAAAAAGGAGAGTTGTTAAGGAATGACAGCGAGACATTGTGGGTTAGAGGATAGGGAAGTGCAGGGAGGGGAGAGCAGTGCCTGTGTTCTGAAAAAAAAAAGTCCAGTCCTCCAACCCTAGGACCTACAAGAAAAACAAAAAAATTAAAATAAAAGCACAAATGAAAGAAGACAACCAATCCTAATAAAAATTTACTTCCTTACTAATTGCCACTAATCCATCTCCAATTTGTAAAGTAAACCCACACAGTTCTGTCACAACGCTCTCAGACATAACACAGCCCCTCAAAGACAAAATGTGCAACCCTATACCCATGTGTCTCCCTCCCAGCCTGACCCAGGATTGCTCCTTGTGTGGGGTCGCACCTATTGCCAAGGGTCGTATGACTGTCCTCATTAGCGTCACTCTGTGGCCGTTGCCTGCTGTGAAAAGAAGAAAGCAATGTTGAAATGTGAAATCCAGGAAAAGCCGCCAGGAGTATTACTATGAAAAAAATAAATAAAATTATAAAACCACACCCCCTTACTGTGGGTGATTTTGCAGTTTTTGGAGAGGTCTTTGGAGATTGCGTTGTTGCCTTTAGGTCAGATGGTTTTGTGGTCTGAGGTGGCGTTTCAGGCTCGGAGGCAGACTTCTCAGCATCATTCTTAAAAAAAAAAAAAAAAAAAAAAAAAAAAAAGTGTACAACGCAAGTAAGGTGGTCAACATTTGCCTAAGGTTCCTTCACAACGATAAAGTTTCTGTGCCTTTACCAAAGTGCAACAATACTTACTTTAGAGGTAGAAGACTCAGAAACTCTCTGCCTGCGACGTCTAGATTGCCGTCGTTGTTTTAATCCCTGGCCATCAGCGGCTTCGCCGTTGGTCTGTGGTGCCTCAGCCGACTGCGTTTGTTGAGCCTCGCCTGGCTCTTTGTCATCCTGCTCTTTAACATCTTGATGAACAGCAACTTGATCCTCAGTGGGCTGATCTGCAGGGGGACGTGGACGAAATGGTCTAATGGAGGAAAGGGGGAAAAAAAAAAAAAAAAAAAAAAAAAAAGCAGACAAATAGTTTGAGGGCTGCAACCAGTTAAAGTCATGTGGTCACACACCTGCGGTACGGGCGCCAGAACCTGCGTCTTTGTGGTCGCTGTGTCTGATCACCTTCTGCTTCTTCGTTCTGCTGCTCTCCAGACTCTCCCTGATGGACACTTTTTTAAGTCTACAGTTTGTCAATAAGACCAAAGCCAATGTAACAAAAAAAATATATATATATATATTGTATAAATGCATGCCATTTTAAACCCCCCCTGACTGCTTACATCCTGTGGTCTTGGTCTGCGGGGTCGTCGTCGGCGTGGTGGGGGTCTGCTTTCATCGTTTTCTACTGTCCCCTCACCTTCTGTACCATCAGCTGGTTTGGTCTGGTCACCAGGGCGAGGACTGCGAGGGAAGAATCGACGCCGGAAACGTCTTTTGTTAGGTGCATAGCGACTACCTTTGACTGGAACACCACCTGGACCAGTCACATTGGCTGCTTCTGAGCCCTGTACAAGGTAAAAATTGTCACTTAAACAGATTCCAAGGTTGACTGAAACCAAGTGTAAAAGTCTTGCCTTTGCTGCTTCTATAACGTCAAACTCTACGATCTCCCCATCTCCCACACTGCGGAGGAATTTCCTAGGATTATTCTTCTTAATAGCCGTCTGAAGAGACATTAATTCAGTCTATTTAAGTATGGCGTCAATCAAAACATAAGGCCAATTTATTTCATACTTACTTGATGAACAAATACATCTTCTTTGGTATCATTTCTGCAAGAATAATATAAATCTGATATTTTAACCTATAAGTAACTCCATCCAATTGACTACCCTCTGGGGACCCTCAAGCCAAAAATGAACATAAAAAAATAAAAAAAATTATATAAAGTCTCTTCATAAATCTCCCAACCACTAAACTCAAAACCATTTTTTTTAATAATTTTAATTATTGAAATTTAAAAAGCACATATTTGATACATGATTTTATCATTTATAGCAGATTTTTTCCCTCTCATACATGTTGGCTGAAGGGTCCCCAGAGGGCACAAATTTTTAAGTCTGACACACAAAAAAAAAAAATAAAAAAAATAAAAAAAATATTAATGCAATAAACTCAAAATTGTTGCTACTTTTTGACATAATCAGACTATCATCAGGAATGCCAGTGGAGTATTTTACCTGTTTATAAATCCATATCCATTGCGCACATTGAACCATTTAACTGTTCCTTGGACTAAGGTTGCTGAAAAAGAGGGTAAAAATAAATAAGTGTTTAAACAAAAGTAGCTTTGTTCCACATAGGCTACAATACCTTAATAAGAAATAAAGTAAACCCTTATCTTGCAGAGCCCAGTCAATTATTAACAGTAACACTTTGAAACCAGGTCATGAGTGCTGGCCTAAACAATAAAAGTCAGGCTACTTTGCGGAAAGTCAGAAATTCCTGCTGTGACAGTTTAATTAGTAAAGCTACCGTTAACTTCAATAATTTGCACCTGTGAGTGAGAGCGAGCCCACCTCCATAGGCGCGCGACAGCTCATGACGAAATTAATCATATGTTCACGCTGTTAAACTGGAAAAATGCAAATATTAAAAAGACTTAGTTTTTCCACACAATTATTTCAGTTAAGATGTATAAAACCAGCGTAGTATACACTGAAAATGAACTTTTAAAAAGTAGGCTAGCCTAATTTTTTGTAATTTCTAAGAAACACACCTGAAGTAACTCTTACCATTTTTGTATTAGTGCATCCCAGAAACCTACGAGTCACATCCAGAACACGTGTTTCTTCTAAATAGGAAAACATGATGGCAAAAACAGATTTGACCCAACAACACGTTGTTAGACGTGAGGTTTCTTGGAGACACCACTAAAACCACTACAAACACCGCGACATTAGGCTAAAAAGAAAGTTTCCGCTGACAACCTTAGGCTATTTATTGTTTATGTCACTCCTTAGACCTGACATTTAAAATAAATAAATAAATCGCGGATGGCCAACCCGAGCACCCACCTATGACTTTTCTCTCCGGTTGTGGTTTATCTTCCACCGGTGCCGATGATGGTGGGCTCTGCACCTCGGCGTCGCTCATGCTCGCTCGCTGGCTATCGGATAACTACACTTTCACTCTCGTTTCCCCTCCCTCCTACTCTTCCCGAAACTCTTCTACTTAAGTCGCCTTAGTTTTTATCCCAACATCCCCTTGGAGAGCCGGAAAAAAGACACGCCCTAATTGGTTGCACGAGAGCCAAAGCCGGAGTCTGATTGGCTGTGGTTGCTGAGCAATTGGGAGGGAAAAATTGAGGTGGAGCACAGGTATGATAAGCTGTGAATGGAGTCTGTTTTTTACGACAATTAATGCTTGTCTGATATTTGTTCAGAGTCACAGTGTTCTAAATTTAGAAATGTATTTCTTTTTATTTCTTTAAAAACGTTTAAAAAACGGAAGTCTTATCATGACATAGTGACTGTTTCATGATGCTTTTATTGTGTTAATGATGGTCACAAGAATCTTACAATAAAGTCAGAGCATCCCATGGCCCCTGTGTGATCGTATAGGATCTTAGACCAATATCAATCACAAAAATAAAAATATCAGTACATTATTCATCGTATTGCATAAAGTGTTGTGATCAACCCTAATAAAGTTGATACAAGAGAGCCATTGTGAGTTCATATCATCTCAGAACGTTTTGTAATTACTTTTTTACATAGATTATATATCTTGCTTTTCATATAATAAATTTGCTCTTTGATGGGCTGATGGAGACAAGGATAAAATACAAGGAAAGTCTGTAAATGTTAATGTTTTTTTTTTAATATTCATGAATATCAGGTTTACTGGCTCTAATTCTGCTTCACTGCTAAAGCACACCTCATTGCCTCAATGAACTGCAGAATAAAGAAGTGAATTTACATTTAGGGGTCAACTATGTATTTAACTGCAGGCTTAAACATAGGTCAAACTACTCCAGTAGCACAACGCTAAATTTAACCCAGCTCCAAGAAGTGCCAGGTTCAATGTAAGCGTCCTTTGAGCAAAGAAAGCACGACTCAGGCCAGAAGAACGTTTTCTGGACAAAATAAAAAATGTCAGACAAACTTAGCAACACTTGAACTTGAATATGAATTATTTCTTGATTGATTATATCTTGATTTCTTGATAAATTATACTTGAATTGTGGTCTAGGGCTGTATCAACTGAAAATGTTTAGTATTAAAAATATAATAATGATTTAAATTTTGAAGAAAGGTGCTTCATTTATACAGTCATAATATATGCATTAGCTTCAGTGAAATTATCACATGATTTTGTTGAACAGCCCATAGGAATAGAGCCATGCTGCGCGAGAATGAAAAGCTAGGCATGCGCAGTACATGCCAAATGCCGAGGTTTCTTTCATGGGCATCGAGATAAAAGCAGCGTTAAACACGATACATTTTACCAGGAGAAGACCGGAACAAATAAATGTGTACCTTCAGTATAAAAGAGTGTATGTCTTTTTTATGTATTTTCTTAATCGGTATTGTTATAAATAGTGGTTATTTTGTGTTTATCATCTTGTGTCATTCTTAATCTGCAGGCCTATAAGCTAGTTTTAAAGAGTTGTTTATTATCTTGCCTATTGTGCCTATTTAAGGCTGTGAACACTAACGCTACCCTGATGCTGTAGCCTATAGGCCTATAGGCTACCTTCTAAGATGCTGCCATAAGAACAATTGTAACAGAATGGGTAAAAAAGAAGGCATCCAGACATACAGTAGTTTTTTTACGGTAGAAGGGAGAAGAGTCTCTTTGGTAGGCTACAGAAATGGGGTATTTTACTTTAAAAACTATGTCCAGATAGGATGCCCTGGATGACTAATAATTTCCAGAGCCATAACTATAACAGTAAATAATAATGCGTTACTAAGGGCGTGGTTTTATTGTGACAGCAACACTGGGAAGTCCCTTCTCGGCTGTGCAGTGGCCTGACTGTGGCAGGGAGCTGATGAGGGAGAGACACAGAGAAGGTGGAGTGTGGGCTATAGACAGTACATTGCAGGGACTAGATTCTGGCTCTTTTCGGCCCGGCGGCTGACTTAATCGGTTGCGTTGCCTCTGGTTGAGGTAAACTGCGAACCGGAAAACACGCCAAAGAGAAAAAAGGGGACAAGTTGGGATGAAAGACGCATAGAAGCATAGTCAGAAAAAAGGAGCGACATTAGAAACGAGGAGGAGACAGACCCCATATTTGCGACCCTTTAGCTCGGATACAGGGAGGCAAGAGGAGGACTCAGAGGAGAGAAGCTGATAAGTAACACAAGAAAAACCCATTATCATTTGGGTAAGTTCCTTGTCAAACATGGGGCGTGTTTGCGCCTGAGCAGATGAGTTATTCCATGCACACGCCTGCACAGGGCTTATGATAGCCTAAATTACATTCCCCTTACAATAGCATAACATTTAGTCAAACGAATAGGCTTAGATACCACCGAATATATGCCTAAATAACTTATTCCGTTTTCCCGGGAATTGCAGTCTTTTGTAGCGACAAGGGAAGTTAGACGTACACTCACTGGACTATATTTACTGCACGAGTTTGTCCACTTGATAAGTGTGGCATTCAGGATTACTTTAAAGGTAACCATAGTCATAGAGTCTACTTGTAAGTCAGCACACAACAAAATTATAGTTAAGTCCCTGCTTTTGCCCTGTTTGCTGCACGCCGTAGCCATGACGAGTATCTAGCTTAGTCATTACTGTACACTAGCGGGCCAAAATCATCTGTCATCATGGTCAAAGGAACCTCGGCCGTTTATCTGTATAACGATAGGAATATTGTGCAAGATTGTGATGCATAATTTTCATACATTTTGCGTTTGCTGTGTCCTGTCGGAGGGCCTCGGCCCAGTGCAGGGAGTGCGCATGGATGCAGCGACACCGACCGTTCACGTCTGCCCACGACGGGCACGTTTATACGCATTAGGCCGCGCTTAGCCTTTCCCCTCAAACTCCGAACAATGTGTCCAACCCAGCCCCGTGTGTAACTTACTTATGCAGTATCTCACTAAGGTCCGGTTTACAAACCTAAAGACAGTTAACAGCAGCTGGACCAAGGACTGATGGCCACTAGTTGAAATGTGATTTATGGGTCGCCTAATTAGGGCGGATTAGCGGTCCTGTTTTAACATTTAAAAGACCCAACCATTGTAATTCTGGGTAAAGGCAATAACTAATTTTCTTTCCTAAAATATTCATAGGTCTTATACCCTTTTTTTTTCTTAGTAGACACAAGCTAACCCTTGAGTCTTTTGAGGCAGGTTTGTATTTGGGCAGCATGGAAGGTAAAGTTCAACGGCTAGTTCATGAACAACTTAAAAATAGTACAGTATTATAATTTCTTATATGTGCCACTACTCCGTGAATGTGTCTTATTTAGCTCTCAAAATAATTTGTGATACTTTGTATTAACTTTCACAGACGGGCCTATCATTGTAGTGTGAATGTTTTGGTCTCCGCAGCAGGCATGGCAGATGCAGAGCTGGACTTTCAGACCGGTGATGCTGGGGCATCTGCCACCTATCCCATGCAGTGCTCTGCTCTGCGCAAGAATGGTTTTGTTGTGCTGAAAGGAAGACCCTGCAAGATTGTTGAGATGTCCACCTCCAAGACTGGCAAGCACGGCCACGCTAAGGTCAGTAAAGCCTGACATGCTCAATAAGGAAGTAATGGTTTTCAACAGTTTAAAAGACCAAGGGAAAGTCACAATGACTTAAAGTCTTTGAAACCTTTGTCTTGTGTAGGTCCACCTGGTTGGCATTGACATCTTCTCTGGAAAGAAGTATGAAGATATCTGCCCTTCTACCCACAACATGGATGTCCCCAACATTAAGAGAATGGATTACCAGGTTAAACATTTATCAATTGGAGATCCACCTTTTATTGATCTACCATCATAATTATATAAACTTCATTAGTGTCACATAATTATCATCAGAGTTCTAGTTTGGCATTAGTTAAGTTAAGTGTTTCCCTTGTCTGCATGTTTTTTTTTATTATATTTTTATCAAAATGTGAGTTAAGGGAGTTTATTAGGTTTGCACTGTTTGTGATTAAAAAGTTGTATTTTCTTTAAGGTGTAAGTAGCCTGGCAAGTTCAGCATTAACACAACTTCTTAAAGTGGTATGATTAAAATGCAACCCTGCAGAGGAATGCAAGTAGCTTGCCAAAGTGAAATGCAGATGGTGCAGGATTTCCTGTTTTCCACTTGGTCCCAGTGCTCCCAACCTCCCAAAGTCAGGCTTAATAAAGGTTCTCAGCATTTCACTGTCCTTCTTTTATCTGTTTAATCTCTCACAGTTGATTGGGATCCAAGATGGCTACCTGTCTCTACTCCAGGACAGTGGTGAGGTGAGAGAGGACCTGAAGATTCCTGAGGGAGACTTGGGCAAAGAGATAGAGAGCAGACATGAAGCTGGAGAGGAGATTTTGGTCAGTAGATTGTCATAAAAAAAACTTTGCTTGTTGAATGTGTACAAATGTTTATTTAAAAAGAAAAACGGTGAGCAAATGTGAGAATTTGGCGATTTATTGAAAAAGAAGCATGTCAGAAAGCTGGATAATTTGAGAAAGGGAACAGGAGAGTACAACTGTGGAAGGGCTTATGGGGTGAGGAGTACACAACTTTGGACTAACCCGTTTAAAAATCAAATCAAAAAGCTTCTCGTGTAAGGTTTATCATTTACTCGATTAATTTTGCATTGTAACTGTCGCTTGAATAAAAAATCTGATGTACTTGGCACTAAAAAAAAACATTAAACATTTTATTTCTTGATTTCAGATTACTGTTCTTAATGCAATGGATGAAGAAGCTGCAATCGGCATCAAAGCCTTGGGTAAATAAGCCACCACAGGTAAATAAAGAGCTCAAGCTGTGTCGTCATACAACTGACCCAAGCCTGCATCAAGAGGAGTGTCTATTTGTGTGTATGTGTGTCACGTCATGTTGTGTGAGTGGGTTTTGGGTGTCACGCCACGGGCTGCAGCATGAGCCCTGCCAATGCAGTCTGTGTGATGTCATGTGCAGTTCTTCAGTGAAGCAAGGGGGAGGCAACTCCTGTCAGCAAGAGCCAAGGCTGTTACCGACACACCATTTTTACATCATGCCTTTGTTATACATGATAGACTATCAGGCCATGAAATAATGCATTTTAATTTATGTCATTTTCTGTATAATATATATATTCATGCTTTCAGTTTTTTATATATTTGTTTTAAATGTTTGAGAGCAAAGTGTAACAAATATTATAGTGAAGGTTACCAAGAAGTTACCAAAAAACTGTGGATTTGCCTACCCCTTTAATGTACTGTACCTTCCTTTCATGTAACACTATTACATGCATGTGTTTGCTTTGTATGCAGAACTGTTGATTGTTACTGAAAGCTTGTACTGTTTTTGAAGCTTTTTCTTGTTTATGACTTCTGGAGTTGTGGATAGCACTTTATTGTACAGCCGGGTCTGATATTGCAATGCAGTTTCAGTAGCCAGGAGCTTCCTGTTTTTTTTTTTCTTTTTGTTCATCAAAGAATTGCTTTGTAGTCGTCACGGGTCAAACCTATTTATGCACTTTCTTACCTGCAAACTGTGGGCTGTAGACTAAAGTGTCCACAATAAATATTTCAGAGCTGTTGGTTGTGCAATGTTTGATGCAAAGTCTGTGTGGTTTGTTAAAACAGTAAAGACAGGTTACATAAAATTCTATATTAAGATATTATTAAATAAGTGTTTTTTTGTTTGTTTTTTCAGAACTCAATTATTCTCCATCTTTTTTTTTTTTACTATACTTTTCTACTCTTTTTCAATTCTATTTCAGGGGTAAACATGATGCACTGGACCCGAGGCAAAGGAGGGGGCCTCATCAATGCTATCTTCCCTGTATTTCTTTCTTTTTGTCTTTGTTTTTCATACTTGGTCCCCTTCACTTACCCAAACTTTGGGTTTTAATGGAAAATGGCCAAAATAATAAAATAACTCCTATGTACATAGATGGTTTCTGAGTTCAGATGTGAAATAAAGAAATCAGATAAAAAGAGCCCTCATTATAAGAGGTGTACCATACTAAATATCTAATCAAGAGAAATTCAACTTCCGTTTGCTCTTTTATATTTTCCCGTTTAACCAAGGGCTTCAACTTGAAACTGCATTCTGTTGAGGCTTGTTTAGTTTGTGCCACAGTTGGTCAGCTGGTACAGGAGCCACACAGAATTGTTGTTTTCTATACGTTACTTTTGGGCTTTAATGGAACAGGCCCCTCCTTCTGTTCTTTATTTTTGAGTTACATTAATCACATAAACCTGTCAATTAAGCAAAGGTTACCAACATGGCACTCCAGGGTTCTGTTTCTTTTTATCTTGAGGCCTTAAAATACCAGAAACTAAAACTGCTTCAAGAAAAAATAAAATTAAATAGACTCCATCACAGACTGCCTTTGAATTAGCTGTGTGGAGAAATCAGTTTGGCGGACTATCAAACCTCAAGCTACCGTTCAGGAAGAGGTTGTGTTGTGGCTGTTTGGTTTCCTTTTTTTTGTGTTCAGACAGCAAGTCCAAACTGTGCAAAATGTCTTAATGGACAAAAAATAAAAACAACACACACTGTTGGAAGTTATGTTTGCTTCTTGTTATTTGGCATCATAAAAGCTTTAAAAACAAACGGGTCTAATGTACACTACAGTATTATGGATTCTAACTTTAGTCAGTATTTCTGCTGTAGCAGAATACATCTTGTATAGAGCCTTAGTGAAAGCAGATCAACTTATGCTTCTCGCTCTGACATTTTTCAAGCTGATATTTTGACCTGTTTATACTCCTTAGCAGGCCCAATCTTTAGAATTTAACCCCCCACTGATGCACTCATGAAAGCTTCAGTACAAAGATTCATGTTCATGTAGGGATGCTTTTTACAAAATATTAACAGCTGTGTGCTAACAAGCACATCTTAATGGCTTTACATTGTTAAAAAAAAAAAATGCACCTTTACAACTGTTTAGAATCATTTATGATCTTCAAACTTAAATGTATTTTTTTGACAGAAGCACAATACCATGATGGTTACAAAACAATACTACAAGAAATAAAACACAAATGACATAGCCTGAAGATCAGAAAGTTTAAAATACAACCATAAATCATCAGAAAGATTCCTCATGGTCATGAAATTTCCAACAAGGAGCTTGGCTTTAAGTTACTTGCCGTGGTGGTAAAATCTCTGGCCGCTCTGGCCGTGGGGGAGAAAACCGTGGCGAGGTGCACCCTGTGGAGAACTCTGAAAAGGAGCCTGGATATGAAAATACAGAACAACATAACAGACGCTATTAGTTTGCAGATCATCCATCGGTCTGGCTATGTTCAATGTAAATGAAAATATAAGAATATTCATATATTCCTAATATTCAACTTCACATTAAATTGGAAAATTGTGTGGCCTGAAAGTGGGGCTAAAGGTGAGGTTATGTTCAAACACAGCTCAACAACAACAGCTGTGTGTTGTGAGGATCCACCTTTGCAGTTGGAATTTGGACTGCCATTGACGGTGTGGGCAGCAGGCCAGTACCAGAAGGATGCATAGCTGGGGGATGCATGGGTCTCAGAGCACCCTAAGAAAAAAAAAAAAAACACATTAACCTAGACAATTTCACACCAAGTTTTCATTAGCATTGGACAAAAAAAATGTAATAAAAAGAACTTGTCTTACTGCATCAGTAAAGCCTGATTGTTGGTTAGCATGCTCCAACTGCTTTTGGAGGGGTATTCCAGCTCCAGGGATGTATCCTGCACAATATATTATGTTTAATATTACATTTTACAAATGTTATATGTGGTTGTAACTGACTTCTATTGAAAAAGAACAGACCAGGCTGAGAAGTGAAATGACTGTGAACTGGATATCCAGGCTGCTGATGAGGGAGGTACTGCATGGCCTGAAAAGCAGATGCCCCTAAAGAAAACCAAATGCATCTTAAGCCCATGTTGACAAATACACAAAAACTTGTGTTTCCATTAGTTACCTTTACCTCTAATCTGAGAGCTGCTTGCAAAACTGACAGGTACAGAAGGCCCAGGAGCATAAGTGGAGGGATGCTGGGCTTGTGCCACACCGTAAGACTCATGCACACTCTGACCCCCACTGAACTGGCCATGCTCAGCTGAACCTGAGCTGAAACCAGGGGTCTGATAGTGACGTGCCTGAAAGACAGCACAAATAGATTTACTTAAACTTGTGAATCTGGCCCTCCACTACTACAGATAGAAACAGAAACAATAATGATTTTATTTACTGGAATCACACCAGCTGGAAAAAGCTGTTTGTTGCGTTCTCCAAGTAAAGCACCAGGTCGACTGTGGCTGACTGGACTACCTGAAAAAGGCAGACAGAAAATCATTTGTATTGTACTGGTATCATTGCTAAAACAAATGCTACTTATCCATTTAAAAATTATTATAATTGAAAATAATCTATTTCATACTGAAGGTACAACTTGCAGGTTCGCTAAATCAAAAAGTTGAAGATTTTGTTTAATGGTCAACAACGGCTCAACCCTGACCATCCCAGCCATAACAAGAATATTGCACCAGACACTCGGGAAAGATGGGTAAAGAACCTCTTGGATAGAGTGCTCACCCAAACCGAAAATGAGGTTCGTGAAAAAGGGCTTAATTTTTCAGTTGCTTCAAAGCAAATCCCTACAGTAGACCTCATTACAGCAACATAATCAACCTTAAGAAGCAAAAAAAAATTGTCTGGAAATAAGACTGAAAGCCGAGACAAGGTCCCACCGCGCTGGCTAGTGCCAAACCACCGCCCTCCAATTTCACCTCGAAGCAAAGGAGGGCCCTGTCAGCACTGGAGAAGGACCACAGCATCACCATTCTGCCAGCAGACAAAGAAGATGCCCTGTGATCCTGAACACAGATGACTATAAGATCAGTATTAACAGCTTACTCGGTGACACCACCACCTATGAGACACTGAGAAGAGATCCAACAAGTGGGTAAAAGAAGAAGGTTATAGACCATCTTTATAGACTTTTGCAGAGGCTGGAGAAGGACCAAGTCATTGATCGACCTCTGTACCACAGGAACACCACTCATTGCATCTACGGCTAACCCAAAATACACAAAGAAGAAATTCCACTACAACTTATAGTAAGCAGCACAGATTCAGCCAAACACCTGGCCACTATCTTGGCTCCATTGGTAGGCCACTCACACAGGCTGATAACACCATATCATCAACTCACAGGAGTTTACAAACATTTGTCTCTTTTGAAGTCACATCCCTCTTTACATGCATACCTACCAATGAATCACTTGTGGCTGTAAGGAAGAGACTACAATAGGACACATCTCTACAGGACAGGACCAACCTCACCCCGGTCCACATTTGCAGTTTATTGGAGTTATGTTTAAACACTATATATCCAGTTCAGAGGTAACTTCTACAGACAAAAACATGGTTGTGCCATGGGATCACCTGTCTCCCTGATTGTGTCTAACCTGTACATTGAGAAAGTGGAGAACAGCGCTTTGAACTCTTTCCCAGGTACAGTGCCCAGTCAAAGCCGCCTGGCTTTCTTAGACTGTGTAGTGGTTATTTGTGAGGACAGGACTTTCCAAGTAGAAGTTTATAGGAAGCTAACAGACACAGATCAATATTTGCTGTTTGATTCCCACCACCCTCTGCAACACAAGCTGGGAGTCATCAGGACTCTCCAGCACAAAGCACAAGAGGTGCCCACAACCTTCACAACACAACATTCCTTTCATAGCCAACAACTATGAGACAGAAACTGCCCAGTCCAATTAGAGTAAGTTTTAGTTCAAACCCCTCCCTCTAGAGATAAAAGCTCAGCTCTCTTACCAGTTGATCTCAGAATTGCAAAAAGTCTCTTAGAATTAGAGACAAAACCTCACCTTGAAAACCTAGTCCAAATGCCTTTACATTAACCTTTTCTTCAAGATGACCTGGAGGACAGAGAACCTTCACAGACAAAGTGAAAATAAAGTTTCAGACAACCTTACCTTGAATGCTAAGAAGGTGCTGTCCTGCATGCATGGGTAGGCTTGGCTGATAGCTAGCTGATGTCAATGTTGTGATGTCACTAATAAAGCAAAACCACAGAAGTTCAAAATTTTAAATTAACCAATTTAACAATTAAAAAAAAAACACACTGAATGAACAAATCCTAAATGGCAAATGGAACAAACAGCGGTGACTACTGAGCTACCTCTGCTCCTTTCTACGCCTTTTCTCTTCTTCATGGAGTACTTTCTTAAGCTGTAAAAAAAGCTGGTGTTTTTCTTCTTGGAGTCCCTGAAGTTTTTCTCCCATCTTCATAACCTGCCAAGGAATTCAGGATAAGTCATGTTAAAAAATTGGCATTTGAATGTTACATTACAGTATTATATCAAATCTGATAAACATTTTAATAGAGCGTTGTGTGTGTGGTATTGTATGCATTTTCCATTGTATCTACCTGTTCTTTAGTTTCCTCTAAAGACATCCTCTCCTCAATTTCTTTTGTCCGTTTTCTCTCTTCCTCCTCCTTCATTTTCTGTTCCATCATTTTATCTACCTCTTCCTCTTCTGAAAAGGCATTCAACAAATCACATTTTTTATAGGTCAATAGGGGGATTTTACAGTGTTTTTAAGCTACGTGTACTTTTTTCCACCAGTGTAAGCTGCATACCTTGTCTCTTTCGCTCCCTCTCCCTCATGATGTGTTTGTGGAGGGCTCTGGCCATGGCGTTGGATAGCTTAGGTCTCTCCAACAGAGCGGGCATAGTGACAGGCAGTGGAGGGGCCAGCTGGTTCGTAATAGAAGTAGTTTATAGGAGGTATAGCGTTAAATCAACAATAATAACAGTCGAATCAAATACGTCAGTCTACACGAAAACGGACGGAAGGGCCCAGACTACCGCTGCTAAAATTGATAACAGTAAGCATTGATGACGGAATGCTGCATTAACGGTCTCGTTAAGGTCTAGTGAATACGGTATAGTCCATTATAAGCATTTAAATTGATAAGAAGTACAATCTTAGAGACTGGAAGCGGTCAAAACAAACGTTACGAAGTATTAGCATTAACTAGCTAGCTATCCGCTTAGAGCTTAACCCAATGCAATTATCAGTGTTGTTAGCTGAGCGTGCCGCCGCAATATAAACTTCAAAATTAGTCTTACTTTTGTTGCTTTGTAAGTTGCTTAAACAGAATGTAACCGGGGTTGCGTGTTAGTTTTGATGTGATTTTACAGATGCAATTAAACTACGTACACCGAAAGTTGGTCCTCTTAAAAGTGTTTTTTTTTCCGGTTGTTAGCACTTCCGGTGTCAAAATGGCCCGAGTTGCAATGTGGGAAATGTTGTTTCAGATGACTTTCTCATAATTATCCATTTACTACCAGAGCAAGAAATCAACCAAATATAGCGTATCTTATAAAATTGCATTATTGTCTGATTACTATGTAAGATGTTGCCTATTCCACTCCTTTAGCACACTCAGCAAAGGCAAAGAATTCTGACCACACCAAAGTTATACTAGTTCCACTATGGTTGATTCAGTCTTAAGATAAATGTAAATGATACATACAATTATACAATAAGTAATTACAACAGGAAAGACACTGCTTTTTATCCAATTTTATCATGTATGTTCATGAGTGAAGAAAGATAGAGCCAGTAATGCAGCAGTATACAGAGTTCAAATCTTTTAAAGAATCTTAAAAGAAAAACTTAAAAAAAGAGAAAATTGCACTCAGCTTTACAATACCTTTAGAAATTAATCTAAACTTAATAACAACAATCATAGTAGCAGTCAACATATTTTTACCACTGAAAGCAGAGGATGATCATTTAGTCTGAATTCTATTATACTCCTTTCTCCTTAGTTAGCACATAAATTTGGATGTATACAAATATACACTTTCTCACCACTTCAGGCATTTCAGGAAGCAAACTGCTGCAAGACAGTTATTTTTTTATATCCTCCCAGACACGCCAATTGCCTTGAGTTGGTGGATGCTACGAATGATCTCCCCTTAACTAAAAACAATTTACTTTATTTCCTGTATACTCTCATAAAGGAAAAAACAATAATTATCCCAGTAAAGAACCAATTTGAACCTGAATCCCCTTACTTGAATATCTTTTTCTACCTCTGGAGCAACTATAGTTAGGTCTATTTCTACAGTCATATAATTTTTATTATTTGATCAAGTATGATTATTATGACACTAAGACCATAAGACCACGTAACCCAAGTAGCTATTGAAGCAAAACATGAAGGAAAATACAATTCAGACTAACAAAGACTTGAATGATTTGAAGAGTAATATACAGGCGGTGAAAGTGCATTTGACATATTTACTCTGGGAACTCTAAGCTGCTGAGCCGAGTTTAATATTTAAATGAATGGATGGTGTAGGTAAGGAAGTGGGGTAGTAGTAGGAGGGGTGGTAGTGGAATCAGATTTCCCTTTGGCTGTTCCCATACACACTCTCATCACTGTAGGCAATGTAGAGGAAAAAGTCCTCCTCATGGTGCTCCTATGAGAGACAGCAAAGCCAAAATAAGTAATAAAAAATACATAGCATCAGAGGAAATCAGTTCAAAATGGGTATATCGCTTACCTGGTACAATAGTCCCATGGTAGCTGAAGTTGGTGGAATGACATTGTTTACAAAGAAGAAGAGAGCATCCTCAGCTCTCAAGTGGATTCTTTTTCGGATAAGAAAGTAAAACTGGCCCACTGACAATAAGAAAAACATTGACATGTAGTGTTTGATATAGATTTTTACAATGCATTAAAATTGATCAAATGTCTATTGTCATTGTCTTTAGAACAGCATAAAGATTTGATACATGCATACCTGTCAAGTCAGAGGGGACAAGGTATTTCTTCTTGTCCAGATCTCCTATTCTGGCTTTGGGAGCTTTTTCCACAATCACCTTAAAAAAGAGAGAAAATCAGTCGTCATGTCAAGAAAATGTAGTACTGCCCCTTAACTTAGAAGAGGGATCCTCAATGATGTCAAGATTAAAGCTAAAATTAAGTATATGTAAAATGAATTTGCAGAATACTTTGATAAACCGTGACATCGACCTATTTTCATTCTAAGGGCTAGGAACAAAGAAAATTAAACTAGGGATAAAATCAATTGAATGGAGATTTCCAAATGTCTACTTCACCATGTAGGCTAACGCATATCTTGAAGTTCACTGTTATCACCGTTCTGTAAGGCCGCAATACATACTGTATGTTGTCTAAGCGCACTGGACTATGGACAACCACGGACAAGGCGTAGAAGGACGTAAACAAGAATCCTACCCCGACTATTTTAAGGTGCAGTTCGAATAGCATTTCAACATACAACTACACCCAGTTTCCCTTTTCTCACAGCAAGCTCTACACATGTTTTACAATACCTTTGATTCTTTTACCGTAATTGAATAATCAAAATAAGCTTCATAATCGATATCGTAACATGTTACATTTAATAAAAGCATATTTAATAATGATGATATTCTTAAAGAAAGATTACACGAAACAAAATAGCTAATGTTTCCAAAGCAGACACATTTTTAATAACTGTAGCTACCCTATACCTGTGTTAGCATACGGGGGTGCTGATTACTAACGTGTAACCAACAAGGAAGAGAGATATTGGTCGCTTTGTCCACTTGTCCAAAATTTCAAACATATAAAGCGTTAATATTTGTCTGGTACATTTCTTTATAATATAAATGGGGTTTGTCCCCAGCCAAATAGGTGGCGCTAAGGTTAGCCGTCAAGAACGCTGAACGAACTAATCAAGCTAAGCTAGCTCAGGTTAGCTACTTACTGGTACCCTGTCCGGATACTTCTTCCTTATTTTCTCGCCTTCAGACCGTCTCTTCTCAAAAGGGTGCTCTTCTTTGTATTGGAACTTCATTGTTAAAGAGATGACAGACAGCAAGTCGGTCACTCTGAGATGTAAAATAAAGGTTGGCTCAAGGATCAACTCAAAGCGCTGACACACACGACAAAAACAAACGATGCTAACTAGCTTTTAGCTCACCTCAGCTGTTTTCCTAGTGCGACTGCAGCGGAGGGATACAATAACAACATGACGTATACGAGGATCTAGTTTGTAGTCTATATTTGTACATTTTTTTTCTTCGTTAACGATTATCGTAAAAGAGCAGGGGTTAGTCATTTATTGTGGGGCTACACAATTTGGTTAGTATGTGTACGTCTGTTTTTGGCTGTCTTCTATGCTGCAATTTCACATTGTTTACTTACTGCGCCATAAGACGTAGGGCATGGCAGTAAAGAGGCATCTGTCCTTGTCATATGACCGAGGCCCAGTTAGCAGCAGGGCAGGAAAAACTAAACAAAGGCTGCTTTTTTAGTAACTATTTATTTATTTTTTGCTGTGTGTGTATACCCATTTACACCCCGGATTTTTAGAAAGAATGGATGTATGTGGTTTCAATTTAAATGTATTGTATTGCCTTTGGTTACTTTCGCAATTCTGTTGCTTAATAAAACATAAATTCTATCAAATGCCCAACAATGTATTCTTAAGACAAACAAATCGCTTTTATGGCACCATTGCGGTCAAATAACCAAAGTAAATGTTCATGTTTATCAGACAAAGATAAAGAGTGCACAATAGTCACAACTTTGAGTCATCTTTCTTGCTCATTCACAATCTATAGTTGTGTTAGGGGGTTGAGGATGTGATAATTATTTTAGGTGAGAAGAAATAACAGACACACATTTTACTTAAGTTAATGTTTCAGCCACATTATCAAGGGGCCTGGTGCAGCTACACTTAGGACCACAAGATGGAATTAGATTTAACAGCCCGTCTAAAAGTGAAGTAATCATTTTATTCTGCAGTGTCTCACCTTTGAAATAGCATTGTTAATAAAGGAAGGGGGATAGGAACGGGTCGATACTGACAAGTGTTTTTATTAAGAACACAGACCTGGAGACGGCGCCAATATGAAGCTGCTTAGAGCCTTGACAAGAGTGACATTGTTCAGAAGGCATTTAAAGAGAGAGGGGTGTCTAAAAGTGGAACAGTTGAGAGTAAAACTGAATTGGGAAGGCTGCAAATCTTAAATACAAAATTCAACAGCAACAAAAATGTATGGAGAAATTAAGTGCAATTCTTAAAAGACAAAATCAGGATGGCTTCAAATGGCATGAACTGTAGAAACAAAATGTCATGGTATGCAGAAGTCTTTTCTTATTTTATGGTATAGAGAAACAATCAGATATGGAAGCAGCACAGCAGTCCACATATCATTATAAGCCATTTTTCTTACAACCTTTGAGTCAAGACTTTATCATAGAGGCTATTGGGAGGGAAAAAGTAAACCATTTGCAAAGAAAAACATATTTTTTTTGATTAATGGGCTGTTGTCCAGAAAATGTTTGTGGTATGTTGCAAGCACATTCTGATCCATTAGATTATGAATTGATCCTTTCTTTTCTATAAAGAAAAAGTACCTCTGGAAGTCAGTCCAACAGAAAATCATCTTAGTGTATGAGGTAAGTTGATGAGTTGTGTGCTTAGGTGCAACATCCGGTGATGATGGGGTAAAGAGCTAATGTGAATTTGTCCTTGTTGCTTTGTGGATCCTTCTTTTTCCTATTTTCAATCATCCAAAAAGTTTAAAAAGGACTAACGAACTCTGCAAGCATACTTCGACTCATACACAAGCTTATCTCCATACGCTCAGTCAGTATCAGGAGCTATAAGGCAGAGAGGCTCCGTTTTATTTTGGAAAAATATAAAGAACAAAAAAAAAAAACTCTGACTCCTCCTCCCTCCACAGTAGTTTGTGGGCTGTGGTGATCCAGTACTGTTCATTCCTTGTTAGGCGGTCGCCACAACCCTCTGCTCATCAGAGTGAATCTGGAGAGGCCGAACGAGGGCTAGTGGGACGTCTGTGAGGGAATGGAGGGCAGGAGCGAGGCCGGGCAAAAGAGAGGAGGGGGCTGCTCAACAAATCCCCAAACCTCTCTCCTACGCCAATCACCAAAGCCGGTGCTGGTGGAGGTTTCGACTGAGGACGGAGCGGACATCAGCGGTAAACCTAAAAGGAGAATAAAAGCAGAGTAACAGTCGCTACAAACAAACAAAACTCAAAAAGACAAATTGTTGCCAGAGGCTGTGATTTGGCAGTCCTTAAAACCACATTATCATGCCTTTTACCTTAGTGCATCCAGCATAGGCAGCAAGTTAAGAAGTGCTGTGTCACTAGGATCGCTGAACCAGGACTTGATGGGTATTGCATTGTCTAGAGGGCAGAAAATGTCCAGTCAGTCATGTCAGAGAGATGAATATGCAACATTGCAAATGAGGGAAGTTAACGTTTGAGGAACTATAGAGTTATGTACTGTTACACTATCCACAATACAAGTTTTTGCAAAGAGCTCACTTATTTGCACCGTACCTCATCATAAGAGTGTATGAAAATCATTAAATTTTAAATTATTAGATGTACAGTTTTTAAAATTAATGTAAAAACAAAACAATTGTCTGTGAAGGAAGTTGTTGCCTTACCTGGATGGCTACGATAAGCACCAGGCGAGTTATCCAGAATAACAATACTGGACAGGTCATCATGTACTACAGATAGGTCTTTAATATAACTACCTAGATCCAATGTACAATGCTGTAAAATACATAAAAAACATGAGCGCTAATATCATAAAAATAATACAAAAATTAATACACATGAAAGGCATTTGATGTGTACCTGTCTGTAGTATCTGCGTTTGAGGATGTTTCTGTTATTGTCCAACTTGTCTGCTACTGCTGAGCCATAGATCTCCATACTGGCAGTAAAAACCACTAGCTCATACCACTGGCTCACCTGTATACACACAAAGCATGTTTATCATGTTCCAAAACACACAAAGCTGTATCTCATCAGATAAACATTTTTAGGATACATTATACAAGACAATAAAAAAGTGGTATTAAAGATATCTGACAGAATAAAAAGCATAAAAATAAGATCTGGGCAATGAAGGCTAACTCTTACCATATATGTTAATGTAGGATTCAGACGTCTACTCTGACCTCAGACACTTACCACTTCTAAAAAGAAATCCACATGTGGCCTTTTATGTACGAAGAACCTGACTGGATGCTTATCAATGACAACCTGAATGAAAAAGGAAACAGAGGTAGTTTTATATAGAGAAAAACTTTTTTCAACATGTTGCCACACGTATGTCCTTACTTTGAGGATAAAGTCTGGCGGCGTGCCAGGTCTCACTGTGGGCCTCAGGACCCCATCATGATGCGAGTGGATAAGTGTCTCATCCAAGTCCAGAACTAAAATCTTCCTCTTTACTGCATCTAGAGTTGATCATGAAGTACATTTACATATATACATATACATCTAAAACAGGAGAGAAAACAACAAAGGCTGTGTTCAAATCCATTCCTGAGTCCCTTATCCCTCAATCAGTATATAGTGTTAGTGAGCGGTTACCGTTTTTCAGTCGCCATTAGTCATGTGACTCTAGCTAACATGTAATAAAAACTCTTGCTGAATTTTGCTGTTAGACTTCAGTAATAAATTGTTGTGATATAAGTATTAATATTAATAAGCTTACATGTTGTATTCAACAAATCTTGTTCAATAACCGAAACTGACTGGATTATAACACCTCTTTCATGCCTCAAGAGTGAATCTTTCAGATGTCCGTCTGTATGATTTATGTTAAGCTAACATTAGTGATTCTACATTGTAATGGTTTATTATAACAATTCACGATGGTTTACATTTCCACAGAAATTCAAACTTGTGTCCCCAAATTGTTTCATTCAAAGCTGCCGTGTTCAGTTTAAAGTCAGTCACGTTAGTGCTGCTCCCTTTTCACAATTTGCAAAACATTATGGTCGATGGTTATTTTGACCGTCCAGTGACCATTGCTGCTGACTGCTTTTACTAACGGATTGTGGGAAACTGGGAGCACACTACATTTCAGTCACTAAACATTTAGACACCATTACAAAATGGCGTAATCACTATATAGTACAATATTTAGTGATTAGTGTGTTGATTCAGACACAACCAAATCTTTATTTAGAATAATTTCAAACACTAGGACATTGCCTTCACAATTAGGGAATGGATATAGTTAATTAAACAAGGGTCTAAAGATTAACCTAACCTATCAGCAAATTCACAAAGCTTTGGTCACATTGGGTATTTTGTCTTTGACAGATCTACTTTCACTGCCAGCCCTAGCGCAAGAGAAAAGTTTAAGCTGGTAAGTTTTTACATGCAAGCAGAAAACAATTAAGATCCGGTTGCTTGCATTACCCTTGTTTAAGTTGCTGACAAGAAGCAAGTGTTTCATATAGCATTTTAAACATTTTTTTGTCTTTTTTTAAATATTAAATTTACAAATCCTTGTGTTGTTGAAATTGCTTCCATTGTTTTCCTCACTTGTAAGTTCGCTTTGGATAAAAGCGTCTGCTAAATGACTAAATGTAAATGTAAATTAAATCACTTGCAGAACATAATCCACTTAATAATTTAAGATGAGTCATTTTAGGTTAGATTAACAAAATGAATGAAATTGGTGTGCACTTTCTGTCAAAAATGGGTGTTATACACCTAATCCGCCAGAAATAGTGATTAGGTCCCAAACTGTAGCAACCAGAATAATGGCACAACTATGACATTAATAATAACGTATCCAAAAATAGATTGATAATCCACTATACTCTCTGCTGCAGTATTAATGTCTGTGAGGACAAATGAAGTCAGAAATGAAATGCAATCCCTTCTTCAGGCCAAATGTGCCTTTAGGCAAGACACACACTAGTCTGAGTGCTGAACTTAACATTTGCATTTTCTTTTGTCATCACAGTTCTAAATCAAGTTTCTCTAATCAGGAAAGGTTACCATAAATTTTTTATTATGAGTATCATATTCAATACATCGATATCTTAAGAAGGACTCATCTTGGTTACTCTCAGTAGAAGTACTGGAACAGATTCATAATACATTTTTGCCACTGAAAACTTTCATATTAAATAACATTACCATGGTGTCCTGCTATGTGCAAGTTTTCCTGTCAATAAATGCGTTTTGAACATTTTATTTAACCTCTAGTGCTGCTCTGAACAACCTCTGAACTATATAATTACCTATGAAAGAACTTCAGCCAAATGCCGTTTACAGGCAGCCATCTTTCTTTCAAATGTTATTTAAACAATGTTAGTGCTGAAATAGCTGGAGGGCAAAACAGGTTTGTAATTATGTGATGCACCACTTAAAAATACTTAAATATTAACCGTAGAAAATGGACAACAAGGGCAGCTGTCTTTTCTTTCATGTAGGAGAATTATTTGTGAAGGCTTGTCAAGGTGGAAATTAACTGTTGAGTGAAGGTCCTGAAAATGGGGCCATGTTGTGTCTGTACACTGCTAAGATGTTGCTGATAACCTTTCATAGCTACACAATCGTTTCTCCCTTGACAGACTTGTCTAACTTGTACTGCAATGTCCACATTACAAAATACGTAAACATATCTTTTGGTGCAATGTAATCCAATATATTTAATTTAGGATGGAAACATCTTGGTACTCACTGAGTCTGTTTCTGGAGATTGGAGACAGAGGCAAAGTATCATATCGCACCGTTTGATACTGGATTATCTGTGAAAAAAAAAAATAGAAGAAAAGCAAATAAATGCATTGAGTGTATTTAAAATATCTTGAAGAAACACTACACTAATGGTACACATTCTATAGATATTGATCAGATTAACTTAACATATGAGCGCCTTATAATTACAATATTATAATACTGTAGACTACAATTATTGTATTTATTCTCATGTAACAAATAGAGTGCAACAGAAACACCCTTTCATCTTGTCTTGGTATGCATGGTTTGACATCCCTAAAATAAAGATGGTTAACAAGATAGCTTTAGTTAGTTATTATTAATATTTTTTTGTCAACAAAGGAATAAAAGAAAAACATTTTTTCTTCCAAAAGCTTGACTTTCATACTCATCATTTAAAAAAAAAAAAAAAAAAAATTATATATATATATATATATTTATAAAAAGGTTTTTAGCCTCCTTTCTTTACATCAGACAATTAGACAACACAGGAGGTGGTGAACTAAAATTAAAGACATTTTACTAACTTCTATAGTGGGGGACAGGGCTATTTTTACCCCCCCAGCTGTCGGTGGGCGTCAGTGCAGCATGGGGCTCTCGCCGTGAGACTTACAGGGTGACTTTGACTAAGCCTGGGTGGCTTAGCATCAGGACGGGGCCTCTCTGCGTGTCCCCTCCCACAGTGGCCTGGCAGAGTATGTTTGGGGGAAGCCTAATGTTTTGTGGCAGCAGCAATGGGGCCTCTGCATTTTTACTATTTGCACCGCAGCCTCATCATAACCTCAGCCAGACTTTAAATAAATGTCTTAATTTGGTGTTACCTCCAACAAGTAAAAATGTGTTCAATCTCTGGAAACTGGAAAATATGCTATTTGTGTAAAGTGCAACCCGCATTTATGTCTGCAGTAAAATGACAATATAACAGTGTTTTTATTATTAATAAACAAATACTCTTCATTAATTCTGTATCATGCCTAAGAGAATAAACAAGCAAGCATTAAGAAACACTGGTGTCTTTGAGATTAATTCATTATTAGCCATCTCATCCTGTTCACGTTAAGTAGCATGTAAGGATTATGACAGGCCTAATAAGAATCCAACAGAGCTTTAGTGAATTATGATAAATGTCTGGATCAAGTCACTCATATGCATTTAAGTCTGCTTGAATAACAACAACAACAACAACAACAACAACAACAACAACAGGAAATGGCTAATCTAAACAAATCCTTTGAGTTAATCTGTATTCAACCGACTTTACAATGATTTACTTCCAGCAAATCCGTTATTGTTTAAGTGTAATTGTTACTGATTGTAAACAGTCCTAAACTGTGTGAGAGTACGATTGGGAGAACACTGTGCTCTCTCTGCTCCCATAATCCTTCTCACTTTAGCCATAACATGGACTGGACTGCTTTCTCCCAGGGCCAGGGCAAATGTTACTACGACACAATAAACTGCAGAAAAAAACTCCTGAATTGCAAATATTATTACAACACAGAGGGCACTCCACCAAGCATTGTCGGCTTGATACAAACTTGGAGCTGAAGTCCACTCACCCATATGTGTGTCTGTTAACAACCCACCAAAACCTGTAAGATACCACAGGCTCTGTCACCTGTCATGTTTATTGTTGAGGCACTTTGCAGCAACTGAAGGTGACCTGTACAGCCAGTCTTCAAATGTAATGTTTGGCTGTAAGAAGATTGCACTTGCTTTAAGAGAGACAATATCTTAAGCTTCTCTTTAGAGGAGGACACCTGCACCTTTAAATGTTTAACAGGTGCAACCTCCACATACTGCATCTCTTTGGTTTCAAATATGCTCCCCAAAGGCAAACTACATGCCTATTATTGCATCAGTGAAATTTTAAAGGGAGGTGTTCCAGGTCTGCCCATTACTACTTAATAGAAAACAAATGGTTTTCAAGCTAAATACTGGGGGCAATTTAATAAAATAATATTCCCTATATACACTATCCCCATGTACAACCTAATGCCTCTAAAGAATCTGCAATCTGCAATTACAGTTAGGGTTAGGGTTAGGTAGTTTGTGTAATTATGGTCATGCACACACTGAAAACTTTAAATGGAAAAAACAAACATGTTTTCAAAGAAGACCCTTATGTTCATTATTTAGATTGCAGAGTCTCCATTTCCTTTCTCACCGTTCTCAGGTGCTTCCTGAGGATGTACATGATGAAGCCCCATATTCTGGACGTAACGCCGAGAAAAGTGCGGATGCCAAGTAAACACTGCCGCGTCTTCAGCATGATGAAAAGCACCCAAAGACTCCACAACCAAAAAAAAAAACTCTTAAACTCAGTTACTTGGAAGTTCCTGCTTTAAGTTGTTGAGATATTGACTCGTAATTTGCTTATTCCTGACGGTCCAACTCGGTTTTAGCCAAAGCCGCCAAACTAGCAGTTAAATTATCTTGAGGCCAAGCAAACGTGTGAGTCCTCCGCTCTGCACACTTGTGGCACAATTAGCGTTAAACAAAGTGCAGTCGCATTGTAACTATAAAATATAAATGTTCAGATGGTAAAAAATAGCGACTGTAAGCTAACTGCTGCTGTATAGACTTAGCACGCAGCCCCGAAGCTAGCTGTGTACAAGCAGCGTTAGCCTGTAGCCACCGTGCTGCCGCTAGCTTGACAGGGTGACCACCTTGAACCCTGGACAAAAACACCCGAGAAAATCTGAAGGACTTCTCGTGGCCAAGCCCTGCTTCAACGTGCCTTCGCTTTTTGCGGCGTCCGATGTGAGACAGTCAACCAAATTTCCTTAGAATCTAGCCGGTCCGGCTAAAATCATTTTGGAGTCCAGTGGAAATCCGGAATGAAACTGCGAGCCGCCATGTCGCCCTGCCGTCACTTCCGTAAGGAGTACTCTGGTCGCGCGCAGCACGTAAATCGATCGAAAATAGGAGGTTAACACCAGCAAGGTAACGGAGGTAGCAAGGTAGACGAACCTAGGGAGATTTAATAGGATTGTGCTCGTTTTAGTGTAATTTGTGATGTGCAAATCTTAAGCCATTGAGTTTATTAGATCACATTCATTTTTTTCCCTTCATAGGTTACTCTCTTTGTAAACCAATTTACAAATAAAACAAGTTTCTAATTAGTGGAATATTTTCAAGTGATGATAATACCAACTCATACTAATTATTTATTGTTTTAAATAAATAGTATTGTTTAAATGTATTCAATGGAAAAAAAACAGACTCAAATCCCTTATTAGATATTTGGGTAAGAAAATAAGTATAGGTTTATATACAAATAGGTTCTTTCCTCTAAGCTCTAACCACCACCTAACTATATAAAAATACATTTAAATAGCTGGTCAGGAACACAAAGACTATATATGTTGAAGAAAATAAACTATTTCAGCTGATACAATGTGTGATCATATTTTATTTAAATAAATAATGTTTTCAAAAGTCACAAGGAAATAACGTTCTTGATATGTTGTGCAATATGATTATGTTTTTTTGTATTGATTTAGTGACATCTACACATCCAGATCATCATCAGGATCTTCTTGGTCATAGTCATCATTGGCATCAGGCTCATACAGAATCTGGCCTGATCCTGGGACTGAGTGAAGAAGAGCCTTTTTCCTGTGGCCCAAAGAGAAATTGAGTTTATCAGTTCCAAAAATATAATCAGCTGGGGCATGTTGTTAATATTGAATGTGCCTAACTTTTCTTTGCTGAATACAAAAGGAAGTGAAAGTCTCTCTTTTGCTTCACGCTCAGTGTCTGATAAGCGGAGGTTGAATGTCAAATTTGCTGTTGGGTCCATCTGGAGAAACAAAAGAGAGTTTGTTATCGAGGAAAGGACGGTTTTAATTGATCATTAAGTATGTTGTAAGCATAACGTATAAGAAAACACCTCATGCTCTTCATGCTCAGTTTGTTGTGTTTCAAGGTGACTGGATCTGTTGTGTACTATGACTTCTAGATCTTCTTGAATACTAAAAATCTGTTCCTGCTCAAGAAATATAATTTTTGTGTAAGGGATTAGCAGGATAAAATTAATTAATTCAGTAGAAAGTAAACCAGCTTACATCTTGTATTACTTTCCCAGACTTTGTGCGTTTTGTTAACTTTGCAACACATTTGTCTCTTCTGGTGCCAGGTGCCACAGTGATGAGTAAAGTGGCCAAGTGACATACACTTCCTACAGTTCCCTTCTGATGCATATCTGCATGGAGCAATCCAATAATTCCTTTCACAGCTCCCCCTAATGAACATAAAATACATAACATGACAGCAGTTGCAATTTTTCCTTAAGACCATCAACTTCTTTAACACAGACATTCAGAATACTGGGCACCTTTTAAAAGTTGGTTAAGCATAGTACAGACTTTGGTAGTACTGATATGTCTCAAAATCCAGGAAAGGGAATCAATAACCAATGTTGCAGGTTTTGACTGCGATGTTAGTTTTACCATCCGCGTCAGTTCATCCAAGTTAAAGTGTTGAACTGTGAAAGTGGGGTGTTCAGTCCAGCCAAGCGGGTCTATATATGCATTATGGAAATGTAACCTATAGAGACAAGGTTTTACAATGTAAATATTTAACTCACTAACATTTACATATCACCAATAAATTGAATTTATACAGTGGCATGGTGGTTATTGCTTGCTTGAACACCAACTAAATCTTTACATACCTTTGAACTGAAGATTTTTTCAAACCATCTTTTAGCTCTTCTTCACTGACTTCAAATGTGATGACATGGACATCTTCCTCCCTTATGTAGAAACATCATTTAAAATTCTTTACCATTTTAAGTAAGGTTTCTAAACTCATTCACTCACCTGTGTAAGGTGGCATTAATAAAGCTCTTCAATAGGTGTCTACCAGAATAATTAGCAGAATCTTAAAAGCAAACAAGCTGCGTTAAATTCTGTCATTTCAGAAATAATAAACAGAGTGGTTTGCTTTGCAAAATTCAAATCATCAGTTGGTCGCTTATTATGACTACATTCCTTGAAATAATATTTTTTTAAAACATGGACCTTGTATTAGAAGGAATCCTCCAAAATCACTCCCTTGCAGTAGTTCAGTCAGCATGATATCAACTTGGAAGAAATTTAGCTTTACCTTGTTAGCCTGTTTGTGTCACTTTTTTACGATAAGTAGTAGAATAATCAGAATCGTACATTAAATGCTCAACAATATCACAACATACATCAATAAAGCAAATAATACCCTACTGTTGATATTGTATCAATAGTGGATGTTAAAGCACAAATTATTTCTCTGTCTCGTCTAAGCACAGCATGCTTAGTTAGCTAGCATATTTTGTGTAGCATTTGTAGAACTTCATTTTCCAGAGTTCAATTTACACGCAATGTTAGGCATCTTGGGAGATGTAGTTTCAAAGCTGTTACAAACATCGGTGTTCTCATGTCTCTATGTCAAGTACTTAACTACTTCCCCCAGCATGCCCCGCAAAAACCACTACGCTGGCATCCTGAAGGGGCTTCTACCGCGCACAGACAAGACTGTGCGGAATTAGTCAAAAACCCAGTCGTTTTGTATGCGTATAGCGTTGAAGAGGAAAACTATCGGAGAAGTTCCTTCCGTGGGCTCATATAACCCAGAAGTCACGCAAATCTACCGTGTTTCTACACTTCAGCTATATTTTAGTAAGGATGGTTATATAAATGCAGTGACGACAGAGAAGTGCAGCACGTTAAGCGGTGGAGGAATTAGTATTTTGTCACGGCTAATATCTTTACGGTGTGGCGACAGTGTGGGACTTTTGATGAACGCACACGAGGAAAACAACTTGAGTTTTAAAGTATTTTTTTCTAAGATCTTAAGTGTGCGGTTGGTTGCTCATTTAGTTGCCCTGTAAAGTGAAGGCACACCGGGAAAATTTGCAGAGCCACGGGCGCTGCTCCCCGGCTAGGCTGGAGCTCGCCTGCTGCTTCTCTTCCCCAGATCGAGGCCTTGTGAAAAGGGGACAATGCTAGACATAATGTCTGAACACCAAGGTATGTTTTGATAATATTGTTAATGTTCATCAAGCTAGTTTCAGTGAAATATGTTTTCCACACTTCGGTTAAACAGTCCTGTCTTCTCTCTATCGCCGACGAAGCTAATGCTAATGGCTAACGCTGGTGGCGCATGGTATATTATTTCCTAAACTTTCACTAAAAACAAGATAATTTAACAAAAATCCAAATATATTAGTGCATATATGTTTAATGCATTTAAGTTCAACGCTGTGTTTTATTTATTTTCTGTACTGTAAAGTTGGCTGTAGCTTGTAAACGCGCCGATCCTTAATACAGAGGCTAACATTGCAGAACAAACGCCACTACTTTGAAGCTACCAAAGGTTGGCCAATAAAGTGATATTGACTTATTGTAGGCAGGGCCTAACATGTATCGCAAAAACGTATATTTTAAAATTGTCAGCCTTGTTGATTTGAGGCTTTGCCAATCTAACAAAAGAGCTTTGTTAAGGCTCCGTTTTTAGTAAAGCCAGCATGATTAGTTAGCTTCTGGGTGATTGTTAGCACCACCTAAGGATTCAAAATGAGCTTCCAAGCGCGTAAATTATTTTTAAGCTAACTTGACTGCGTTCAATACACGGCGCTATATATCAGGCACAAAGTCAGCTGTGGTTACTTCAACCAAATATATTTAATCCTTCGTGGAGTTAATCAAAGCTAAAGAGTAAGTTGTCATTAGCTTCATTGTCACATTAAGATTCCAATTTCCCTAAGATAATCATAAACTGACGTTAGGAGGGTAGTCGATTGTATAGCGCTCTGTAACACTTGGACACACGCGTAAATTCATTAGTTAACTTTTAATTAATGTAATGACAAAGTTCAAAAGTAACTTTATTACGGCTGCGCTAATAGGTAGGCGAAAATATCGTTAAATAATAAGAGATTTGCAAGTGACTTAACTAGTTTAATCGTTTAAAATTGGGGACAAAACCCAAATATTGTGCAATACCCGAACATTTAGTTTTCAAAAAATCCAGTCCATTGCTGTCTCGACCGGCCCTCTGTGAGTTTAAGCACCATTTGTGTAATGCTAAATGCCTATTTATGTTTCCTTGCAACTGACTGTTTTTGTTTTTTGTTTTTCTTCTGCAGATTCACTGTTGAATTGCAAAGCAGAATCTTTGGTGAGTTATTTATTTATTTATATATATATATTAAATGTGAGCTAATGTTCTGCTCACATGCAAGTGTTTGGAAAAAAAAAGAACAGTCTTTTAACATTATCGTCTCTCTTCTTTAGCCCCCAGAAAGGAAAAAGAGGACAGTTGAGGACTTCAACAAGTTTTGCAGCTTTGTCTTGGCATATGCTGGTTACATCCCTAGCCCAAAAGAGGTAAACAGGCTACTGCCTATTTTTCTTTTATTTATTTTCTGATATATTCATTACACTAAGAAAATAGGCAAAGCATAATTTACTACTTTTTTTTTTTTTTTTTTTTCCTCAGGAAAGCTCGTGGTCTCCTACATCGTCCAGCTCAGCGCACAGTTCCGGTTTGTCAGCGGATGGTGCCGGAGGCAGCAGCTCCATGGGAAACCCATGGGGAGATGGAGGTTCTGATATCCACACCATCCATACATTTGTCCGCAAAGCAAGAGCTAACAAGGGCAAAAACATTCGCCGTATGCACTCAGATAGCACACTGTTGGACAAGATGCGGCTTAAAGACTCTCTTTATGAGAACCAGACCAGTTCTAAAGCGGAGCGTAAAAAAGAAAAAAAGTTGAAAAAGTTGTCACTGGGCTCTGCCATGACAGCAGCAGACAGTGGTAGCAGTGAAAGTGAGAAGAGGGCTCGCATCAAACGCAGCAAAAACTCAAAACAGTCCAAATCCAAGAAGCTTAAGAGTTCAGGGCAGAATCAGACAGACACGGAGGTACAGGTGGGTAAAGAGGAATTCACTGTACACTCGGGCTCCACGCCAAGTAGCTTGGTAAAGACCCAGCCAGATGAATCGCTGAGGGATGCAGAAATAAGCTCCAGTGAGGGGGAGGCCTGGATTGCAGATGAAGATATCATGGTTGAATCAGGTACTTGCACAATACAATGTTTATCTGCTGCATAATTATTTAAATATCACCAAAATAATGTTCTATTGAGAAATAATCATGCATTTTTATTTTTTTTTATTCACTTATTTGCTATTTTATCACTATTTTGTTCCTTTTTCTCTGACCAGGTGATGACTCCTGGGACTTAATCACTTGTTACTGTGGGAAGCCATTTGCTGGAAGGCCGATGATTGAGTGCAACCAGTGCGGCATTTGGGTGCACTTGTCTTGTGCAAAGATCAAGAAGTCTAATGTTCCAGACATCTTTTACTGCCACAAGTGCAGGGACATGCGGCGCTCAGGACATAAAAAGGACACCTAGAAGTGACAAGGACAGGGGAGGTGTTTTCTCTGTCCTTTTTGCTTTTCTTTTTCTTTGATGCCTACAGCCAAAAACAGCCTGACTTATCACCTAAATGGCAGCAGAATTGTCAGTTTGTAGGATTTATTTTGACAATCGTTCTTATTTATCTTTTGCTTTTTAAAACCTTTTTCTTTGGATACTGTGTAAATGGGACAGAAGTTGATGACAGAGGGGATTAATTTGTTATTTAACAACTCCTCCTACACTTATTAGCCTGTTTTATCACATGTCAGATGTGTATTTTTCACAAGTTGGTTTTCATTTGCTTATGGTATTTGGTTTTTAGATTACTCATTGATGTGAACAAGTCGGTGAAAGTTTTCTTTAACCTACCAATTTCAGTTCTGAAAGCGGTTAACTAAAATCAGTGCAAGTTTTACAAAATATGTTATTTAAGAAAAGGAAGATGTCACTCCTGTGATTTGTTTCAAAGTGTGTCAAAGCTAGACAGGCAGCTAGTTTTATTTTGATTGTATTTTGGGGGTTTATTTTTGTGTTGGGTTGTTTATTGTCAGTGGTCATCACTGAAAACATCTCACTCTGTATTCAATCCTTGAAGTCAGAGAACCATCTTATAAACTAATTATTAGTTTTTATCGGCAATTGTATCCAAATTGCTAAATTTCAACTCGCACAAATTTTCTGAGGTGCACTTTTTAAAATTAAAACCCAAATACCATTTCAATTGCAAATATAGGTGGTACTGGGAATCTGAACTACAGCTTATTAAATCTGTATGAGCTATGTAGCTGTGTATACCTGAGCGCTTAATGTTTCACCCTGTCAGGCTTGTTATTCATCCTTTTTATATCCATTTACCAAGAACAACTTATGTCAAACAATGCAGTTAAGTGTTTAGTTTTTTCACGCTTTTGTTTATCATAAGAATTGAGGATGTAAAGTGGGAGGTTTGTTGAAGAATGGCTGTAAATTTTATTTCCTTTCATGTAATTGTTTTTTTAGCGGGGACATGGGATGCACCCATGTCATCTCATACTGAGAACAAAGTTGTAGTGTACAGAAAATAAGTTGACGCCATGTTGGTGGCAGCATTGTTTGTATTATTTGGTTTTACCATGTTTTATAATTATTATTTTGCGTGTGTGTTGGGAGAGATTTGAAAAGTCTCTAGTAGCAATTGCACTCTCTACAACTTCAATTCTGTGTACATATCCTGTTCTTTGACAACTGTACATATGTGAAAGTGAAGATGAAAATACCCAAGCAAATTCTATATTTTCTGCAGTCTGTCTTCTTTAATTGTAGCTTGAAAAAATAAAAATACTTTGGGAAGATATATGCCGTTTTGTCACTGTCATAATTTATAATAACACACAACTGTAAATCCATTTTTTTTTCTTTTGTTTTATTAGAAGTTGTCACACAGAAATAAGTGCCTGTCAAGTTGGCTCTCACCACTAGAGGGAGCTGGTACAAGTCCATCGCTGTTAAATATGGCAAAGTGAGTACACACCCACACACACAGTGTTAGTGTAGTGGCTCTTCAGGGCCTGTAGACATCCCAGTAGGCCTCCGGCTCATCCTGTAACAACAATGCATGCCCACATCCCTCAAAACACAGTCGTTTGCTGAAATAAAATATTCTAAGTAGGTGGACAGTAAGTCTCGATCTTATATTAAATGTAATTCATTTAGATAAACCTATACATCAATAGCATTAATCAATATTTAACATACCATTCTGTTGCGGAGACCTGACATCTGAAATTTTCCGATGGAATCCAGAGGAATGACTTTCCTCCTACAGACGAAAAGGTAAAATGAATAACATTTCCATAATGGTTTTCAAACTAAAACCTGTTTAATTATAGACACACTGCATTAATATTAATACAATCACCTCTTGTCATTTTTGCGAATATACTGGAACTGGTTCTGATGCTGAGTTGAAGTGTGTTGTGTTGGAGCAAGGGGAGTTTCTGTCTGTGTGGGGCGGTCTTCTAAGCCCCTTGCATCACCCACAAATAGTTCTTCTAAGCCACCGGCCTGATGCTGTAAAGGCTCCAGGTCCAGCCATTTGAGCGCCTTCGATAATCAACAATGTGTACGATGTGAGCAAAAAGCAAAACACTCATGACCTGTCCCAACTTTGTTTCCAAATGATGGCCTACCCTTGTGTTTCTCCTCATCAAGGCAGCAGCAGACATCTCCTCTATTAACCAGTACAAAACCAGTAAAGGCAGCACACTTCGCAGGCAAAACATCTATGAAGAGGAATTAAACGGTGAAAAACGTTTCAATAGAGTAAAAAAAAAAAAAATGAAACACTCACTTCTTCGGTGGTATCTTCCTGAAGATGCTGGTTGCAGCTCTTTGTCTTCTGAGCTTCAGACTTGAGCTTATTTGTAGTCCTGCATCTAGGGTGGGTTTAAATGATGGGGGCTGGCAATGCATCACTGGCTGTTTAGGCTATGTGTGCGACTATCTGACTTCAGACATGCCAATTACTGTATTTCTTTGCTGCCTGGCTTTGTCCTCCCCAACTGGGGTCACACCTCTACACCTCAAAAGATTTGGAAGTGCTGACAGCATGCCTTAACACACGTACGTCCACAAATACATTTGCTATGACCAAATCCACGCCCTCGTCTGCCGCACTTGTAGACATGATGACATGAGTTTAGATGGTATTAAGATAAGGCCATTGAGGACGTTGCGGCTTGAAGCTTGCAGAGAAACCACTGGCTTTGGTTTCAAATGTAGCCACATCCATTTAATTAAGCAATATAAAAGGAGAAGAGCATAGGCTTTTACCATCTAACGGATGATATGCATTACTCAAAGCACTGATGTATTAGCTCTATTATCCCAGGTATTATCTGGGGGACAATACTGAATCTTTATGTCACACCCTGAAGTGTTTTGTGTTACACTGGACTGTGCAGTGTTGAATTGTCAGTCCGAAACATATTTTCTGCAACTGCATAGCTTCATAATAAAACATAACACAGTATATGTACATTTTAAAATAACTTTAAACAGTTTATTATTCAGATCTCTGTTAATTCCATGCATAAATCAAACAGAGACAGAAAGATCAGTATCTGGCAATAATACAAGTCAGAGTGTGGTTATCTACAATACTTGCTCACTTTGCCGCCCTTTTTAGACCACACAAATACAATCTGCCCCCTCCCTCTGCCTGTCTGCAGCCGCCGTCTCCATAAAACAAAGCAGAGAGGCGGCAGGGATGGCTGGATGGATGTGGAGATTGGAAAAGGGATGGAGGTGGGGGTCAGTGCAGTTGGAAGCATATGAGCCTTCAGACACGTTTTCACTTTTCCTCTTTTCCCGCCCTGTCCTAATTATTTCTATTTCAGGAAAGTGAAGCTCACCAAACATAGAGCCAGTGCTGATAGATCAGGTATGTATAAATAAACCATGGGGAGACTGGCAGCATTTCAGCAGGGGTAGAGGCCAGATAGACTGCACTGATTACCTCCATTATCAGCCACAGTCCTCATTAGGGGCCACTGCATATGTCTGACTGCTTGTCTATTTTCTTTGGATAAATAAAAACTTGACAAAACAAATAAAAAATAATATGGAAGAGGATTCAAGTTAATATCAATAGATTAAAAGTGCATTAAAAACGTTGTACTTTGTCACTAGTGTGTGATGTGTGTGTGTTTATGGTGTGCACGTGCCCCCTATAACTCTCCCTATACCCCACCCAGGTCCACTGCCCTATAAGTACCAAGCATTGCAGCAGTCGCCAAATATAGACACTGCAGAGCCAGAGGAGCATGTCACAAAGCTCTTTACCATTAAAACGAAGGGTATGTTTTTAGAATTACATTTAAAAAGGAATGTGGTGTGTTGGACTCAAAAACAATGGACAAAGTTGCAAAAATACTTTTTGTGGAGTTTATTTTTCCCAACGTCCCGAAAAATATGCAAACAGTGAGCAATATTTCTTTACAGACAGACGTTTTTTTTACAGTACTACATGATTATTATGTTAGCCAACAATGTTATAGCGTTTTGTCACTGTTCCCTCTTTGAAAAGGTTTATTTATGTGCTAATAAACTGTTCAGATATGATAAATTATTGTTCCTGGTCACATGCCCATTCATACCGCGCGTAAATGCTGTATTTTAATCAGATTTGAATCCGGGAAGAGATGTAGGCCTTCTGTTTGACCATGTCGCTGCAGCGCGTGCTGGTGCGTAGTCAGGTTTACGCACGCGGAGAGCATGAGCAGCGTCTGTCGCACGAAAACAATTAAATAAACATGCATGTGTGCTTTTGCTTTACTCGTGGTCTTGTTATTGTAACCGCTGGCTTTGAAATAAACCTTTTTGTTTTATCAGTAACCCGTGTGGTTTTTCTGTTTCAGCAGAGACAGTAGGTAAAAAGTATTAATGTGAAAATGTCAGTAAAGGGCAATCGCTAATGTGTTCTTGTCGGTTTTCAGCAAATGACTTGAACAGAAATGAATAAGAACATTCACAATTAGAGTAGAAACGTAGCAGAACAACAATGCAATTTAGACATTAAATGCATTTATATTTGCTTACCTTTATTCAAAAGTAGATATACATATATTGTTTAATGACACTAGCCCCAATAGCCCAATGGATTTTGGTCTTATTTCCTCATACATGGGAGAGATGTTTTTGAATGTGTAGCTCTCAAAGAGGTCACATTTAATCCAGTAAAAACTTTCTGACAGGTGGATAAAGTTGGTGATTGTGGTTGTAGCGCCCTCTTACGGTTAAATTGTAAATAGCACGCCTACATTACCTTCTCTGCTGCAGACTGATAACACGCCTTCATCTTTTTTTTGCAGTTTAATCGACACAGATGCGGAAACACAACGACGTTGTGGGAATGCTTATGCAAACATTTCAAAACATGGGCCAGCTTTTGCTTCAAAAGTTGTATTCCTATGAACACATTTCCAGTCTAAAAAAATAATACAATTAAATAAAAAGATTGCAGTTTTTTTTCTATCTCGGTCGCTTTTGAATACACTACAAAACAACGTGGTTATTACTGCTTTGATTTGTCCCACGCCAGTAAAAGTAGACAAAGGTCGAGTCTCCGGGAAAGGGGCGGAGAAATTGAAAAAAAAAAAAAAAAAAATCTTCAGGGGAGGAGTGACAACAGCAACAGTGCTGGCAGCGAAAACAGGTTAGTTTAGAGTCAAGACGATAGAGATTCTTTGGTTTTTGTTTGGGATTTAATTCCTGTTTTATGTTTGATTGATTTTAGGCCATCTTTGTGGATTAAGAGAAAAAGGTAGGACTTCACTTTCTTTGTGTTGTTTCAAAAGATAGTTTAAAGCTTTTGTGACAGCAATACTCGTATGTTCGTTAATGACTAAATGTGAGAAAACGCTTCTCACTGGGAAAAAAAAAAACGCTTCTCATGGGGCTTACAGGCCTAAAGTAGGCTAAGGAAGCAAATCAAAATACAACATGCAAAGCAGCGGAGCAGTGGCTTCAGTGGAAAATTGGAGGAACACCACTGCACACATCCAGCTTTCACTAAGGCCTCGCCACACCCACTTTTCCTCTTTATACTACTTGACCAAGAACGACGACGCATCTGAGACAAAAGAGCAACTTGTGTCACTTAAATTCACACGACAGTGATTATAGAGAGACACAATGTTATAATGTTATTATGCTTGTTGTAAAATAATGAACAACGCTATAACAAGTTAGACTGTGGGCCAACGTCAGAGATGATTTTCAACATAGCAAATATCCAGTTGATACCTTTTGTTGATCTTTTGTCTTTATATGTATTCTCACTCTCCAACTCCCACCCCCTCTTCTTTCATTTTAACAGTTGTCCTTAGAGAGCCAAGGAGTGGAGAAGGAAGTTTGACCTCTTTTTACTTCTGGTGACATCTCTGCCAACTTTTCACCATGTCCGGCCCCAGTAAGTGGTTTATTACTGGAAGTTAGTTACATTCTTAGATTCATCTATGGAAATCTAAAACAATAACTAGGAGTTATGATGATGGGATATGACAATTGCTCAACAGAGTCACTTTTTTCAAGAAATCAACTTGGACTTTACCGGTGTTGTCCTTCCCTTTTTTTTCTCTGCATGTGTCATTTCTGAGAAGTTAGTAGGTGAAAGCTGCCATTGTGTTATCCCCTAAAGCTAGCATACTAAGCCCCTTCTGTCCAGGTATGTTCATATATGTGCTCATGAAGACCGCCTGCTTAAAGACACGCTGGTTAAAGTTGTTGTGTTTTTGTTTCCTGGAAGCAGTTTTAAAGGAATGTGGCCAGAGGTGTAGCAAAATGCTTCACAGAGCCTTTCCCAAAAGGTGCTTCTAGATTTCTGTCATGCCATGTCATAGTCAGGACTTGACTTGACACTGTTTGAGAAAACACAATCATTATTAAAATGACCTGGTGATTTAGTCATTGTGCACACCCTAGAAAAGTAGAAATAACACATTATGCAAGGCCATTATCTGGACCATCCTGCTTGCTGAAGTAACAAGAAACGGGTTTGGTCAGTTTTGTTTGTGATGTAGGTTGTGTGCCATCATGCAAATCATTTAAAGGCCAACAAGTGACTCCAATGTTGTAACATGTATACCTACAAGTTACCACATTGGAGTCACTTGCTAGGCTTTGCAAAAAAATAAAGCTGACTCAGGCACTGACATACGGTATTTTGGCATTTCAAAACAAGATAATAAAACACTACAGTAATTTTCCCTCAGGAGTTGATTAGATGATGAATGAATGTTTGGTTTGTTCCTGTTTTACTACAATGCTACACTGCTACTGTGGCTCAGAAAACTGAACAGTAGAACTGAAATTGAAGGAACAGCAGTTTTAAAGCAAATTAATTAAATTTCAAAATATAAATTAATTTAGAATTTACTGCAATTCATTTACAAACCAGTGCATTTGGTTTTAGATTACGCTTTTTAAATTCAGTTTTTAAAACGCAATTATTCATCTTGAGCAATTCAGATTCAGTTTGAGCGCTTCAAATTCAAATACAACATTGTCAATTTGTAGTGTCACAAATATTTACCCTTAGTATGTTGTAGGCCTAGGAATTAATGTTTGTGCTTTTGCTGTTCCTCTCAACATTTACAGTTTGAGTGTGCTGGATTGATAAACAGATTATTGAGGCTTCTGTCACACCCGGGAAAACCCTGGTCTTAGTCTTAGCTCTAACTCAGACTTTATTGTTGTAACAATAACTCATGCTTCATAACTTCTTATTACATTCTTGAGCTTAGATTGTGTTCTACTGTATTTGTTTATGTTGTTACATTTCAGAGTGGTATTGTAAACTGTAGACATCTGTACTTTATTTTAACATTTAACAGTTGAGTTTGCTTCTTGGATCAAATGTCACCATGATAACGGTGACTTGTACCAACTAACAAAACGATAATTGCTAATTATTGTTTGAAAATTCAAAAATTGACACTTCTAATTTATTGTGTTGGACCTTTTTGTCTTGGTGTAATTGGTGAGTCTTGAATGACAGCATTCATTTATCAACAGACTTTGTTGTTAGAAACTTACATTTAAATGCATTTATATTTATATACCGATATTAGCATAATGCAACTTGGTAATCAGCCATAAGTTGGAACCACTTTTCAACCAGATTTACTCATAAATTTGTTTTCTAGCTGTGACTGCATCCTTTTCAATAAATACAAACTGCAAACTGCTGTCAAATTAGTGTTTTACTTTCCAGATACAAATCAATTTTTCATTGTTAAAAAGTATTTTTATTTATTAAAAATGTTGCTACTATTTTTATTGCATATATTTTGAATAATATTGGTGACTTTCCACAGTTTACCCCGGTGTTCCCAGCCAAAGTCCCTATCCAATGCCAGGCCAGTCTGTTGCACCGTACCCAGTCCCTCAGGGAGGATATGGAGATCCCAGCCAACCCCCACCACCAGTCGGCTTTAACATGGGCTACAATCAGGGCCCACCTCCTGTTGTGTACCAGCCTGTGGGACCTGTGCCCCCAGACGCAGGGGTAGAATATGGAGGGCCTCCAGGAGGGATCTCCTCGGCCCCTGCAGCTTCTGCTGTCCCTGTTGGTGTCCCACCAGGACTCGAGTACCTCACGCAGGTCAGTCAGTTAAATAAACAACATGATTTGTTTGATTTTAATCAAATTATTACGAATGGCCCTATAATAACCAATTAAAGCTTAATGCAGTTGTAGTTCCTAACATCTGTTTTTCTCTGGTTTTAGATTGACCAAATCCTGATTCACCAAAAAGTTGAACTCCTTGAAGGTAAAGAGCTTTTCCATTTACTCCAGTCATGTTTTCTCTGTAAACATAAAGTGAAAACAGCCAACAGACTGCGGTCTATAGTTTTAGTAAAATGTCTATGGCCTTGGAATTCTTTAGTTATCTACCATTATTTATGTTTCAATATTTTTACTGTGTCCTCTGCCGCCCACCCAGCCTTTATTGGGTTTGAAACCAACAACCAGTATGAGATAAAGAACAGTCTGGGCCAAAAGATCTACAAGGCCAAAGAGAAAAATGACTGCTGCACCAGGAACTGCTGCGGCTCCCTGCGCAGTTTCGACATGAAAATTAAGGACAACATGGACCGAGAGGTGATTCGCCTCATCCGACCCTTCCGCTGTGTCTCCTGCTGGTGCCCCTGCTGTCTGCAAGAGGTCTGTGCAACATCTCAAAAGCCATTCTGAATTGCACGATTAAGACATATTTAGACTACTCCTTTGCAAATATTGGAACAGGCTTAGTACAAGATCTGATAACTGTATGTGTAAGTCAGTCACACACATAAATTGTAATACGTCAGTTGATTCTTTATTAACAGCCTTCCTTTTTGAAAGTCCCAGTTTAGCAGCTTTAGCAGCTTAAATGTATTAGATCCAATTAGTGCAGTCTCACAGCTCTTTTTAATTTTTTATTGATTTAACATTAACATCTTTTCTATGCATATCTGGAGACTCCTTTGTTAAGCTAAAGTCCGTCTAGTAATTACTGTCTCCAAAGCTCCTGTGGTCTTTTACAACCCTCAAAGTGCTTTCACTTCCTTTTCACTCAGCTACACTGAATTCACACGGGCCTGATCTTGAGCTTCCTCTCTCACACACAAACTTAGTTTACTGGGCTGGACAGGAGACATGTGAGATGCATTACCTTTGTTATGCCACGCCACAATGAAACAGTCAGTGTCTTACTCGTCACTCTCATTCCTGCTGTACCATGTGACATATAACCCGTGATGATTTATTTATAGCTGTAAGTGTTAAGAACATGGGCAGGTCTTATTTATTTTTTGTTTGCACTCTGGGACAGAATGTTTAATTATGTATGTGATTTTATCTCACATATAGATGGAGGTCCAAGCGCCACCAGGAACCACAATAGGCTATGTCAAACAGGACTGGCACCCTTGCCTTCCCAAGTTCTCCATTCAGGGAGCCAACAAGGAGACCCTGCTAAAATTAGATGGGCCCTGCTTTGCTTGCAACTGCTGTGGAGATGTCAACTTTGAGGTATTTTTGTGTAGCACATGACAACATAACATTTCACCAAAACGTAAAAAGCTGTTTACCACACTCCTGTTGTTCACCAGCTAAAAGGAAAGGATGGAGACAAAGCCATCGGTCGCATCAGCAAGCAGTGGAGTGGCCTTTTAAAGGAGGTTTTCACCGATACGGACAACTTTGGCATCCAATTTCCATTGGACCTGGACGTAAAGATGAAAGCCGTGCTCATGGGGGCCTGCTTCCTCATTGTGAGTCAAGTTTTATTGAATTAGTCTGCTCTGTCTCATACTGACCTTTTACTAAATGTCTGTTTTTTATTTTTTATTTTAACAGGATTTCATGTTCTTTGAGAAAGTCGGTGAGGCAAACCAGCGCAGTACTGTGTTTTCATAATGGAAGAAAACACTTTCAGCAACATGGGAGCAAGCCCCTCCTTTATTTGATTTCTGCCCCCCAAAAAAATCCTTTTTATACAATCACAGCAAAACGTCCGCAACCCAAAGAAAACTGCCCCCTATATCTTTTTAGTGCCTATAAATTGGAACAGATAATTAAATGTAGATTTGATTTTGAATGTGCCTATTTTATTCTCCTTTTACTGTGTATGTTGTATATATAATCCTTGTGCCTATCCAGTGTGTTATCAGTTATCATGCTGACGTGCCCTGTGATACATTTAGTGCAATACTGCCGGTGACGTTGAGGTGGTACTAATTGCTTGTTCGCTTGTTAAATACTAACAGCAGGTTTACAACAAAAAAGCTGTTTTTTTTAAGGAAATGTGAATAATAGGAGGGTGTTAGGGTCTAAATATTGTGTAAAGTTAGTCCTTTGCTGATGACCAGAAACTCCCCTTTTCTTCCTTTTAGTGGCCTTCCCCTTTTTCTCTCTCGTGTAAATGCTCCCAGCCTCTTTCTGCAGTTTAGCAGTTTCTGTAGTGACTGAACCTTGACTCCACTCCAAAAATAGTTAATATAATCAAATAAGTGAGTCAAACAGTAAAAAAAAAAATATATTGGGAAGTTGTGGTTGTATGATATTTTTTTGACATCAGTGTGGCTGTACAAACCATCACTGACAGTTTAAGGAAATGTCCGCTGACGCAAACCTAAGACAACTTGTGAATGTTTCAAAACATTACTATGAAGAAATCATGGCTGGTTAAAGGTAAAAATGCAGCTGTTTTTCTTCATGCTTTACATTTGATGTGAGATGAACATGGGTGTGCCACTAGTACTTTGAACTCTTGACTGAAGCCCTCAGTTATTCTGTAACTGAACACCTCTATTGCCTTGACACAAATGCTATTTTGCTGTCATTTGCATTTAAGCTTACTGACCTCCAAACGTTAACTTAAATCCTCCAAATTATGCAGTTATTGTTCATTCTCTGTTGAAAGTTTATATTCATTACTTATATTTCAGTTGTTTTGTATGTCTTTGGTCTTGTTTCATGATGGTAAATCACATTTTATATTATGTAGATGTTATTCAAAAGCAAAATAAAGGCGTATATAAAGTTCCCTATTGTGTGTTTTATTGCATCAGTGACTATTGGAAAAGTTTGCGGATTGCTCTTAGAAACAAGGCTACACAACATCTGGTTTTACTTGGGGAAAAAGTAACAACCTCAAAGGAAGAGCTACGTTCCTATTTTCTACTGAAGAGTTTTGTTTTTAAAGAAGTTGGTACAGCTTAGATACTCTACACTTAAATCTGTGTTTAGCTATATACTTTATGCACATTAGTTTTAACTCAGAGTAAAAGTTTAGCCTTGTCTTAGCTTTAATTTTAAAGCTTGCCTCTGGCTCCACCTTCTGTAAAAGGAGGGAAATACAAAGGCCCAGTCTGCAGCATGTCCGTACATGTTCACGTGCGTTTTGAAGGTTATTCTCTGGCCCATAAAACGTAACCCCCATTAACAACCATAGCTATTAATCATGTTTGTCATTTACAGGAAAGTCTATTTAAAAAAAGGAGACAGAGTGAAAAAGAAATCAGCTGTCATAGTAATTGCAATACAATAAAATATATAACATAAAATTTGATAAATCACCAATTAAAAAACAAGTGTAGCCAATAGAATATATACATTTTATTTAGGTAAAAATTGGATAAAATCTTAGTATAGAAAATTAAATTTTTACATCTTCATCTCCTCTTTGTACATTCACAGTGGTGCGACCCTCATCACAATCCTCACCACTTCATTGAGCGGCGTGTAGCTCCTGAGGTATTGTCCAATGAAAATAAGCAGGATGTTTCTGAACGTTTTCCTTAGTCAGCCATCCACAAAGGAAGCACAAGGCGACATTATTTAAACCCGTCTTTCTGTGCTAATCTGTGGCCGATCGCGCTCGCTGGGGCCCAGCCTGTCGTCCCGGGACCATCGGATCAGGTATCTGCTGGCCAACTGCAGGTTCCACTGGTGTTTAGAGAGGACTCTTACACAGTCTTCTCGGGAGCAGAGGCTGAGAGAGTACAGCTGGTCCAACTGAGACAAAAGTTATGTTTTATAAATCATGATACAAATGGCCAATAAAACCTTAGAGGCAAAGTGGTGCATTTATAATCAAAGATAGTTTGTCTTTTTTTGTCTGTTTGTATCAATCGGCAAATCAGGAGGATCTTTGGAGTCAAACACAAAAGAAAACAAAACATCATCACGGACAGCCCAACCAACCGACACAACTCACAAGACCATCAGGTGTCACTATTCATGAACAGTTTTAGATAACAGCTTGTTTCATGCCATACACCAGAGCTAATTTGCAAATATTCCAGGCATAAAAAAAAAGAAAGGTTATGAAAAACATTAGGGCAAAGCATAAACAGAGCCTGACCTTAAGTTGTTGCTCAGCTTTCACTGGATTCCAGTCACATCGCTGCAGAGCATTATGAACTTCTTCTGTGGTCACTCCATGCACAGCCTCCATGACCTTTACAATGCACCACTTTTGTTACTCACTCTCACCAACAGTGTTTTCAAATCTTCATATTATGTGAACTACCTGTGAGATGAGACTGTCTTTAGCGTTCTGGAGCTGAGGCGGCCTCTCCCTGTCTCGATATCTGGCCCGGTCCCTCTCTCTGCTTTCACATTCGTCCAGCACATTCGGGGTGGAGCGAGCCATGTGGGCCATTTTAGTCAGATTGCTGCCTCCCATTACGGGTTGGGGTAGAGGCTGTGACTGCGGTGGAGGCAACAGAGAGCCGGGAGGTGGCCAAGGAGAGCCGGCTACCTGTTGTGCTGCAGGTCGAGCTTGGAGTCTGATGTTTAAGCGTTTTAAGTTAGGAAGAGGTGGACGAGGAGGTGGGGCTATGCTAGCTTCGCTGAACCTGCGCGGGTCCTGCTGTGCCACCACACCATGGGTGACCATCACAGGAGGCATGAGTCTGCCCTGCTGATCCATGCGGACCATCATTTGATCTCTCAGGTGGCCTCCTCTCAAGACCGACTCCAGGCTCTGAGACAGTCCTGGGAACACAGGAAGAGGTGTTAAAAGAGTAATGTAATGCAACTATTATCATTTGGACAGTTTTTAATACAGCAATATGGAAAAAAAATGCTTTTGTTAGTTCATACCTGCCATTTTCTGCAGATTGGAGCCTTCTTTCTCCCTCACAGGCCCAGTCCTCCAAGCACTGCTGCAAGTGACAAAACACATAACAATTTCATGCTACAAAGCTACTCTAGTTACTCTATGTAAGCACATAACTCTTAGTTGTGGTGAGTGAGCTGTGTTACTGACTTGTCCAGACCCTCTGGTGACCCCCAGCATTGTTCGGGGTTGATGTCCCCGTGACCCTTGTGCTGTAGACTGCCTTTAACAGGTGCTGAGATGATGGGGGGGTTACTGGCAGCAACAACAGAAGCAAGTGGAAGTGGCGGCATAATGAGACTTGAAGGAAACCAGCCTACGTTTAGTGTCCGCTGGTTTTGACCTCTCCATTCACTCATATCCAGACTACAAAAATCAGAGGGAAAAGAAAGTCATATATGTACTGATCCTAAAATTATAAAGTAGTAGTGTTGGTAAACAGAAGTTAGTAAGGGTTTTAAATAGCCAACAATTTTTAATTACAGTACTGATTAACCGCAAAAAACTGACACAGTTAGTTAGTGTTAATAGATCAAAAAGTATGTTGGAGATGTAGTTATCAGATCCTAGTGGAATGCAGAGGATGCCGATTTGAACCTTGGTTTTATCTCAACAAAGCCCTACTGTTTCTGCCCTCGCTACACCCCCCTCTCACCCACCCATGGTCAATGACGGTCACCAAGTCGTTGGGTGCAAGAGCAAGTTTTCTGGGTTCAGCAAACTCCCTTGTTGCTTGTACTTCCATTGGTTTAGCCTGTGTATGAAGATGGTCACATCAGGTAAAGATAAATATTTTTTACAGTACTAAAAACCTGTTAATCTTTGGCTGACCTCTGTTACTAATGTGGAAAGCTGAGAAAAATTGGGTCTCTCGGTTGGATTGCAGGCCCAGCACTTTCTCATAACAGCATATAACTCTTGTGGACAGTCTGCCGGTTTATCCAATCGCTCTCCCTCTCGCTCCACACGCATTAAAATCTGCATCAAAGGAAGAGAATATCAAACATAGCATAGGTGTGAGTCAAATCTCAGAAAAACAAAGTTGGGTGTGGATGCACATTCCAGGCATGACATGAACAAACCAATACAAATACAGTTATAGTAGAGACTAGAGAGTAATGTAACAGGGACATTGCATACCTGTCTGCCTGACATCCCAAACCAAGGCTCCTCGCAGTAAGTGAACATCTCCCAAAGGGTGACACCAAACATCCAAACATCTGAGGAGTGAGAGAAGGAGCCGACACGCAAACTTTCGGGAGCACACCTTAGGAAATATTGAACTCTGTTAGAAAAAAACGGTTCAGTTGTTGTACTTATTCCTAAAAGGTTAAGACGTCCCTTTCCTCACCATGCAAATGGAATCCGCTTGTGTGCTGACATCACATAGTGATCGGTTTCTTGGTTCAAGCCCCTCATGAGGCCAAAATCCCCTATTTTAACCATCTCCCTGGATGACAACAAAACATTTCTTGCAGCCAGGTCCCTGTGGATGAATCTGCGGCTCTCTAGATACTCCATACCGGCCACAATCTGTGCCGCAAACAGCCAGAGTCGCAACAGAGGGTACTCGTATTGACGCAAACGCAAAGTGTCGTACAGTGAGCCTAAAGGAGCCAGTTCTGTGACCTGCAGTGAGGGAAAATGTCAGTATCGTTTAGCATAGAAGACAGTGTACCAGCCAAGGCTCTAACCATCTTACCATCTTTAAAGGGTGCGTGAGAACCACACCATAGAGTCGGATGATGTTTGGGTGGTCTAAAGACTGCATGGTGGACACTTCTTGGAGGAAGTCGGACAGTGTTTCTGTTTGTGATGACCTGCTGCCCCTAAGTGACTTAACAGCAACAGGCACCTGAACAAAAGTGTACACAGCTTAGACCATGAAACATTTTATGTATGAATACACCAGCTACTTTTTTTATTCAACAGAACCTCATGTTAACATTTCACCTTATTGGTCAACATTTATATTTAGATATGGGATTTATGCCCAAATACAGATTGAATTAGATTTCAACAGATGCAGTTTCTTACCACTCTCCCTGTCGGTGTGTGCCACTCCCCCCTCCTCACCACCCCAAAGGACCCAGAGCCAAGTTTCTCTCCCAGAACCAGCTCAGTGTCCTGGATCAAAGAGGGTAGCAACCGGCTGCTTGAGAATTCTTGGCTTGGAGCAGGATTGCCGCCATCCCCTCCTTCACGACTACCTACCTGATTATTGATAAATCAGTAAAGTCTAGGTTTAAAATTTGTGTTGTATTTAACAGTGTTTATGAAATACCTTTGGCAACAATGATCGTGGGCGTGAACATGTTTTGTAGCGTTTGAGAGCATCCCATAATCTTCTTTGTGCTGTCAAAAGACAATGAATGTAAAGTCAATGTGGAGCGTTTGTTGGAATGATACCAAATGTCAGACTCGAAATTGTGAAGAATATATTTTGAATATCATTAACCTTAGCAAAAACAAATGGCAATTTGGAAGCAGTTAAACCCTGTATTAGTTTTCATAGACGCCCTGAAGCTGAGTAGAGAGATGTGTTGACTTTCTTGTTTAAAAGAAACTCACCTGGTTTGCTGATGCCTATCTGCTCTAAGTCTGACTCCTTGACATAAGAAAAGTGCTCTATGCGTGTGATGTTGAGCCCATCTCTGACCCTGAGGTAGAACTTCTCCAACTGGACCTCAACCAGGAGTTGGTACAGCCATTGAGTGTCCTGGTCCATCAGCATGACCTGGGCCTTGCAGGTCCTCACCTGTCTTTAGGGGACAAGTCAATCTAATTAAAAAGATAGTTACTTGCCTCCCACTTTGTTAGGTTACCATGGTGACCCAGAAAAAAAGCCTATGGCGTTTTTAAAGCTGGCTGAATTTTAGCTGAATGCCAACTTTTAACAACCACTTTTTGACATTATTTAAGAATAAGCTGGATAAACATTGATTATAACAACACAATGAGTGAGCAGTATTTAGGAGATTGATAAGAAACAAAACTTTGTATGGATTATTTTGTTCCTGCTATCAAGTAGGCTACCCAGAAACAAGTAGTTGCACTTTCCAACTGTCAAAACAACTGAGTTAATTTCAACCTCTGCAGGGACTGTGCTCCAGGGAAAGAGCCGTCTGAAAAACCTTGAGGTAGAAACATTAGCTTGCTGGTTGTTTAAAAGCACCAGTTTGACCGGATCTTGTCTACATAGTCTTTACGTAACTGATGTCACAACACTAGCTCAAACTGTGACGACTGCTGATACTCTTAACTTCAAATGTACTGCTGTTAATGTTCTGTGATCTTTTAATGATATAACAAACTCTATAAATGCAAATGAAATCAAACAGGGTTTCTACATGGCCATTGGTCAATTGCTCTGCCATAAACCGCTTGCTTTATCAGCAATCTATGCCTGCTTGTTACGAGTCAAAAAAACACCTTCAACATTCCTTGTCAGCCACTCAGGGAAAAATTAACATCTCATCATGTAGATGGACAGTTTTGATTCTAGTAATATCACATTTGAAGCATTTTGAAAGCCAGAGGTGTGCAACCATCAACTAGCCTGGGCTTGTGATAATTGTTGAGACGCCACCCAATTACAATTAATCTGTTCCCATTTTGATGAATCATGAGGGAAGCTCTGTGGAAGTCATGTTTGAAAGAAAAACCCCAAACCAAAGAGTTCTCTGTTGGCTCCCTTTGTGTACAGACTGATCAATCTTTAACTCAGGCAGCCACTGAAAATACTCTTTCAATCTAATGGCATTTGTGACTTTCAAAAGGACAACTGTTTGGTGAACTGTCCACTTAGGCATGACTTTTATCATTGTCTGTAGCTAAGAATGTATAGCAGCTTTGTTTAGGCCAATACATTACTACATTCACAACCCATAAAGAAGTGACAGCCTTGAAAAATGATATTGTCTACAGATTTCTAATGAAGAAAACATGTGCCTTTACTGTTATTTCCACTAGAAAGGGCATATTCATATTTATGTCTCGTACTCTTTACAGTATAGCTATTTTGTAACAGCGCATATAACGTTGATTACATAGTGGTTAAACGTTTTATTCATATTTACATTTACATTTCCTCAGAGAACGCATAGCCTACATTTCAGTATAATGGTAAACTAAATGAGAGTCTAAATTGCTAACAAACAAAGGCCTACTTACCGTTTAATCAAAACAACTCAGTTCCTTGTTAGGTGGCAACCTTTAACAGCACACCGAACGCGACAAACCATCCATGTTGGCACTGAAACCCTCCGGCGAACGACGGGAGACTTTCCCACAGATTTCAACTCTACTTTCACAGTTCTTTAAAATTCACCCACGCTATAAAGTATTATACCCTTCTGGCTAAAACAAAGCACCGCTTTTAAGTTGGAATTCCCACGGTGTCAAGAAAAAGTGCTTTCGAGATCTACCTGTGTTTTTGACTCTGCGTGACTCCGCCCCCTTCCCAGTTTCTCGAGCAGGACCCGGTGACCACACCCCTTTACACCTGAACCTCAGTCAAACGCTGCTGCTTTATCAGTAATTTTGTTTATGCGTATGGAAATGTTAACAGAAAGCGCAACACAACTAGCGCTAATGGGTACAGACATCACATTCTTGACCATCTGTCATACGCAGCCACATTTCCGTAAAGCAACACTTACTTATTGGCATAAAAAGAAAATTATAAACATGGGAGGCTATGCTAACTTCAATTAGCCTACACCTTGCTTAAATAGGCCTCTTTAACTTAATGAAATTATTACATTATTTGCTATAACATCTAATGTATCTACTAATTTGGTTAAAATTACCTAATAACATGTGTCATATATATATATATATATATATATATATATATATATATATATATATATATATATATATATATATATATAAAACCAGGGGAGCATTACTATTTGGTTCTTGAGCCTTTTACAAGAAAAGCCTTATCCAAAACCAGAGAATACGTCATTTACAAACACCGGAATTTTTTTTAGAGGTCAAAAGTAGTTCATTAGGTCCTATTATGTAATAGCTAATGTCTATAATGACACAATTGATTTGCGTTGAAAAAAATCTGTTTGTCATGTGTCTCTTCAGATGAAACTTGTCTCAAGCAATGAGTCAAATGGAAAACCTCCTAAGGTTCTCTCTCATTTACACTTCATACTTATTGTTGCGGGGCAAGTTTGACCAGATTTTTTCTATCCTATCACAGGCTTTCAATTTGAAACGGCAACGCAAGTAGGACCTGGCTGCACTTTACACTTCCTGGTACTACTATCTCTCTCTCACTCCAAGTGGCTCCACCCAGGCCTGCTTGAATTACCCAGCAAACACAATAGTCAAAAGCTTGTGCATGCAGACAGGGGCCGCCTTAGCAAAGATACAAGGGAATCAAAGAAAGATTACCGTTTTTGTTCAGTGGGCGTATGTAGGAGCACATTCAGTATTGTTTCACATGATGCTGCTTTAACTGGTTTATTAACAAAAGAAAAATACTGAACTAATGACAGAGAGTAGCAGTGATTATGTAGTTAACTGGTTTATAAAATGATGATTCAGCCCAGGCGGATTGTTACACAAGAATATTATTTCCAGGATTTGTTTGAGAAATTGACATTTGTGTGCGTGGGGTTGATATTTCTTAAGTCACACCTCAATGTGACTGTGAAGTGTCAGCTTTCAGCGTGGGAGGCTCTGTGTTTTGTTTGACTGTGTGATAGACAGGTCAGGCTAGAGGTGGGCAGATAGGGCCATGAATCAGTGCTGAGAAAATGCATGCACATTAGGCTTCAGGATAATGAAGCAGAGAAATGTGATAGGTACTTATTAATGCTGTGCTTTGTATCAGAAACATAATACATAGGTTCATGCTGTAACAAGAATAGGCTGAGTGACTGGTTTATTATAACAAATATCATTTATTTGATTGTATTTTTTACTTAAAATGAAAAAAAATATCAAAGTTATCTTGAAAAATAAGTTGAAAGACCAGACAACGAGCAACAGCGCCCTCTGCTGAATTCAAATATAAATACACACTGAACAGTCTGCAACGTCATAATTAAGCGACAATATCTTTGTTTTTTGTTATATTGCTGTACTAAAATGGCTCATTGTTGCGTTTAAGACCAACGCAGGGTTGTGAAAATTGCTCTGTGTGATTTATTTAATTCTTTTCAGTCACTTTACACTTTTCTTTTCCAATAATGTAAAAACGCGACCCGGAAGTCTGTTTTTCCTTGTAAACACATGCTTCTTGCTTGCCTCTGATGTTCAATTATGCTCAAACTCGCAGATATAAAGCTTCCAGCGGAATGTAAAACTCTCCCCGAGGGATTTTGGTCGGCTGTAAACGTGTGGATAAAGAAACCCCACGTTGTTAACAAGCGTCTGTGTGGAGTTAAAGAAACCGAGAGTCAGGATGTGAATAGAGAAACTCTGGGCAGATTTGTTGGCGGACTTTCAGATGATGTGAGGGACTTTTTGACAAGCGGCCTCTCACGCAAAGAGACACACGAGGACAAGCCATACGCCTCCTACTGTGTCAGGACGTTTATTCCTAAAGTGAACTGCTATGGACCAAAGCTGCACAAAGAAGTTGTACTCAGAGGTAAAAGTGGGCATAGAAAAAATAAAATAGACAAATCTCCACACAGTAGCCTGTTCATTTTTGTTTCTCCCTTCTTTAGACTTTGGCTCTCAACAAGTGACCTTTCTTCCATTTGAGGAGGATGCAGAGGGGCAAGTGTCTTATAAGGAGGGCAACATTTATCAGTTTAAACTCACCCTTCAGCACTGTGACAAGTGGTAAGTACCAAATACTATGTGTTCCACAAAGCTGCCTCATAAAAAATTACAGATGCACATTATACATTACACAACCAGTCTGACTCCTCTTGTGTTTAGGGCTGTGGAGCTCCATGTTTGGTCCTCAGATGAGTGGTTTTCTGATGGTGTTGCCTACCCTAAACTGCCGTGGCTGTCCAAAGACCTGCTGCCTAAACTCGTGCGCTGGACCACTGAGTGCAAGAGCAGTGAGTTCAAAAGCACCTTGTCTTTGCTTCCAGTGGAAAAGTACAGTGTCATGTACCAGCAGCTCAAAGACAAGTATAAGGCGATGGTTAAGGTATAAGGATACATACTCATATGGTTATTGCGGTTGTTATAATTTACTTTAATATATTGTTTGCTTCTTATAGGTTTGGCCTGAGGTGACAGACCCAGAGAAATTTGTGTATGAAGATGTTGCCATAGCTACATATCTTCTGGTGCGTTCACGTGTTACCTTTTTATGATTTTAACAACTTTTTAAAGGTGCACTGTGAAGCCCTCAGGTGACATTTGGTGTCCTGTAAAAATCTAGCGGCCACATTCTGTTGTGGATGAGAACGTAGGTCAGTTGGTGAAAGTGAATAAGGTTTTATTTTTCTTACCATTTTTATTTTCCTAATATTGAATGTGTTGGAAGTAGGTCACGTGGGCATAATCAGATCAATCAGTTTGAGTGTGGTAAATGTCCCAAAGCCGGAAAAATTTATTAAGTCAACACCTTGCCGTGTCGGCTTTCCAGGTGTCACACACTGTAAGCGTGAACAAACAAAAAGAATGAGAGAGTTTACTGTCTGTGCAGGTGCTGTGGGCCGAAGAGAGAAAAGAGAAGGACCTTGCTGACCTGCAGTCTTTTGTGGACCTTGGCTGTGGAAACGGCCTTCTGGTGCACATACTGGCCAACGAAGGGGTGAGCTGTGGTAAATGAAGGGTTTATGTTTGACTGCTCAAGCACATACAGATGATACATTGGATAATATTTGAGTGTAAAGGCCAATGTAGAGTATAGCTCTGAATGTTGTAGCATGTTGCCTTTTTGGCCAGAATTAACTGAAATTACACACAGCAAGTTTCTGTGTGAATACGGCAGAAACTGATTAGCCTGTGACCGTCACACCATCTTGTGTTGCAGCACCCAGGAAAGGGCATTGATGTTCGGAGGAGAAAGATCTGGGACATGTACGGCCCCCAGACTTTGCTTGAGGTGAGCAGGTGCATGGCAAAGAAGCATTTTTTTTTACCAGACTCAGGCTTTTAATTATTGAAGAAAAGGTTAAAGCAAAAACATCTGGACTCAGTTTTCAAAATGAAGATTTGACGAATCCTCAGAATTTACAAAATCTCTTGGAGAAGAGATGAAATATCTTCACCCTGAAAACTGGGTCCAGAGGCTTTTGCTTTAACCTTTTCTTCAAAATGACCTAGATAATTTAGAACCTTCACAGGCATGTATTAATTATTGCTATAACCTTTTCATATGATGTGGAGATTATTATATTGTATCGTATTAACCAACTCACATAAACTATTCTTCTAAACTTTGTTTAACTAGAGGGTTGTTGTATTTTTAAACGTAGCTCATCTAGGATACATTCCAACATAATTTCAATTCGTTTTTTTACTCTGGTTAGCATCCGTCATGACTTTTTTAATGGAAGGTCTTTTTTGGATGCTATACTATTAAACTTTAAATGTCTAAAAATGTCTATAAAGTATGAGTAAATAAACAAATATTTTTTGTTAAAATGGCAAATATCTGATTGGTTGAAAGCAAAATCTTTTCAGTTAAACCAGGAATGTTTTATTCGATAAGATTTATCCTAAAATTATAGACCAAGTTTTAAATGGTTGCTCTAAGCTACAAAAATGATATTGCTCACAGAAAACATTAAGTGTTGTACACAAGGAAGTGAAGCTAAATTCATGTAAACCTACACACAACTAGAGAGAAACTACTGCATTTTCTGCTCTGCCTCCTGGCCATAGCCATGCTTTTCACTACAAGCTGCTGACTGCTTTAATTTCACATCATCTATTATTGACTGATTTCTGTGGAAGCGGATGTGTCTGAGCAATCTCACTTGGCTCCTCAGGATTAAACCACTTAGTCCAAAACATTTATACGTAGCTGTCTGATCTTTCGAGGAGAAGATGCTTGTAATTGACATGGCGATGGGTGTGGGTCAGATCAAACAAACCTTTATACATTTTACCAAGATTTTATTTCTTTGTTATGGCCATATTTTTTTTTTCAGTTAAGCAGCTGCAATTCAATTTGCTTTAGACCTTTTAGAAAAAAAGTTTTGTGTGTCATTGTGTCCTTTAGAAAATGTCCTTCTAGAGTCACGCTGTGTCTCATTCTCTCCTATAATTGATTGAGAATCAAATCAAGCCTCTTTGCATCTTCCCTGCTCAAAGGACCTCTCATGTTTTTTTGGCGGGGGTCTGGTGCTATTTCAGGAAAAGGCGATTACTCCTGGCGAGTGCTTCTTATTCCCTGGTACGGACTGGCTGATTGGGAACCACTCAGACGAGCTCACACCATGGATCCCTGTCATAGCTGCCAGGCAAGTCATCAAGAGACACAATCTCACTCAGCAGCTCAAGTGCCAGCTGATCTCTCCATTTTGGAATAGCATTATGGGCTTGGACAGCATGTGTGAAAGGATGCTCTGAATGTGTGTATGTTTGTACATGTTGTTTGAATGTCTCGTGTAATTCAGGAGTTGATCACCTGATGGCAACATTGAGCCAAACTCTTTACTCCTATTTTTATAAATTTATGGAATGGATTGTTTCCTGTCTTTTTAATGTTTGGAAGCTTTTCCAAACACACACATCATAATATAGCACATGCTTTGTTTTCCACTTTCTAAAAGTAGTCTCATTCTAGGTCATCTTACTCCTGCCGCTTCTTTGTCCTCCCCTGTTGTTTCTTTGACTTTTATGGAAAATACCAGAGGCGCCAGTGTAAGAAGTCCCAGTACAAGGAATACATCGACTTTATCACTGAGGTCAGCCAAGTCAGTGGCTTCAGCACAGAGGAAGACTGCCTGAGAATTCCATCAACCAAACGGGTAATGTTACAGTTTAACTGCCCCTCTGCAGCTTCTGTAGTCCCTGTTCATGGCTTATTTACCGCTTTATTAAATGCATGCACCCTTTAGTCTGAGTATTTGCTCCTGTGCTTAAATGAGTTGTGTGTGGGTTATGTTTTTTTTGTTTATTTAGGTATAGTATTACAAAGATGTCGAAATGCATATTCAGTAGTACACTAAGGTAAAGTCTATACACAGAAATGCATACAAATAATATACGTCTATTAAAGAAAAGCATAATAATACAAAGTAATAAAATAGTGTAGGACCATAAAGATAGATTTTAATGCAATGCTTAAAGCAAAATTTAATTTTAAAGAGCGGAAGGTCACTGTATTATCTAGGTAAAGAGTAACACTACTAATTGGCAGATCCCATCTATGAACTGGCCTTGTTAATTTACCTTGTTGAATGCAAAGTAGGCAGACCTCATATAAGATAACACAAAAAATTACCATAAAATGTACGTCTGTTTTTCTGACAAGCCCAGCTGCGCATCACTGCCATTTTTTTTTCTCCACCTGAGCCTCGCTTGGAGGCAGACGGAAATAAATCTTGTTCTAATTGTTCCCAAAGGGATGTTTGTTTAATGCTGCTAGCCATTAAATGCTGTAATATACAGAGGTGCGTAAATAGAACTAGAAGGTGTGTGCTGAGCTTAGTGATAATCATTTGTATTAGCACTCGATAACTCAATTTTATTAAAGACAAATGTTGTGATTTACATGATTGTACAGTTTGTAGACATAGGTTCTGGCCACAGCACTCATTAGAGGCTCACTTCTCTTTCTTCAGGTGTGCCTAGTGGGAAAGTCGAGAAACTACAGCCAATCGGATGAGAGTGATGCAGAACAACGAAGAGTTGGATTCATTCAAAGCCGGCAGAACACCTCTGGGATCACAGGTCATGGGTCAGCCAGCAGTAATGACAAACACTGTTGCCATGTGAACTCCGGCACTTCCTGCAGGATCCCCTGGAGCCAATGGGGAGCTGGGTTTCAGCCCCGAGATAAGGTTGAAACGGTCAGGAACTGCGCCTTTCTCCCACGGGACTTTGTTGATGGCGTTGTTCTGCAGGTTGCTAATGTTCTTCTGGGAATGACTGTGGGCGACAGTGGGGGTCCTGCCGGTGACTGGAACCGAGGAGGTAATGAGATAATGGCCACAAACATAAACATAACCAAAGTCTCACATGAATGGGTTCAAATTAAAAGCAGCTGGGCAGTGAAGCATTAATAATGGTCACATTTGAGGATTTATTTTTGGGCTCCTTCAGTTGTCATTCAGGGGATTCTTATATTAAATATTATTTTTGCTTTAATACTTTTTTGGACTAATGCTGTAAATTACATAAAATCAGAAGAAGAGTGGTCATTAAAAAGAATAGTTACTTTAAAAGTCCTGTAAAAAGTTTATAGCTTACTTTTGAGTAATATTTCAACATTGAGTGTTGTAGCTGTGTCTTTGTAGAAAGAGATTAGCATCTTTGCCCTAATAATATCAGATGCTTCCAAAACAACAGCGATGAATCACTGCAGTAACTTAAAATATCTTTCCAGGTTATTGGTGGCACTTTCAGCCTGAGCCTTTTGTGTAATCCTCTCTCCATCATCCCGTCTACCCTCCCACCTTCCTCCGCTCCTCCGGCATCAGTCAGTCAGTGAAGCGGGCCCCTCATGACACAAAGCACTGCCACTTTGAACTCTGTATTTCACCCTTCGCCAGCCACTTCCTGCGCCACACAAAACAGTCCACACATCCTCACTGTTTCACTCGTACTCCTCCCACGCCTCACCTTTGTGACTGCTGTGCATCCCCCCGCTGCCTCGCACATGGCACACAATGTGAGCGCTACTATCATTAAAACAGAAACCTCTCGTGGTGTCCGTGCTCAAATTAGACGTGGGAAATATGACAAAGGGAAAGAAGGGGGAATAAAGACTGTAACTCGGTATAGAGATGACAGGATGAATAATGCACCAGTCTCTATCATTTATGCATGAGTATGCATTTGTATGGAGGTATTCCTAGCAGTTGTGTGCTGTGTTAGAACAAAGGGTAAATTCAGGGCAAGTCGAGCCGAGTAGATCTAGGAGGGCTCCGAGATTTACTTACTTTCTATTTTACGTTACTCTTCAAATAGTCATAGGTTTGTTTCTGTATAGAATAATGCTTTTATAAAATCTTCTTGTTTTTTTTTTTTTTTATTGGTACATAGCCTTATTGCTGTCACTTGTCATGTGACAACTTTAACTTTGTAAAGTTAAACTATCCTTAACACACGCAAGGCTGCCTTTGTGTTACTTATTCATGCACAGCGCTCTGCTGACTGGGTTCATGCAGTTATGTAACAGCACTGACAACCCCAGTCTCTGTGCTGCACTACGTTGACATGACATGCATAACACAGAAAGCTATACTTTCTAGACATTTTTCTGCACACGACAGGTTGAGTCATAGTTTTTGGTTATGCAGATTATATAAAGGCATGGTTTGCCCTTGTCCAGTGGCATTTATAAAAGCACTGTATTGACAGAATTATTATTATTTATTTTTACCAGAATGTTGCAGTTTAATATATCACTGCTTACTGATTTGAACTACTCTGAAGCACAATTGCACTTCATTGGTAATGCATGACTAAAAACGCTTCAGTTACGGTCTAACTTAACATTGTTAAGTCTCCCATTACAAGTGGATTTTTGCATTGTGCAAGAGGTGACTCAAGTAGGAAAAAAATCATTTGTATTTGTCTATAAATATTTGAAGCATGTGACATACATTTGTAGTAATACTCAAGTGTCATTATAGCAATAAAACTATACATAGTCCTTCAGTGTGCCTTGTAGACCCTGAACCTTTAACTGTATGTCAAGCCGGGGCATTTATAACAGTCTGTGCTGGGTCTGCTCTGTCAATACCAACCATCTCCCATTTATCCTCATTAACATTGTCAGCAGCAAAGGCCAGCTCTAAACACTGTATTGATATTGTATTAAGGCTTGGAACTTTTTGCGTCCTTGCTTGGGGACGGCAGTGTGCCCACTTTCGCACTGCATTTGGCTTTGCAAGTGTCTGTGAATGTGGGAAAGTGGTGCATTATTTTGGGGACGCTAACTTAAGCAATTTGATCAGCTATATTTAGGATGTGTTTGGGTGGACAATGTGTTTTTGACAAACCGAAGTGAGAAGAAAATTTGCTGTAGAATTCTGTTGAATTCAGTTTTCTCCCATTGTTTGCTCATAGTATGACAAACGATCAATTCAATTCACTTTATTTGCCATTTGCAGTATAAAACCACATTGGAAGAAAATGTGCCAGAAGCTCAAAGTGCAAAGTACAAAGTCAGACATATAAAAGACATAACATAAAACAGACAAGCAAGTGCCACATAAAAGCTCAAAAGTAAAATTCTGTATTAAAAATCAGACATAAATATAAAGTGCCTAGTTTAAAGTGCTTTGTTTAAAGTGATTACAGCTTGGGGAAAGAAACTGTTTAAATGGCGATCAGTAGTACATTTGATCGATCGATACCTTCTCCCTGAGGGAAGCATCTTAAAAAAAGTCCTTGCAGGATGGCCTGAGGCATCGTTAGCAAGTTTTAAAGCACGATTCAAGAGTCTAGCTTTATATGTAGCCTCCAGGAGTGGCAAAGTGCAGCCAATGATCCCGCTGGCTGAGCGAACCACTTTGTTCAGAGACTTCTTTTCTTTCAAGGTGAGATTACCAAACCACAAAGTAATACAATTAGTTAAAACACTCTCAATTACGCAATAGTAAAAATTTAAAAGGATCTTAGTATTTTGAGTAAACTCTCGAAGCCTACGTAAAAGAAGAGGCGCTGTCTCGCTTTCTTAGCAATGCTAGTCGTATTTGAGCTCCATTTCAAGTCAAGAGAAAGAGTCACACCCAAAAATTTACATTTCTCAATAATCTGCACATCAGAATCATCGATGGTAATAGGCAACTGATTCCTATTATGACAAAAATCGATAACAAGTTCACATGTTTTTGAAGTGTTCAAAAGCAAGTTGTTTTTTTTACTCCATTGAACAACATTCTCCACTTCTTTACGATACTGAGATTCATCGTTTGAACTGATCAGCCCAATGATAGTTGTATCATCAGCATATTTGATTATCATATTGTTATCATAGGATGCTACAAGATCATGAGTATACAGTGTGAACAATAGGGGGCTCAAGATACACCCCTGTGGTGAACCAGTGCTAACATACAGCTCCTCTGAAATACAGTCATTAATTTTGACCCTTTGTGGTCGACAAGTCGATCACTGATCACTGACAGGTCGATCAGTGTTAGATGTCCAGCTGTTGCATGGCCAAGTCCAATATGTCAGCAAGAAGTAGAGTTTCTTACAAACCAAAGGTCAGCCATGATTGAATTCTCATGTGGAGGGAAAAAAGCCAAGCCTCAAAATACCAAAAACGGAACTAAAAAAAACGGTGTCCTTGGAATACATTACTCTTCTTAGACTTTTTCACATCCACATATCATTGCAAGTAGCTCAATTGTACCCCCATTATATCCCTTTCTTGCCGTCTGCTATCTAAAATTAATGTCCCAGTTGGGGAGTGATGACAATGACATGCTCTCTCAGAAGACATATTGGTAGCGGTGAAAAGCACGCTGGTTGCTCTGACAGCTGAGAGCAACTTTAATTGAGCACAGTTCACAGCCTGGACTAACACTGAGAAATTGTGTGTTCCTTTTCTTACCTTTGCTGTGTGAAATGTTCTGAATATAGCCTCTATTAGGCTTTCACTACTGGAACAACTATTAGTCTTGTGTATTGCAGAATAGAAGGTGTCCTGTGCAGGGCCGAAGCGGTGTGTTAATATCCTGATGAATTTTGCATTGACTGACCTCCGGGCCCTTTTGTTCTTTGCACTTATCTTTCATCGTCTGTCTTCTTTCATCAGGTAGCCTTTCTGTGAGCGAGGTCGCTGGTCTGCTGGAGCAAGAAACCCTGCAGCTTCTCAAAAAAGAGTGTGGGGGTCTTCAGACGCTTCTCAAGAACAACCACCAAGTCTTTAGAGGTAGCCATATTCAATTCCTTTTATGCTATCCCTCGAAAATGTGATTCACATCTAGCAAGCAGGCATGGTTTGAATTTGTACCTAATGATGATTTGCTCCTCACTATTGTCTCATAAACCTCTAATTTGTATTTACAATGAGCTGGGTAGAGTGGATTAAAGTGCCTAAAACAGTTATTTTGGATGCCTTGTTAGCTCTGTAACTTCACTTCTGTGCTGCCAACATTACTCTGTAAACACTGATTTTATGGAGGATCTAATAAAAATAAAAGTGAAAGCTGACGACAAATGTATGTCTCCTGTCTTTCAGTGGAGGGAGGAAGAGTGTACATACGAGACTGGCGGGACAGGAAGCCCCCCAGAGATGTCAAGAGGAAGCCCGTAGCCCCTGGTGCTCTGAAAACCCGGCCCTGCTGGTTTCACGCTCACCACCCTCAAGGCTGCCCCATCCAGACCGAGGGATGTGCCTTTGCTCACGGACCTGACGACCTCCGACCTTCCACTAGACCTCTGAAGAAACTAAAGAGTGATTCCTTTTTAATGTGACTCACTCCTGTTACCATTTGCTTATTAAATTATATGTATTATATGTAACTTTAAGGAAGTTTCGACTTATTCATTCCTTACACACAAACATCCCCATTTTCATTTCTTTAAAAAACTTTTTTTTTTTATTGTTGAAATTTAAAATTTTTCCTTAAACTGTGGGAATTGCAGCATTTTAATGTGGCCAAAATATTACTAGTGGATTGCAAACTATATATATTTTCAGCACTACATTGTAACAGTTTTTCTCTTGAGTAGAGTGCATGTTTTCATTACAGGGATTCTCTAAAAGCTTCAGTGGAGTAGAGATAGACAGGTATTTCACCTCAGACAGGTGTTTTCAGGTTCAGAGATGAAGCTGTGGGAGAAAGCGTTTGAACAAAGTAAATGTTAGGGCAATGAATTATTTGTCAGCAGGGAGTTGAGGGTTGACCCGCTCGCCCTGCCTTCTGGACTGATGCATGCTGCTGGGCTTCTCCAAAACATTCTGTTGCCACCCTGTGACTCAAATGTCAGAGTCAGAGGTACTCAGAGAAAGCACAGAAGCCTCATGGGGGATTTGTTTGTTTATAGGGCCCAAAATATTCACATTGTTGATGCAATAAAGGAGAAGTCTTTCAGGTTTGCTTCACAAAAGACTTTATGAATATAGGGATAACTGTCTCTGTATCCTTGTTCTAAAATATCACAGGGTTTCTGAGGAAATTCACTGACATTAAGGTCTCTGGACATGTCTTATTCCTATTGAATTCTAATTACTTCTAAGTTACTCATTGCTATGTCAGAATATACATTTTTAAGACTGCTTTACTGTTAAACGGTAATTAATACCCCACACTTTGCATGTTTATTAGGGGATGGGACTTTAAACACCATACACTTTGTTAGTTTTTTTTTTTTTATAAAAAAACGGTTATGGCACATATTGTCGAATCATATGATAAAATGTCATAATCCATCAGAGAAAGAATAATAAAGCTGTCATGTAGTGCATCTGGTGTCAAATAGAAGCAGTGCACCCAGGGCTCTGTTTTTTTGTTCTTGACATGAAGACTTCAGAAATCCATAATTCAGTTGAAAGGGATGTCCTAAGGTTAGTTACATATTAGTGGACTGGTTGCCCCCATATCCCCTGGAGCTCAGTGGCTGTGTCATTGAATATTGATGAAAATGTCTTAATTCAATTTGAACATGGACAGAAAAAGCCTGCACAAAAACACATGTTTGAGAACTAAAATGAACTGGTGATTTGGATGTGAGTGATGTTTGGGTTAGGGTTAGGGTTAGGGTTAAGGTTAAACATAAACTACGGTGAGCGTGCCTGTGATTTGACAGGCGGCACTCACGATGTGCACTGAAGGCCATGTGTGGGTTTTAATGACCTGCTTAAATCATCTCATCTCTTCCACATGCCGGTAACTCCTCCAGGAAGAAATCAAGTCATCAAAATAGTTCCGCTGCTGCAAACCTCATGTGACCTAATTGACCTGCTCCCATACATTAATTAATTAATTGTTGGCGGACATGACACGGCCGAGAAGCGTAGGCACTCACCTTTTCTTTCCTCACACCTCAGCAGTGACCTTCTGACCCCCAGCCCTTTTCTGACCGCTATTCCAGGCCATCATGTGGTCTGTGTTTATGGGCACTGTACTCTGCTGCCTTGGAGACCATGGAGGAGGTCCAGCCACCTTGATATATCTGGAACGTTATTGGTCTGATAATAGCGGTATTCTGTTTCTGCAGCAGTGTAAGCTATGTAAACCATGTCAACTATGTAAACAACAGTTTCCCTTCCAATGGTCTTACACAGGCCTCATATAAACAGGGCTGCAGATGTTTATTAAGTTACTATTGTGCTTTACATGTCTGGTACAGTTTTGTGGTGTTTGTTATTCCTTTACATCATATGTAATATAATGCTGCACAGTTCTTTAAAGAGACTAATGTTGTAGTCCTCGCCTCAAGGAAAGAATTAGTGCTGCTTGAAGCAAAAGGAAAGATAAAGGCAGGCACATTAGCAGACAGCCAGAATTACTCTTCATGTCTGAAATCTAGGTCAGTGAGAAGTGGCTCCGTCTCTCGACTAAACCTACAACTTTCCCTGTGTTTCTCTCATGCTTTATTCATTGTGGCACCATGGGGCTCGATGTAATGCAGAGTTGCAGAGACATTAGTTTGGACGTACACAAGTCTTTGTGTGCAAAGTGAACCGGGTGGGATTCTGAGGCTGACAGCTGTGATTGCCTTTACTTTTTTGTTTAACTGTTGTGTCTCAGAAAATCTTTACTTTCTCCTCAATTTTATTTTATTTATTTCTGTGTGGTTTTAACATCCAATAAAACAAAAAGGCTATCTTCAGTTATTCTTTATTAATATGTTGGTTAGGCTAATGGGTGCATTTGTTCCTTTCATACAAACCCACAAGTGTTATTTGTAAAAGCACTTCATCATTATTCAGAATTGTAAAGGCTACGATGTGACTAATGAGCAGCTTACTCACTCTGCATGACTCTGACCTGCAATTATAAATTACAACGATATCACTGAGTCACTGCTTAATGACTAGTGGGGCGGTCTATGTGGGCAAAAAATATAGCATTTCTTATTTTAGGGTTAGGTTATTATTTTTCAGTTTGAATCTGAGTTGTTATTTCAGAGACACTGACAAATTTAAAAAAGTATATTTTGTAAACTCTCTGGTTGAAATTGCAAACACATTTTGTAGGGTGTAACTGAAGTCTTCACTCATCTGGGACTGGGCTGCATGTTTGCACTTTCCATTGTTAGCTAATAGCCAGCTATGCTTAAGATACAAAGCATTTTGCTTCAAAAATATATTAAAATGTTTTAGTTATATACAGTACGTTTGTAATTATACACTGCATTTAAATCTATGCAGAAAAAGGAAACCTAGGACAGTAAAAAAGCTTTACAAGCTTGAGTCAATTGTTTTAATTCATTTCTGTAAGCTGACAGGAGGATGGTCACAGCAGATAACACTCTTTATTTGTATCGTCTTGCTCTTTCAGGGGACTCCTGTCTTCACCTGCACATCCTCTCATCAGTGTAAACTCACAACTCTGTGACACCCAAAGATAAGGGTCTTCAGTTGACATCCCTGGTGCACAGGCTACGTTGCTCCAGCAGTGAGTCACAGAAAAGAGGATTGGAAGGAAGGAAGGAATGCTAGGAAGGAAGGAAGTTTTTTTTTAACCTAGTAGGCACTCAAAGCGCTTTTTCCAAAATGCTTTTTGACACGTCATTATTCATCTTATACTTCATTGGTTAAAATATAAAACTGTAGTTGTCTTAATCTGCTCACAGTGGGTAGCTCACCACTCACAACATTCAGACCTGTGTAACAAGTTAAAGTGGCCACTTAGAAGCTAATCCACTAAATAAATATTTCATGAGAAGTTAATCTAATAGGCCTACTGTGTTCTACACAAAAGGCAGTGCTTCTGAGTCTCATTTTCCACTTTGACTGCTAGTTTCTTTTTGTTCCTGGCGGTTTCCAAGCTAAAATATAGATTTTTATACAGTGTGCATGAACTACAAAGCAAAATAGGCTTTTCCTTAGCACATTTTCCTGAAGCTAAATGAAGTATGTCCAAACTACAGAAATGGTCTACAACACAAACCATCTATGCATCTTCTTCTGCCCCTCAAAGTGTGTATACTGTAATGTTTCATGTTCATCAGCAAAGAAAAAATATTAGAAGAAACAGATTTAAGGTTTTTAAAACTTTATTGATTTTTTTGCTCAAATTGAATTTTGACATTTATTTTTCAGTACTAATAAAATTCTGGGCTTTTCCAAGTCCAGACTATAGATTGTCAAGCAGTCATACTTTATTAACTTAATTATTTTCAATGTTTGATCAATACAGTCAACGTAATGGTATTCAGATTTCTCACCAAAACGGTACAATGCTTCTCTTTAGTATTGGTGACTCTGTGTAGATATTATGTTGTAATATAATGACAACATAATGACCAGGTATTTCCATTAAAACATGCATGTTGGTGTATTTGAATTAGGTTTCTCTTATCTATGGTATGATTTATCATTAACATCAGGAAACAAGCTGAAATGTGCACATATACTTAAGGTCCATGTTTTTCTGACTGCCGCATGATGCAATGTCCACGGAAAGCAGCTCTTGTGCTTGTAGCGTGACATCACACCTGCAGCCGCTAATCACAGGAGAGCTGCTCCAGCTCCGATTGCCAGCAGGCACCTGGCCCCCAAAAGAAAGTTGAAATAAAAGTGATAAAAGAAAATACATGTGAGCAACATAAGAGCTGCAACTCTGGGGAGAAAATGTGGGGTTTCCATAGAGGCAAAGCAGGGAGGGGGTGTTGTATCCGTGGGCGACGGCCGAGGTGACCTAGATGGCAAAGGAGTAGCTGAGCCTGTTGGTCCACTTTAATCGATAAGTATGCAGCTTATATCACCCACAAGACAACATTGACAGTTTAAGTCCAAAGACATCATGAAAAACAGTGGTGCAACAGTATATGCACAAACACCATCTTCACAGTAAGTCTAAACTTATTTAATGAAAATTATTAGATTATAAAATGTTATCTTTATACATAATCAGTTACAAAGGGTTACTTCCTAAATAGTGAGCCCACACTCTCCTTTTGACTAATACTACTTAAAGCTTTTTTGTGTAATTCTTAAGATTTATAACTTGATTAAAAAAAAAACATCTGTAAATGTTTTTATGGAAGTAGACCAAAGAAGGTACATATTTAAGTTAAGTTTAATATATTATATAAATAGGAGTAGAACTAACTGTGACACCATTATTAGTTTATCCAAACAATACATAAAATCCCAACCGAATCGCAAATACTGTTTAACTTACAACTTAAGCAGTTTACTGACTGTGAAATGCAAGTGATCATGCTGCCCATATGATGGACAATGGTGTACTTCACAAACTATATGCATGGTGGATAAATATGCATAAACAGTGTTAGGCCCCTTGTTTACCTTCAATGGATTACTCCCTTCAAATACAGCTGTGCGTTGTGTTGTCTGAGTGTTTGCTTGGAGGCAGTCAATGAAGAAAAGTTCAGCAGCTACATGAGTGCTACAAACAATACAGACACGCGATCGTGACCACCCCCATATCAGGAAAAAAACAGTCAGGTTAGTTCTAAGTATGGAGTAGTGCAATAGATGTCTATTTTTATTCACAGGATTTACAGAAAAAAAATAAAAATAGCAAGCCACATTTGTTTATATAGTTTATAAAGCTGCAGTTCCAAAAATCTCATCTTCTCAAAACCCTCCCACAAAAACATTATAGATGCCTACTTTTATTTTTTTCCTTTTCTTTAAATCTGTTATTTTATTTGTGCTGTTGAGCTAGAAATAGTGTTTTGGTTTTCTCCGTTTTTAAAAGAGCTTTTCAAGGTTTAGCATGTAGTAGCACACTGAGTGCGGGAAAGAGACTCCAACTGAAGAAGCCATTTTTTCTAAATAGAATACCCAGAATTTTGCGTTAATTAATAAAATGGAAATAAAATGAAATGTTTTGTTTTAATACTATCTGTGTGGACTGGTACCAAATAATTTATGGCCCAGTACTGGTCCGCGACACAGTGTTTGAGGACCTCTGATGTACCTTAACCAGCCAATGGGAGCGTTTTTTCTTTAAGAGAGTTTGTTTTATATGAACATGCGATTGGGCAAAGTTTGTAACATTGCCCTGCAGCTGGATTTTCACAAGATCTGTGAGTTAACAAACCTGTGAAAATCCATCTTGAGCTGCTCCAAGCAAAGTATTTGCGTGTTTCTAATGATGTGGCAGTACAGACAGGTCTGGGCGTGTATAAGGTTTGAAAATTGGTTCCTAAATTTAAATAAAAAAGCGACATAAATGGCATCTTTACATTTTTGCATAGTATGCCTATAAATAGCCTGAACACATTTGCTCATGCTATAACCATGTCAGAGTATTGTCTCGATAGATGTGAGTAATGTAAAATGTTAACTTTGCAACTTAAAATTAATACAGGGCTGAGACCACATGGATAATAGATGAACACATGGTTTAACAGCACTTTAATTATACATCCAAGTAGATATCCAAGTTATTCAAAATTCTCAATATCTAGTGCTGTGTCCACAAATAGCTAACACTTTAATTATTCACTTTGCCCGCATGTCCAAGCATCTGTTTTCAAATGACTTTTTCTAAATATTATTGCTGTTAGGGCTGTTTGGTGGCCTCTCCCTCTATGTTTAAAGCACTGTGCCTCCCCAGAGATGCTAAGAGTGGGTGCTGCCAGCTGAAAATAGCACCGTCGAGAAAGGATGAATCAACATAGCACCTTATGCTTAATTAAAGATTAACGAGAAATTGCTCAGTGGTGTGGAGGTTTCTCAAAGCCTTACTTTACTCCTCTGATTAGGCTTATGTAACTGGTTAATACTGCATGGCCACTCTCAGAAAAGTAATGTCCTGTGCCACCGTGGCAGAATCAATTTTGTCGTGACAGGCTGCAAAATTTGAAGGGGGTCTGAAGCTGGTGTATTGATAAATTACCGGCTCGCAGCTGCTAAATCACTTTAATCAGATTTATGTAAAATATGTTAATTAATAATGAACTCCAAATGGAAGGCTCAAATGGAAGGCTCAAGAATTATGTTTGTATCAAACACACTGAGAAGCATTTTCTCTGTGCTACTCCTATCATTTCTTCAAAAAGTAATTTGTGACTTCAGGAACAAACATTGTCCCAAACAGAAAGAAAAGAGATGCCAATTCACACTTTTCTTTTCATATTTAATAAATAAATAAATGTAAAATTAACCTAAGGATAAATTTCTGTGTCAGCAACAAGATAGAGCTGAAGTATTTCTGGATTTATAAAAAAAACTTGTTTATGTTTTTTTCGTGCCCTTTTATTCACAAAAAAAACAGTTACTTGTTTTTCCTGCTCCAGCCGTGGGAGCAGTTGTAGAGCAGTTGCTTGGGGACTGCCTGGCACAAAAACAGTCTTGTACTTTTGGCAACTCAACCATGAGGCTCTTTCAGCGGAGTCTCGATGGAAGTCCTTAAATAAGGGCAGGGCACTTCCTCTTTAACACAAACACTTGTATGCTCCTTTTTTGTCCAGGTCTGTTGTACTCCTCACGTATGACTCTGAACTCATCTAAACATTGTTTAATCTTCATAAATCTCTGATGATGTGCTGTGTCAGGAAAGTGTATGGTGGCTGTTCTAACCGGAGCACAGTTCAGCCCCTCGTGATTTGTACATAAACCTATTTTGCATGAGTCACCGCACAGCAGCCCACACTTTTAAGTCTGGAAAATGCCTTTAAGGAAATGGCGGTTCATATGTCCCACTGTAGGAGGAATCCAAGTAAAGGTTAGACAAGGATGAGACAGGATAAACTGCTAACTCGAGGGAATCAGCTCCAGATACGTGTGCATAGATCCAAGAGTGAGTCAATGCTTACACTGCATATTTTACCATAGACACACGAAGACAGCCGGTGAAATTATAGATTGCATAATATATTTATTGGCAGCAGAGACATGCCAGTGCCTCACACGTCTCTTCTGTTCTCACAAAAACACTGTAATGGATTTTTCCAGACCTTCTAAAGCTCATTGTTGGATTTGACTCTTAGCAGTAAAGGCACAAAGAATAGTGAGGATTGTTTATTAGGTTAGTGAAACGCACACTCTGTGTCACTCTGTAATCGTAGAAAGTGTGGGATGTAGTTATAACCAAAAGGGATGGGTATTTTGATGGAGGAATAGATTTTTAAAAGCTCCATTGTCTGCCACAAATTTAAGTTTCCCTTGTTTGGAAACTTCCTTGAGTAATGCTGCTTTGTTAGCCTTGATTTTTTTCCACATTGACTTTTACAAAAACACTTGTGCAATTACACTGAGAGTTTTTGCTCCTAGGCTAAAGCTGGTGTTTTTGACATTGATCGGAAACTTTGACCATTCACAGACTTGCTTCAAATATATCAAATATCTTTTTGACAGCTGGAAATACATGAACAAATCTTTCCTACATTAATGTTAATAGGAAAAGCCCAGGCCTTAGAGTCACATAGTAGATGTTAGTAAGCTACTGCGTGATGTCTGGACAACAATGTTCTTCTAAAGGGTGTGACGTTCATTACAGGCTGCTTGTAAAAAAGCTTGTTGCATGTTTTATGAGGCTCTCTCGCAGAAGCTGTACGGGATCACGTGCGCACTGGCCTGCTTCGTCTGCCCCACTGGAGCTCTGGCTGACTTCAAAGCGCTTCTGTCGCCTAATGAAAATGAAGGCAATGTGTCTGCTCAATGTTCTTGAGTGTGGCTCACCGTCGAGCTGCTCCAGACTCAGGTTACAGTCCGCTCTCAGCCAAAACTGGCCACATTCATGGTCATGAACCCTCTGCAATAACAATGTGTTTATGACCCTGAGGTCCAAATCAGAGGAATGCTCTTTATATCCAACACAAACACCTTTGTCAGCCATTTCATACAATGCTGAACTGTTGCTCTCTTCCTGCTGTTACCATGACATCTATGAAGCAGCTGTATTATCTATTAAACGTTTACCGTTGGCACAGAAGCAAGGAGAAGACAGCTTTAAACTTGTTTAAACTCTTTTAGTTTATTTATTGTGAGTAATGTATTTCAAAACTTCATAGAAAGGGACTGTATGAAGGAGTTGAAGGGGAATCGATAACTATCCAGGGCGCAGCCTACTGGGTCATTAATAAAACACTAAAGGCGTCCTTTCAGATGTGGCTTTATGGGGTCTGTCCTCACTGGGTCAAAGCAGTCTATTTATGTTTCTTCCTCACCCCTGCTATCTGCCCGTCTGCTTCTTTAGGTCTCCAGATGAAAGCCAGCTGATTGGGAACAAAGGTCCAACAGTGCTTTGGACACCTGCCGTGGGCCACATCGTTGGAGCCCCTGGTTGATAAAGCTGAGACCCTTTTCACAGCACTGTAACTGATGAGGCATTTAACCCTAACATTTTACAGTATTCCTCAAAAGCAGATGTGTCTTCTGATGTGTCATTTACAGTGCTTAATAGTGTTTCACAATGTTCTTTGAAGATAATACCCCCCTTCCCTATGTCAATGATATTTACGTCTAGCCCATGTGCTGCCAGAGATGGTACGATACTTTGTTGTTGCTATGGGAACATGACTCATCACAAGTCTTTCTGCTTTACCTGTGGCAGCTGCAGAGCACTCGTGAAAGCTGTTTCGTGCCGCTTTGTTTGCCAACCAAAAACACAATAAAATGCGGGTGGTCAAACGCTTTTGTTTCGATTTGGCTCATTGTTACGAGAGTTATTGTTATGATTGTGCTTTGAGATGGAGATTGAAAGCTTTTCCCTGAACAGAATCAGGCTGTCATTCTGAGTTTTAGGCCCTCACGATGAAGCATAAGTTATCACTGCAACAGTTACCATCCTTATTGAACTTAAATATCGGTTTCTAGTGTTGTCTTATGTTGTTTTAGGCACATATACAATATAAATGTCATCATCTGTCAGATTAAACATACGCTTAGCAGATGTTCAAACTAAGTTTTGCTCTTGATATGTTGTCACACTCAGACTTGTGTGGAGGAGGCCCATCTGTCACAGCTCTGTAACCCTGTAAACAAAATCCTAAGCTGTCATTCACGACAGGCCTACGCTTATCAGCCCTGGCTACCTCCCAGCATGCAGCACTGCTGAGGACACTATACATGCGCAAAGTTTCAAAAGTCTTAAGCCTAGTTCTACATATGTGACCTCAAGATCAAACATCGATTTGATCATAATGAATCCATTATGATCAAATCGATGTTTGATCATAATGAGTCTGAGCACAGCAAACTTTAAAGGCTTTTGACCTTGTATCTAACCCTCTTGAGTGCTACAGCTTTACATTGACTCAATAGGACATGAACTGAGGTCAAAAGTGAACGGTTTAAAATAAGCTGCACAGAGGTCTTAAGATGTTAATAACTAATAACATATGAATCCACAACCAGCTACTTTTTCTATCAATATCACAAGTGCAAGTGACCAAACCATAAAGACTTTCATTTTGGCGGCAGTAGCTCAGTGGGTAGAGCAGTCGTCTTTCAACAGTGTCAGCTAAATGAATAAGTGTAAATGTAAATTTCATTTTGGATAAGAATGGAACACCACTGGTACAACATTGGAAATCTTCCTCACCTGCTTTTCTATTCTAACACAATCTCTGAAATGTTGTTGTCTTGTGCAAACAAAAAGCTTCGGATTTGGTTTTGGTTCTCAAAATCAGAAATATTTAAGTCTGAATCAAAATTTACGGGTTTTATTAAATCATTTATGCTGATGCTGGTGTGAATATGAAGTTCAGAGGTCATTTGGCCAAAGGTTAAGTATTGATCTGTTGTGGCAGACTGACTAAGCTTTTTATATGCCACCTACTTGCACCTGGAGGCAACAGCAGAGTTGAGTGAGCAGCCTACATAATAACATTCATTTTTGGTACCCTTTATTCACAGGTTAAATCAAATTAGATAAAAACATGACATAAAATCAAAACTGCTGACTTTTTACTGCCTTTGAGGTGAGTTATAATTGGAAAGGGCTAGTGATGGTTTAAAATATAGAAAAGCACAAAAAGTACAACCTGAAAATGTGGTTAAGTGTCACAACAAAAGTGTGTCTATCTGTAGGACACTGTTGAGTCCAAAAGCTGTCGAAAGGCGTCAGGTTACTCACTACTGCATCTTGTGACTCCAGGACAAGACGTTCCAACCGCAGTTACCTAACTCATGACCTGACATCCTCTCTACCTCTTCCTCATCTCAGAGGCGAGGTGCTCAGGCTCCAGAGACACTGTAAAAGGAGTGAATTAAAAAAAAGGCTCTGCTCAGCAACACCTGGCATTCCCTTCTTCTGGATCCCCTCGGGAAAGGGCTTGGAATGATGGTTTGTATGAATCTCACATCCTCTGATGTAAGATATCGCTTTTATGCACAATAAATGTTTGTACAGACCCCACAAATATGACAAAACATTTAATACAGATTTGATTCTGTTTGGCTCCATTTGGCATCAACTCAAAATACATTATTGTAGGTTTTAGATGGGTTTGTTGGAGTATACCATGCAAAATGAAAAGAATGTTGTTCATGTTTGTTTCAATGACAAAGATAAATATGTCCCTTTCATTCAGCAAAATTGAAATGTTAATAGAATCAACAATGAACATAATAAATTCATAATAAAATGAGGATTTGTTGCAAGAATTTGTGGGTGTATCCTTTGGGGAAATCGCTTTTGCTTCAAGGATCTCTCTTCTAAATTGAACCTATACTGAGCCTCATCTTATCTCAAAGAACCCCCTGTCGACTCCCTTCCTATTCCTTTGTGCCTGAAACCGACTCACAATCAATTGCAATTTGCTGCAGATTTTTGGGGGGCTGAAAGTCTAAGCTGGAGATGCGTATTGTGTTTGCTTTCAAGGCAAGCCACAAGAATAACTCAAACAATAGTGACTGAATGTCTATGAAACACACCAGGATAAACTGGTTTGTGGTTAGAAAGCTGTGTACTGTGCTTCGCGCTGGTACCTCTATTAGGTAATACACCAGTGCAGAGAGTTATATTGGAGGTCACACCCCAGTACGCCTATAAATAGCTTTGCGCTTTTCTACCAGGAGCCCAGCTCTAGCTTTCCTCTAGGCATTTGATCAGTTGTTTGTAGGGGACTGACATCACCCACAGGTGCTTTGTCTCACTGACTCTGCGCACCCACAGTTGGTAGTGGTTTCATTACTGCTGGAAAACTGTACTGAGAACACCTTTCATCAGCTGCTTTTAAGAGAATCGCAGATTACCCTAAACTGCCATCAGTAGGGACTCACCTCATCACTTTAAATACTCCACTACGAGCAAAACAGGCCCTGGGTAAAGTGCATTCTCTGGTACAGTTTCCTCCTAAATAAATAAAACAGCTCACGTAACAGGGCTAGACTCAGGCACAAGCCGGAAACAGACCTTTAACGAGTGGGAGTACCAAGCACTGCAGGCTGCGTCTGACCCTGGTGAGTCACTGTCTATACCGGCTTCTCCAGATCTGGCCATGGCTCAATAACAGACACTAATACCTCAGAAGTGCCCTCGTGTTCCTGGCTCCACACAGTTTGTTTCGGTTTTGTGCAATGCTGTTGTGCATTATGCCATTAATTATGCAGTGAAAAAATACTGGCTTCCATTATCTGTACTTGCTGTATGTGAGAATATGTCGAGAGCTGTGAGCGTGTCCACTGCAAAGAAGCTTTATTAAATAACTATACAAATTCTTACGTGATTAGGGCTAGCTTTGAATCCTGGTGTTTTACCTGAACTGACACCATTTGGACACAATCAAAAAAATAAACTCACTTAAACTCAATTTAAAGTTACATTTTACCTTGTGTGGTTGCTGTGCTGAGCAAATGTTCACAGTATTTTTCAAATATACATCAACAGTCTTATAATTATAATTTCACAACCCACTAAGGCTTCTTAGTCTTAGTGCATAACTTGATGCAAGGAGACCGCTGTTAACTGAAATATTGACATTGTTTGCTTTTAATAAATGCTTTGAGTCCTCAGTACTTTGCCCCAGTTGCACAATTACACACCACACAAAATGCATGAGCCCACTGTATTCAGAATGTCTCATGAATAATTCAGTTGAGGAATTGGATCTGTTTGCCCCCTGTCTCTGTGGTGCACGTGCGCACCTGGTGCCATCTAGACCACATCCTCGTGCATCCTTGTATTTTCCTCCAAACCTACATTGATTTCAGTATGAATCAGTGGAGCGCGAGGATTGATCTGTGACTGCGCCTAATCAGAGACATACAGAGGACCGCCCTGACCAGTTGAACTTGCTGGACCTGATGCATGTGACCTTTCATGTTTTTTTTATCACCGTGTGTCTTGTTGTGGTTGATTTTCGCGCGAGGAAGTGGGCATCTTATTTACGTTACGGCGGTGCGTACTGCTCTTTACTACTTGAATGCACGGCTCCAGTGCGCGCAGTTGCTCAGCCACGGACTCACTGTCTCACTGCGCTCCGGACGCGTTTCTCAGACTCTGACGGGATCTTAAACTTTGGGCTGAATCGGTGCGAGGTACTGTATTATAGTTGAAATATAGTTTCAGGATGTTGGAGGGAACACAGCGGAGCGCTCTGGGAGGGTGATGCTGAGTGCTTTTTCTGGGTTCAGCACTCTGGACAGCGGTAGTGAAAGTTGGAGCGGATGGAGGCGCGCGCGCACAGGATTTACTAAAACATTTGAGGAAAAGCTGATACCTGAATCACAGCTAAGCCATGTTTGAAGAAGGCCACCAGAGAGACAACTTTCTGGAGTGAGACATGGACTTTGCTGAAATCCTTTTAGCGCTGTTCATCGTTGTGGTTGCCGTAGTCTCGCTGTTGTCCAATTTGTTAGTGCTGTTATGTTTCGTGCACAGCACCGAGATCCGGCGGCAGGTTCCCGGTGTGTTCACCATGAACCTGTCGATGTGCAATATCCTCATCACAGTGATGAACATGCCCGCCACTGCGCTGGGCATCATCTGGCAGCAGCAGCCCTTTGGAGATTGCGCGTGCCACACAGTAAGCTTCTTGGAGACTTTCCTCACCGCCAACACCATGCTGAGCATGGCCGCCCTCAGCATCGACCGCTGGATCGCGGTGGTCTTCCCGCTCAGTTACTCCACTAAGATGCGCTACAAAGACGCGATGGTGATGGTGTGCTACTCGTGGCTCCACTCCTTGACCTTCTCCCTGACTGCGCTGCTCTTCTCCTGGGCCGACTACAGCCACGTGTACGCGTCTTGCACCCTGCAGTCCAGCCAGGAGAGCAGCGACAGGGTTAAGTTTACTATTTTCACTGTGGTTTTTCATGCCACTAGCTTCATGCTGTCGCTGCTCATCTTGTGTTTCACCTATTTGAAAGTGCTCAAAGTTGCCCGGTTTCACTGCAAGAGGATCGACATTATCACAATGCAAACACTCTTTCTCCTGGTCGACATTCACCCCAGGTATTTGGAATTCATTATCTCTGTTTGTTTATGTTTATTAATACAAAACTCACAACTCAATTTATAAACACTTGATTGTTTTCAGCGTGAAACAACGATGCTTAGCAGAGCAAAAAAGGAGAAAACAGAGAGCCACTAAAAAGATCAGCATCTTCATTGGTTCATTCATCATCTGCTTCGCACCCTATGTAATTACAAGGTAAGGCAGATGACAACTACCAACTACCAATAAATCTTTCACTTTGTAAGTTACTTATCACCTCTAATAAATGGTCCTGCTCATAATGACACAGCACTGTTAATACGGTATGTGGGAGATAATAATCAAATAAAGCAGCTTCTGTCAGACTCATTATTATTAGATACAGTTCTGTCACATTGGATTAGATTGGTTAATATCTAACACCTGATTTATATAACCACATTACAACCTGTCCTCAGCTCACTCAAAGGACACTTTACCTGATGCCTACCATTCTTCTCATTTTTGTGAACCTGTGAAATGACTCATTACTGCCTGTAACCAGATGGCTTACTCATAAAATACATTTAATAAAATGTATGGGACACACTCAGAGGAAATGTTTTGGGAGGCATGACTTGGCCCAAACTATTGTGACTATATATGCTGCTGACCATCTATCAGTCTGACATTTAAGGTGTGTAAACTTAATTGAGGGATAGAAGGATTAAAGGAAATAATGTGTTACATTCTGAAATCTCCTAAAATCCAAATTAATATTAGTATAAAAACATGTTCACAAGCTCCTTAAATAGAACTCAACAGCATTCGACACAGAAAGCGCCATCACCACTGGCCTATTATATTCTCTTATATCACTAGATGGACTGTTCAATATGACTCTAACAGGGAGCTTCTTTGTGTGAAGTTGAGAACACTATTTGGGAATTTGGGTAAACTCCTAACCCTTTCTACTATATGTAAATGATGAAACCACACCTATTTATCTTTGCCCAGTTTTGAGTAGCATTTTCAGTGCTTTATTAGCTAAATTCATTTCTGAGTATGCTCTTTTTTTTCTGCTGTCTCTGCAGATTGGCTGAGCTTCTTCCTTTTGTGGACATAAACCGCCATTGGGGAATCATCAGTAAGTGCCTGACTTACAGCAAGGCTGCATCTGACCCCTTTGCCTACTCACTCCTGCGTCAGCAGTACAAGAAAGTCCTGGTTACCGTTGTCAACAGGCTGCTCCGCCGCGACCTCTACCCCTCATCTGGCCATAACAGTTCTTTGGACACAGAGAATGACTACTGTCTCCAGAGAATCAGCTAATGGCAGAAGCATGGACTTGACAGCTACACACTATAGGCCAAAAACAGGATGCCTCCTGGTGCAAGGTAGTAGGAGGAGACAGCAGAAGAGGATATTGTTAGCAAAGCATCCAAGAGAAGATGGAGGGGGGACACTCTGTGGGTGGGGGCAAAGAGCGAGCAAAATGAGAACAGGAAGTGGGTGGAGAAGACTGAAGTGACAGTAATGAGGGGGAGGATGGACAGCCAAAGTGACAAACAGAAGATAGGGTGATGGGAGCAGTGTCGTGACTCCAACAGAATTGGTAAATAAAGATCTGTGATTAATCAGGAAGACACACGGTTCAATTAAATCAATCAGACCAAATAAGTCATGGGCTGAGCTTTATCCCCAGATGGAGGACTACACAGCTGGCCTCTTGTACTGTACCTATCACTTAATAATGATTTTGGTGAGTCCATCCTGCAACCTTTCCACACTAAAGAAATACAGGGATGAGCTATGAGTAAATGATCAGTTACATGTAAAGAAGCGATGGCTGTGTGTCCTGCTTGTGGATAACTGACTGGCTGTCCTCTTGCTCCAGAGACTCGACTGCAGCACATAATTGCCATGTTTGTATTAACTGTGCAGTCATGTCAGTTCACTGTCCATTCTGAAGCACTTTGTTGACTTTGCTCAAAGTTACTAGTTACAGGAGCCAAAGGCAAATAACATTTACACCACAATACTACAGTGAGCCTGAATGTACTTGGTAGTCCACTTTTGTAAAACTGTGTATGTTTTGCCAGTTACTACATAGAGATGTTTATATGGTTATTTACATAATGTTCTATATTTTGCACTGTACATGAACTTTTTGTCTAGATAAATATCATGAAAAGGGAGAGCATTGTGATGTAGCATAGATATGCTTTAAGTGCTTTAGACACACTGTATTTGTGCCAGATCTGAATATGTCACTTCCTCTTCAGACTAGGTGCTTTATGAGGGAGTAGTTTATTTGCGTAATCTCGATGCACATGTCATTTCCTATAGTGTAAACCACTTGCTATTGTTTGGCAGTGTGATTCTCTATCAGTGGAACATGTGCAATCAAAGCTGATGGATACAAAACTATTGTAAAGCTAATTAACAACATGTCACTGAAATGAGATAAAGCCAAGGTAAGACTTTATTTTACACTACTCTTGATTAATTGTTTCTACCTCATACATAAGTAACAATGTCACACACTGTGTAACAAACTGTAATAACATGTAACTACTTAGTACATACATATATACATACCCTAATCCTAACCCTACCTTCAATATGTAACTACACATAATTCCTTTACGTATGTACTAGTTACATGTTATTACAGTCTGTTACACAAGGAGGTACATACAATGTATCAAGTGTAGTGTAAAATAAAGTGTCACCAAAGCTATTTAAATATGCCATGAAAGAAAAATTGAAAGTGCTGTGTTAATAATAAACTAATTTGTATTGAAGGAAAGTGTCCAATAAATCAAATAATATGGTACATTATTTTTTAGCACAGTATATTATTATGATTTTTATTTTTAATGATTAATGCCACATAGAAATACAGTGTTTACTATTTTGTTTAGGATGGAAGCAGCTGTTATTTCAATGTGAAGCATCCTTATTTAAAGAGCAAATGATATGCACCATGCATTCTGACCATAATGTCATATGAGCAGTGTATTACTGAGGCATTATTGCCAAGCTTAATTAAAGAGACAAGTCAAAGATCATTTTTACTGTCTCAAATTCATTCTGACTCTTTAATAACAAACTTAACTAAGCGACTAAGTTAATTCCAGATGTGAATAAATCTCAGTTTTCATGATCCAAGTTCACCACCTTGTTTTAACTGACTCCTCTTACCCTAAGACACAAAGATGAGAATGTTCAATATAAGCTTGTCTTTTTAATTAACCCATCTAATAATAATCTATATAATCTATGCCTACGTCTCAGCAGCTCAAGATCGAAATGATACATGTGGAAAGGTGTGGAAATCAGCTGAGATTGCCATGTTTTCTACAATCATACTTACTTCTGCCACTCAACACACCGACTCATAATTATGTCATCATTAGATGGATTTAATGAGAGTGCTCGATAAGGGCATCAGGTAAAACAGGATTACATAAGAAAAACACTGGATAGTTCATGCATATGTTCATAGAATAAATGATTTGTCACCATTACCATTACAAGTACAGTGTGAAATGAAGTCTTAGCTGTAGATTGTATTTTTTACATTTTTTTTTACAAAGAAACATAAATCAGAATTTTGTCACTTGTATAATGTCTCCTATGATGTCAAAGGTTTGTGTCTATGAAGATAGTCCTTAATCTAAATTTAATTAATGATATATCATATGCTAAATTATTTTAGCCGACGGATACACTGGTTCAAACTTAAGCTTCAAGTTTCCTCTGAAGTCTTCCCGGTCTTATAGCCAAGGGTGCTGCTTCCTGGCTGCATGATGAATATTCACACAACCTATTATGCTAATTTTTTAATTTCCACATCTTCTAGAAGAAGGGGGCATTATAATTAGTTCCAAAGTTGACACAAGCACATTTAGCAAATTCAGGTGGCCATGACAAGATGGCCTACTGCATAGAGTAAGTCCAAGTCATTTTGTAATGCTATTTCAGCAGCCAGCATCATAACAAATAATTGTTTAGACTACGGTGTAGGTTTACTACATTTATTTTTTTTTTGCTTTAGTTCATCAAAAATAATCTTAATGTATTATATGAAAAAGTTACAGTTACAGCAGGATCAGTTTAAAAAAGTGGAAAAATGTTGCTTGGTTTGTAGGCAATTTACGACGCTTTGTCATGACAGGTTTTATTGGTTGTATTAGAAGAAAGCCCAGTGTAATTTGATAGTTGACCGTAATGCATGTAATAAAGCCGCTTTCACTGAAGTTCAAGGGGAATTTCTGAAGACGCAGAGGCACAGACGCACACACACAAACACACACACACACACGTGAGCTGCTGTAAGAAGTGCCACATCGCAATGGAATATAAAAGTCTGGAAACAAGCTTCGTATTGCTCTTGGTTCTCCACTTTTTGGTGGTTGTTTTTTGTTCTTCACCGCGCTGTCACCCAGAAGTCCGAGGTAAAGTGTGTCTCTTTAAGTTTTTATTCATAGACTTGAGTTTATCCCTTTTTGTTACATTTTTGTCTTGCATTTAACGTAGCTACTCTTTGGGCAGTGTTTATGTACAGTCTGTAAATCCTATTTTTCTACTAACTAAAAAGCTAGCCAACATGTAGGATCTGAACAAAATAATTTCATCAAAGTCTAGAAAAACATGGTTTGCTCTAGTATTCAAAGAGCTTGTCAGATGTTAGTTCTTTTTTAGATTAAAGCATGCTTTTAAAGATTATATCAGTAATTTAATAATAATAATCTAAATGTGACATATCTAGCTACTTAATGAAACTCTGTAGACGGACAGGCTTTGGCTGCTGGGGCACATCCACAAGTGGATCAGATCACTGTTTAGTACAGGACCCAATGGGACATTTAATGAAACCACTCTGCCATCTAGTGTCTGTCACCATGTCGGTTATTGTATATCATTTTTCTTACAGGCCATTGCAGACCCATCAAAGTTGAGGAGAAAAAAAGTGAGTATTCTTGGTTTATGATGAATTAGCCTCATGTATTCATAACACGTTCCAGATGTTTTTAATAGTTTGTGTCTGAGAGTGAGTAGCCTCTAATGTGTCAGTGTCAGTTTTATCTCAAGATTTGTGTTTTTCTCAACACGAAGGCTGAGATCATCATTTAATCAAGGCAGACGTAATTCTAATGAACTCTAGCCTAGCAGCCATAAAACCATCGTGTGTATTTTTAGATGATCAATGGATGTATAAAATATTCAAATTCTAATTTCCAGAGATACTAGACACAGTGAGGCTCATTAAATGCTTGACAAAAGGAGATTGTATCTGAACACCAGACTGATAAAATGGCTATTCCTTTTAGCGGTTGCTGTGAATAATTACAGTTTGACTTCTTGCCTGAAAATGATTTGTTTTTTCCTCAGCCAAATGCACAGATGTGTTGCTGTCCTACTGCGATGACATGTCTTATACTCAAACCATGTTTCCAAATATTCTCGGACACAAGACCCGCCAAGAAGCCGAATCCGGAGCAGAGTATCTTCTCATAAGTGTGGTGGAGTCTCTGCTTAGTGGTGAGTGCAACCCAGAAATACGGATGCTGGGGTGCTCGGTGCTGGCCCCACGCTGTGAGAGAGAAAACGTGTTCAAGCCCTGTCGTACCACATGCGAGGCGGTGCGCAAAAAATGCAGCCATGCTTTTGAGGCCATCGAGATGGCTTGGCCTTACTTCTTGGACTGTGACCGATTCTTTGTCAGTGATGAAGAAGGCTGTTATGATCCAATGGAAGGCCTCAGAGGTAAATGCACTCTGTTAAAGGAGTAAGTTGTTGTTCTTGTGGGATGGCTATAAGTTTTGGCCTGGAGCAGTAAATGTATTTTGATCTTTTTAGCAAGATTATGTGCAATATGACATGGATAGATAACAGATACTTTGTCCTTTGAGACTGAGCAGTATTTTTCAGAACAGCAGCAGGCATCTGGTTTGCACACACTCATGTGGATCAATTCAAAATAAAATCTAACTGGAATGCCTTATTTCTCCACATACTCCCTCCTCACAGTTGCTCTGGTGGATAATCCTTTTTTTTACATCAAGAGTCCTTACCTTATACAGTGTTTAAATTTACCACTAAATAGCCACTGATGTCTGAAAGTATTTTGTAAAAGCAACTGTAAATTCCCGAAGCAGGTTTCTGGAAAAAAACAAAACTCTGCTGCTTGTTACAGACGCCTCATGTGTGAACCATATGACTGCAAGAACTGCAAAAACAGAGACAGAGAAGTAGTTGAAGCATTCAGTGGTATCATTTTTGAGCATTTCACAAATGCTAGGTAGCAGCTCATAAAATTAGCATTTGAAGCTATAACTGTGTCCAAAGTGTCCGAGAGTAATTGAAATCAGATGACTGGCTGAGCACCGGACTTGTCTAATTATTCCCATTTAAAATGCATTCAACATGTTTCTGTTTTCATGTGACCTTAAGCTGTTCTTCATTATACATTGGCCATATTTGAATAATTAACTATGACCCAAAATGCTTATTTTGTAAAGAATGTAAAAAGAAAGTGATTATTTATGCTCATAAAAAAGGCTAAAAACCTTGTCAAAAATAACTCAACATGATGGTAAAATAATTTTTCACTGGTGTTGAAGTGTGCAGTTTAAAATAACTGTAGACATTCACCAATAAATATAGTAACTAGCCTATTAGGTTCATGATGGATTGTCTTCCACAGTTTGTGCTGTAAATATGAGGCTACACCGTGACCTATTTAAGACTGAGCCTGCATGTTTTTGATTGATAATACACAAGAATGCCCTGTTTGGAAAATATGTTTTACAGCACAGCAAAACGAAGAGGCCAATGACAGCATGGAAATGATTCTTCCTGATGATCCCTCCATAAAGATGCAGTTCTTTTATCACTCCAACGCTCAGATGATCAGCATCCTAAAGACAACTGCAGAAAGGTGTTCAGACATAGCAAGAACATACAGCATTGGAAGCAGTACGGAAGGCAGGGAGCTGCTCGTGATAGAGTTCTCAAACCACCCAGGCCAACATGAGCTCCGTAAGTAAGCTTGTCACGTGGACTCCCCATATTTCTGTGATTATAGGACAGATAAAAAGGCCAGTGTTTTTCTGATTGTAGTCGAGCCAGAGATGAAGTACATTGGTAACATGCATGGGAATGAAGTCTTGGGCCGCCAGCTGCTGATTTACTTGGCTCAGTACCTGTGCTCTGAGTATCTAATGGGAAACGAGCGCATCCAGACTCTCATCAACACCACCCGAATCCATATTCTGCCCTCAATGAACCCGGATGGATATGAGGTTGCTGTGTCCGGGCAACAGGACAACAACTACAGTGATGACTATGAGGTTTGTTTATTTTTTTTCTTACTGTTAAGAATGTGGATAACTCTATTTCAGAAAAAGTAATTTGTCAACCAGGTATTCTAACATTATCTTTAATACTACCTCTGATTTCTCTATGCATCATGTACAAAAATATACCAAATAGATAAAAAAAAGAATATAGTTAAAATGCTGTGCAGAAAATTCCCTTGTCCAGATGGTGTAAAGTCACAGGTTTGGTTTCTTTGGCGTTGATGTGGTGTCTGTGTACTTCTCAGGCTGGTAGTTACAACAACTGGAACATTGGTCGAAACAATGCCCAGAATACTGACCTCAACAGAAACTTCCCAGATTTGACAACTATTGTTTACAGACGCCGCAGAAACAAGACATTCCGCACTGACCACATCCCAATCCCAGACTTTTACTGGTTTGGTAAGGTACAGTATGGATTCTTGTACATATGTGTTAGTGAATGATGAAGAAGGCTTGTTTGTTTATATGTACATATTCATCATTTGTATCATACAACTCAAGGTTGCAACAGAGACATACTCTGTGATGAAATGGATCCGCTCGATCCCGTTTGTGCTCTCTGCTAACTTCCATGGTGGGGACCTGGTGGTGTCCTACCCTTTTGACCTCTCCAAACACCCACTGGAACAGACCATGTTCTCTCCAACGCCAGACGATAAGGTAAAATGTGCCTTAAAAAATTAAATCATGAATCTTGTAAGTAACCTCAACTTATTAACGCAGTCTTTTTGCCTAGGTTTTTAAATTTCTCTCTAAAATTTATGCAACTTCCCATGAAAGAATGTCAAATGAAAATGCACAGTGTGGATCATCTCGAGCACATAGTAAAAAAGGGACAATAAACGGAGCACAGTGGTCCAGCTTTGCAGGTGGTAAGTTAAATTTTTGAATGTTACCACCGTGACCACTAGAGGTCAGTACAAGACCATATTTTTCGAGGAACAACTTGTTGCGCCTGGTTGGCTCTGTTGGACTAATATTTGTTTTTTTCAGGGATGCAGGACTTTAACTATCTTCACACAAACTGCTTTGAATTGACTGTGTCACTGGGCTGTGACAACGTCCCACCAGAAGAGGAGCTTTTTAATAGTTGGCATGAGAATGCTGAAGCTTTAATAGCATTCATAGAGACAGTAAGTGTGTCACTTGTAATTTGACATTTCAACTTTATCTCAGAATAAATCAATTATGCACCATGTGTGAAACTAAAAACAAATAACTACAAACATGGTAGTCTAAAGTGGTTTAAATACTGTTTACTGTTAAATATTTCATTGATTTCCTTCACTTTTGTTTATGTGTTGTGGTTCATGTATTCTTTTTAGGTGCATCGCGGGATCAAAGGTATTGTTAAAGACGAGGAGGGAAATGGAATCAAAGGGGCAAAGATATCAGTCAGAGGAATAAGGCATGACATAACCACAGGTAATTATTAGTAATATTATGATTGTAACTCTTAAAGGCATATCAATCAAATAAAATGCATATTCTGCAGCCTTCATACAATTACAATTCTTTTTTTATCTGTAATTCAGATACATTCAGTGACAGAATAGTTATAAACTTACTTGCTTACTTCTTTTTATTAGCTGAAAACGGAGACTACTGGCGCCTCCTTACCCCTGGCATCTATATAGTCTCTGCCTCTGCTCCCGGGTACAGCAGAGCCACAAAGAAGGTCCACCTGCCTCCCAACATGCACACAGCTGGCCGAGTGGACTTTGTGCTACAGAAGGTTGTTTTCAAACCAAACACACAAGAGGAGGATGACACACTGCCATCCATGGGAACCTACGAGCGTTTTGACCCCTACAATCAGTATCAGCGCTACACTTCAAGAGTGAATGCTGGTCAGAACCTCGAAGAACGAGCAGAGAAGCCCTGGTGGTGGAACTACTTTGTGATGCCAGGGGAACCTGCCCCAACATGGCTACTCAAACAACAGTAGAGTGTTACATAGAGCCCAGGCAGACAAGGGGAAAAGCTGGCTCAGCCGTTTATCTTCATTGACCATCAAAGTTGTAAAATTATTACTCAAGCCAAGATTGATGTCCACACACAGTTTTATACATGTATAACCCAGCATTGATGAAACAATACAGTTTAAAAAAGACACATTTGTAATTTTTTAACATGATAATAAAGAGCTTTTTGTATCAGCTAATGTAATTTAGTAGTGCTTTTTCAGCCTATCCAAATCCAAACCTAGTTTATTCATTGCTTGAAATGTAATATGTCTTAATTTCCCATAGAGGGCAGGCTTCAACTTCACTGTGAGATTTAAACAAACCATTGGAGTTTTGTCAAAATTTAAAGAGTGTAAACATGTAATAATAAAACAATAATATGTCTGTGCTGTGTCTTCAGCTCAAGTAACATGCTATGTTTCGTTCCACAAAAGCCATTGTAGTCATAATACTACAACAAAAAAAATGTATTTTGTGCCTGTTAAAATATTAGGTAGTGAATTACATTACATTTGACAATTACATGTGTTAAATTATATTTAATGAATAAAACTAGCAACAGCATCAAAGAAAAGGCACAGAAAAGATGTTAAATCACTACAATGGAAAGTAGTGCATGATGGCCCTGGGGCCCACAGAGGTCCCAAATCTTATAAACAAAACAGCTCTTAAAGATTTTTAAGTAAGGTCATGATAGAAGCATGGGAAAAGTGAATTACCCTACGATGAATGTCGAGGAATACTGTTAGGGAATAAGGAAGAGTGGTTGTGAACAGTCTGCTGAGTGAACTTCGTGACCCATGACGAGTCTGTGCAAAAACACCAGGCTTCTCAAGGGATTTACAAAACACAAACACATGATTTGGCACCAAACTTGGTCAGCCAAATAGCACACAAGAAAATAATGTAAATGGTCCCAGTAACACGTTATTCTGTGGAGAGCTCTCAGCAGACTGGTATTTTTACAAACACTCCAATAAATAAAATGATTCAGATAAAACATTGAATAAAAATGGAGGATTTATGGAAATTAAGAAAGAAAAGAGAAGACATGAGCTAAAGCAGTTCTAGGCATAGATCCACCAGACTATAGAAGTATATTTACTAAATGTTGACACTACAATGAAAGTGTAAACACCTCAAAGGCTCTAGTTTACAAGATAATGGAAGATAAATTGCATAATGTAATTTATTCAGATATAATGTGCACAAACTATTTATTATTGTTGGTTATGGGCTTTTATTTGGAAGTATCTTTGTTAAAATTGCCTTTATACAACTAAAATTGATCATTTTTATGTTTGGAAAATAAGCCACAGTACAGTCCTTAACCACTATACTATGCCTAGCAAAACAACAATTATTCTAGTCTCCTTGTTATTCAAGTCACGTGGCTTTTGGGGACCATACAAGTCCCTGATCCTGTTCGCTTTAGTGGGACCAGTTCCTGGAGCTTCCTCGTCAGGTGGGGTGCTGGGTCACCAAGTACTCGCAAAGGCTGAGAAAGTAGCATAGAGCCGCCCTGAACTGCCATGTTGAATTAGCATCATTGCACTGGCAAGTAGCTAGGTAGCGCCTCATTTCAGTTTAGTGCAGAGCTGCCCTCTGCTCTCACAAGAGCGCTAATACACTTAAGACTGTTATTGACTTTGGTTTGTACTGAACTATAATATTTTTTATTTTTATTTAACCTTTATTTAACCAGGATAGTCCCACTGAGATTACAAATCTCTTTTGCAGTGGAGTCCTGGCCCCATGTGTGTTTGGGGGGGACTGTTGTACATGTCTTTGGTGGTAGGGGAAACCGGAGTACCCGGAGGAAACCTACGCAGACACAGGGAGGAGAACATGCAAACTCCACACAGAAAGGCCCTGCCCTGGATGGGATTCAAACCCAGGACCTTCTTGCTTTGAGGCAGGCGTGCTAACACTTTGCCACTGTGCCGCCATAAGTATTTATGAGTGCCACATCATTCAGATGGATAACACAGTAATTTGTGCAAGAAAGACTTGTTTATGACTTTATAAACCATCAAAAACTATTCGACTACACTGTACTATGAAGAAATGGTTAAAACAAAAGCATCTGGACTTAGTTTTGAAGGTGAAAGTGTTTCTTCTTTTCTCCAAGAGACTTTGTCAATATGGTTTGAGAGGAGTGTGAAGGAAGCCATTTTTGTTCAAATGGAAATGCCTTCTCTGAACAGAGGAGGTGGCCTCAGATTCTTGTTGCCTAATATTTACAACAGTGTTTTGAAACCTTAATCAGAACAGTTTCACTCTAGAAAACAACACCTGAATGGAACAGTGCAACTCTCACATCAGGAGTCACACTGCCCTTTCATAGTTACAGACTATGAGACCAAAACAACCTGGTCCAATCAGAGTTAGTTTCAGGTCAAACCCCTCCCACCAGAGATAAAGCTTAGCTCTCTTACCAGTTGATCTCAGAATTGACAAAGTCTCTTGGAGAAGAGACTTCACCTTCAAAACTAAGTCCAGATGCCTCTGCTTTAACCCTTTCTTCAAGATGACATGGATGACGGAGAACCTTCACAGATACACTGTACTATAATATACAGTCTACCTCATTAGTTGGCAGAATTTGTGATTTGTTGGGCCATTTTTCAGAAAATATAAATGATGACATAAAGACCTTTTTTATTAAAAGTTAGTGTTTGAGTGAAGCCATTTATTGTAAAAAAAACTGTGTTTACTTTTTTAAATCATAATGACAACAGAAACTACCCGAATCACCCTGATAAAAAGTTTACATAACCCAGTTCTTAATACTGTGTATTACCTTCTTTTACATCAATGACAGCTTGAAGTCTTTTGTGGTAGTTGTAGTAGAGGCTCTTTATTAAGACGTAAAGCTGCTTATTCTTCTCGGCAAAAAGTCTCCAGTTCCTGTAAATTGTGATGTAATGTTTTGGTTATAGTTGTGTCCATAAATGACTTTGTTTCAAAAGTTTTGAGGCTTGTCTCTGTGCTTTTTGGAGTATTGTAAGCGGAATGCTTTGTTGCATTTGCATAGTAATGGCTTTCTCAACCACGCAGCCCATTTTTTTTTTCTTTTTTTTTTTATTGTGCATCTTGAAACAGCCACACCACTCTTTTTATTTTTTTTTCAAAGAGACCTGTAACCCTAACCCTGAAGTTATCGGTGGGTTTTTCTTTGCATCTCGAACAATTGCCCTGGCAGATGTGCCTAAAAATTTGGTTGGTCTACCCGACCTTGGTTTGGTTTGAAAAGAATCCCTCACTTCTTAATGAGAGTTTGAACACTGCTGATTGGCATTCTCAATTCCTTGGATATATTTTTTAATCCCTTTCCTGTTTTATACAGTTCAATTACCTTTTCCTGCAGATCCTTTGACAAATAATTAGCTTTTCTCATGATTCAGAATACAGAAGTGTCAGTGCAGTACTGGATGAAAGATGCAAGGGTCTGTCAGTAAAGGTGCCCAGAAACTCACTGACCTTTTATACTGACAACACACAGTGATCACAAACAAACAAATGGTTACCTTTAGTAGACATTTAAACCTTTGTGTCACTTGAATGTATGTTATCAGGCCAAAATCACCAGGGTATGTAAACCTTTGATCAGGGTCATTTTTTCTGTTGTCAATTATGATTTAAAAAGAGTAAACACAGTTTTTTAACAATAAATAGCTTCACCCAACCACTAACTATGAGGAAAAAAAGTTTTTGTGTGATCATTCATCTTCTCTGAAAAATCACAAATTCTTTGTAAACTTATGAGCACATTTTATTCATATAGAACAATTTTTACAATGGTTAACTCAAAGTGCTTTACAGGAATAAAAGACAATTTACAAGATTTAGAAACATTTAAGGAACATAAAAATAAAAATATAAAAAAAAACTATGCAGATAAAAACATTTTAAGTTGTAATGTAGGCAGGTTTAAAGAGAAAGGTTTAGGTACAACTGTACCTGAAAAACTTAGACATTAGATGACTGGAATTCATAATGGTGTGGAAGTGCTATAACTGACCATTTTAGACAAAACACACACATAATATTACTGGCAATTGTACAATGTGTAAAAAGTGCAGGTAATTTTGGTGACTTGGTGCTTTTGTTGACCAACCAACCATTAGAACCAAAGCATAGCCCATTAAGCTTCAATACTCCAAGTCTCCCAAAGGAAAAGAAAGGGAAAAATTAATGTATGTTAAAGGGAAAAAAAGACTTTTGAGTGTGGTGGCAGAGTGGTTAGCACTCTTGCCTCTCAGCAAAGGGTCCTGGGCTCAATTTCTATCCAGGGCAGGGCCTTTCTGTGTGGAGTTGGCGTGTTCTTCCAGGTTTATTCTACCATCAAAAATATGTACAATATAGTACTAAATATGGAAATTAGCTTTTAAGCTATAATCTGGTACAAGCCTCTCTGCTTTGGCTTAATGTACATTGTACACTTTCCTAAAAAATAAGAAACATGTTTCAGGAAATCAGTAATCCTAACTCATTGCAACAAGTGAAACGTTTATGTACGCTCTGCTCACAAAATTGTCTCTCAAAAGTCAAATGAGATTCTAATAAGTTGGTTCTACACAAACTTTACAGTGGAGATTCACAAGGTCCTGCCAAACCTTTATAGTTGCAAAACATCATTTCATTTCCTAATAAAGGCTCAGTGTCAAACCCGATTCAGTCTGCTTGTTAAGCGGTGGCAATTACTGGATCGTACATGTGCAGACAACTCCTCCAGTGGGTGATAATAAGCCACTTTCTTTGTTACAGAGCCTGAACAAACTCGGGGAGGAACATGTGAAGCAAAGATAATGCTTCCAGTCGAGCGTGAGTATACACAAACCCCCCAATCGCTCCTGTAGAAAACCCCTCAGCTGTGACAAAAGCCGGTCCAAGTGGGTTAAGGTGATTCCACTTTAATAGTGAGGGGATCTCTAACCACAACACAATGTCACAATGGGGAAAAAAACAGCTTCTAGTTTGAGAAAGTCACTTCCTTTTTAAAAGTAGCTGGGGTGTCCTGCTTGAAAGACTACTGGTGTTTATGAACCTGGGCGGTACGTTGGGGATGGAGACAGGTTTCTTTGTTGCTTTATTTGGGGTTTCTCCTTCAGTGTGACGAGCAGAGGTCACCGTTCGACCAGGCCACACAGACGACGAATCAGATCCAGCCGGCGTATTTGTTGACATCTGCCATGTGAGGTTTGATTGTGTTCGTTTATTTTGATTTTTCTTGGCAATGCTCTGATGCATTTCTACATTAAAGGATCAAAGGGGGGCATCCGCTCATTCAGGTCAACAGGCTGTGTCTACTGTATGTCATGTGAAGTAACTCTATGGTTCAGTGTAAATGCCAATTCATAAAATGAGCCAAAAGTGGTTATTATGTTTTGTAATAAAAATATGTATTATTATTATTAGGCAATAGAATCATCATGCTATACACGATTTTAAACTTGTCTCTATTTCATCTCTTTACTCTCAGAATATGTAGCCTACTGATGATAGGAGTCCTGCCTTGTTAGACTGAATTGTGCTCTAGAACAATTTAGTTAGTCTATATCCAACACTAATTCCTGTTCATTCATTACAAAGCCAGCAACTTTACAGAAACATAAAACAAAAACCCAGATCTGACAAAAAGATGTCTAACACTAACTGTCCAACAGGACAGTTAGTGGTTGCCTATTAGCCTTTAACCTAGTGTAACTTCTTCTAGTGACAAAATTGAGAGGCTGTAGTTTAATTTAGTTATTACAGAAATGATTTTTGCTTGCTCCAGCTTCCTCCCACCGTCCAAAAACATGCATGTACAGGTTAATCGGCAATTCTAAAGTGTCCCTAGTGAATAAATGTGAGAGAGAATGGTTGTCTGTCACTGTCTGTCTCTATATGTCAGCCCTGTGACTAACTGGCCACTGTCCAGGGTGTACCCCGCCTCAGGCCCAAAGCTGCTGGGATAGGCTCTAGTCATCCGCGACCCCTAACGGGACAAAGCGGTAGAAAATGAATGAAAAAATGAATGAATGATTTTTGCTTGTAAATGTCTGTAAAAAGTGAGCCTAGCTTTTTTTAACTGACACCAAATCACATTAATACAAAATACTGGCTCGTTTTTACAGTTAATTAGCTTTTTCCTCTGTTAGCTCTTGCCCAGAGGTGCCCAAAATTTTTCCCTTGCTGGCCCAAAACGGAAAAGTGTCCGTGGGCCATGGGCCAAACGCAAAAATCTTTGGCATATAATGAAAAGAAATACGCTTCCTCCCAGGTTTTTTTAATATGCCTCTTGTCTGTGTGCCACTGTCTATGCCGCTTCATTTTGTTTTGACGAGATATCCTGTGTTTTGGAAGCCTGTGAACTTAAGCTGTTTGACACAGAACTTTCAAAAATCAACCAGAATAGGACTAGTTAATAGTCTTATAGTTGTCTGTTTTCATTGTTCAGAGCTTTCTGGGGTATACATATCCATTGGCTCCTCTTCAATGAAATTGGCCATTATCTTACCAATAAATATGCTCAACCATCACTGGAGAATGAATCAGTTCTCAGTTTGCAATTTCACCCCTGCTCTTGCCTCTCAAATATCCAATTAACAATAACACTTGCACACAGGTTCAGAGCGTTACAACAAAGTGCTGTGGGAGTTTAAAGGTATGTAGGCAACAATGCAAAAACATTTGAGTCCACTTTTACAAATAAATGGTGCTTTACTTAAATTTTTTTGTGTATTATTATTTTATGTAGGTTTAATGAGTCCAGATTCCTTTTAGGACAAAAACAAACAAACAAACAATCCGGCTGTAGGATTCTTTCCATTTGGTCTTTTCTCAGCCATGCTAAGTCTAGACAGTGCCAAATTTAAGGGCAGAATAAAACACTAAGCACAATTGAAATAAGTGTTCTTGATCTTAATGCACATTATCACCATGTCCTTGGGATAAAACACTTAAAAGTCATCCATGAAGAAGAGAAAAGCCTGGGGGTTCTTTGGCTGGGTACATGTCCATGATGCACCCAGCTACTTTAGCTGTCATGCTGGAGTATCTGAGGAGCCTGCGCCGGGTGCACTGATGCTTAGCTTAAGCCATTTAGCAGCGCCCTGGTTAACTGAAACCGACAAAACTTCTGATTCCAGCCTGATCTTAGAAAAACACCCCTGGCAATTGTGAAGCTGTCTTGGCCCATTTCATCCACTGTGGTCCCACAACTGCATTTGTAGCTGACAGAAATGCAGAAGATGATGATGCTTTATGATGTTACAACTGTTGCCCAGAGAATAAAAATTAAAAAGAAAACACTGATATAATCAGAAGTGGTTGACAGTTGCAGAAAGGGGTGAGACGTCAATATTTGCTTGAAGAAAGAGCCAGACTAAAGGGCGCAGAAGTGCTGTAACATAAATAAAATAAGATGGCATTTGGCCACTCTGAGCCGATGGAGGCTCCGAAGGGTAAAGTGTTGGATGATTCTTCACTGATATTTTTTAAGAGTTGCTCTTTGCACAATAGCAGTTGCCCAGAATGAGGCAGAGCAGCGACACAGACTGGGAAGAATTTTACAGCTGAGTTCATTCATAAGCATTGGAGGCAAAGTCAAATTTGGTCATGACACTGGACAAAATCTTAGTGAACATAAAGTGGGGGACGTTTTAAAAGGATAGTAGGATTTCCTGAACCGCTATTTTCTGTGTGTGCAAAAAACACAGAGATGGTTGTAGGAGGTTTCAAACAATTAGTTGTAGATGTTAGATTTGATAATCTTTTAGACTAGCAATCCTGTATTGTTGCTTGTTTTAGCAGTCAGCTCTTTAGAAAGTTTTTAAGCTCTGGTCCACAGCACTGTCAATTTTATGTCAATTATTTGGCGTTGTTAATTTTCTGACGCTTTAGCATATGGTCATAATTATATACAGTTGTGCTCATATGTTTATTTAAATTACAGCCACACATGTCAACATTACCTGCACCAAATATAATTATTCAAATGTGAAACAAACCAAAACTATTAAGATTTGTTATGAAATGGTCACGCAGAGTCTCCATTATAAAGAATAGGGCAGAATTTGGCATTTTCTGGTACCACCTGTTTTTGTTTGCTTGCTGTTTGGTCTGTGTTTGGAGAAAAATGTAAATGGCTTAGATGTGCTTGTAGCTGAGTCTCAGCTGATCAGTTTGATTTGCTGCTTTGCCATCATTCGGTTCGATCCCCGCTCAAAACATCCCAAAACATCCCAAAACATCATAACAGCCCGCTCTCCTCCGCATACTGTCGTTGTGTCCTTGAGCAAGACACTTAACCTACATTGCCTCCAGTGAAGTTCTGTAACACTGGTAAATAGTTTAATGTATGTGAAGCACTTTGATTGCCTACTAGAGTAGGTGGAAAAGTGCTATATAAAGCTGCACATGGGATGTATAATGACAACAGAAGCTATCCAAATTACATCAATTATGATTTAAAAGAGTAAGCACAAGTGTTTTGTTATAAAATGGCCCCCCAAAAAAATCACAAATTCAAAGATAATGTTTTTCTTTAACTCACAGATACCAGATAGCACTGTGCAGCACTAAAACAAACGTGCGTTATTAAGGCCAACGTTTTCATCACAAAATGCTCTTGCTAACAAGTTAATTAAGCATAGTCCTGGGCACATACACTTTTGGCTTGTATTTGTATTCAAAAGAGATCTGCTGTCAGGTGAGTTAATTATATGTTGATAAATCTTCTATGGCATGGGGTAATTTCTCAGTGCTCTTTAAAGATAGTTGAGAATATGGCAGATAAACGCTCAAAGCCTTTGCGAGTCAGCGGCAGCTATGCTAAATGTGGCAGCAAGTGTCAGGCCAAATCAATACACGCTTCCCAGGTTTCCTTTGGTGCTATAATCCAGGCTATGGTAGGCACTGACCCTGGGGAGGCCAGCCCTCTTGTTTTCTTGTGCTGTTTTTCAAAAGCAGCTGCACTTATGGATATGACAGCACTGAGCACAAGCTAATTACCTTAAAAAAATGCTGAGTTTGTGCTGTAATCCCCTTAGTTCATGTCTGAAATAACACTGGGTAGCGTTCTGGCCTCTGGGGAGTGCAAGACTGATATGAAATGTGAGCCCTTTATCTCAAAGGTTACACAATGTTCTCTTAATGTGGCTAAAAGTCTTACTGAGGTGCACACTAGATTTATGTGTCAAATATCCCCTTTAGACATAGGCTTTTGTATCAACTCTCCAATTCACAAGTTGACCCCCAGTGTCTTCCAGCTGATTTCACACATCCCATTAAGTCATAATCTGCCTTAAAATAACAAGAGGTAATGCTTATCAGCCATGAACTTTGGAAAATGTCTTTGAAAAATGGTTCTACTGCTTCAGGATAACAAAAAATAATGCAAAGTTTGTCTCTTTTTCAGCGAGATTAAAACTAAAGCTGTATCAGTCTCTTTATCATTCAATCCACTCTAAGGCATCTGAGGTGTGGGAGGATTTCCAGAACACCGCATCTCTCCATGTAAGTGCTACTCACCGACTTAAGCATTCAGCCACTCATTAAAAATGTAAAATTAACGTTTTTAAAGTGGAACACGATTCAGTCGACCGCTCCGGAGGCAGCAGGGCGTGAAACTTTCATCTGAAATGCATTGGGTTGTCCCCACTGCAACTGCACAGGGAAAGGTGCACTGAGTGAAACGAGAGCAGATTGCTTTTATTCTTTATTTACTGAGTTATTCTAGACAGCGAGTCACAGATGCCCCAGCACTTTACAATCCTTCGTGCTCAATTGAGGCCAATGGTGGAAAATGTTGACGCTGTCATCTTTAGGGACTCAGTCACTATATGGGTTTGTCAGTAAATGTTGAAATCTCTATCTTGTGGCTGACAATTAGTATTTATTATTTATACACTAGAGTTTTAATATAAAATGATTATTATTATTATGGACAGAATAGGTGTTCAGGATTGGTGCTGACATCAATGTAAAAGAAGCTTTTGAACATTTTGGTAACATTTAATTTACTGAATGTGTCTAGAACGTTATATCTTGTATGTCTAATTAAAATTATTGACCAATTTTATATCTGTATCGAATACATGTATTATACGAATACATGTAAAAAAAAAAAAAGACCAATTAAAGTCCAATTATTTATTGCCATTTTGTATCTGCTACTGTATTCAGCAGTTGAATCTATTCATTTGATTACATGCTCTAACGTTTCCTTCTGACCCAAGGCGCAAATCATTTCCTCTTCCTGTCATCATCAATCATAATTACGTAACTATTCTTCACCTTGGATCAATTTGTGCCATGGAGATCAAACAGCAGTGTTAATGGGCACCCGCATTTCTCGTGGTAATGTATATCATGTGGTGGAGCCAGTGGCCTCTCAAGCCCCAAGCTCTAGCCATGTATTGTTGTCTCTGAAGCCGCTTTACCCCTGCAGCAAAAATGTAAATATATTTTTTGAATATTTCCATTTGCTCCATGTTGTATAATTATGGCTAGTCCACACACCAAGTGGATTCCTGATATTTCAAATGGTATGTCTTAACATCAGACACAAGCTCTAGCTATTAATTCACAGATTTATCTGTTTTTTAAAATGTGGCCATTTCTCTAAATGCTACTGACAAGTGAACAAGCTCTAATCATCATTACTTCAGTCACAACACAAACTGGGTCTTCAAAGGTTTCACCCACGGTGCAATTACATCAAATTAGGCCATAAATGGAATCAGTCAGAGGAGCCTTTTTTTAACCCCTGCTGCCTCTAAACAGGATGTTTCTCACCATCACCAGTAGATTCAGATGAAAGATGGTGGAAAGTGGTTATGAGCTGTTGAAAGGAGATACCATGTTGACAAAAGATGTGGCTTTGGGCTTCACACCAAATTGCATGTTATAAATATTCTGCTCATGTTCTATATGGAGCATGTAAAGGATTAAGTAGTGGACCTTTTAACAAGCTTGGCTCCACATAGAGTATCGGATGAATTCAGTCTGAAGAGCAGTACACTTATACAGTGCATAGTCAGAACTCATGACGTTAAACCAGTTGCATGTGGCCTAAAGAAGCCTGAATGACATTAGCATGACCATAGCCAGAAGATGTAACTCTATAGTGTTGAGAAACGCTGTAAAGCTCAACTGAGTCCATCACAACCCCTTACATAATATGTTTGTAGTTAGCATTAGGCTGTTGTTTCTTGCCTCTTTTTCTGTAGTTTAAGCAGCTTGTCACATCAAACTAGCATGATCTAAAATACTACTGGGCAACTGCAGTACTAGTGCCTTGGAAGTCATATCCTGCAGTTCTTTGGCTCAAATCAAACCCAGAAAAGCCCCAAAGATGCCGCAAATATGCCAAGTTTAAAAATGGCCCTTTGTGTAATCCTTCAACATGGCTCCAAGTCTTTATGGAGTTTAGAACAAAGATGATTAAAGTTGTTGGTACTTGCAAAAAAACACAGTGGCTTAGTGGTTGGTTGTTGTTTGGTTTTTTATAGTATTTGTGCAAAAAAAGAATCTTTTAACTGAATGACAGTTCTGGCAAATAAATGAGGTGGCTTGAAAGTGCAAAGCTCCTAATCAAGAAATAGGCAAGTTTAAATCAAAGTAAAGCATATTATGATGAAGGCTTGATATTGTACAGTAGCAGAAATATTTATACACTTTCATGGCAATTATTTGTCAGAACATTTAAATGCTCAGAGAAAACATGATGTTTTCTGTGCTTGGCTGTCACAGTTTATTATCTGTCGCTGTCATTTTTGTGTTATTTTAATGTCTGTGACACATTTAGGACTCAAAGCAACATTTGTTTTGATGTGTTTAGATGAAGAGCCTCTAGTTTCAGTTTACAGTCATATTTGTATTGATAGCTCATTAAATGAAGAAATTCCGACTGATCACACCAAAGAGTTTTGATCATATTGTGTAAAAATAAATACCATGAAATGTTGAATCTGTGTTGCCCCTCCCTTCACAACAATGACTAACTGGTTCCTAATTTGCAAATGTGTGGGTGTTAAATGAGGCCTAAGACTCTGATTCCCTCTCTGTACACTGTCTGTGAAATTGTGCAGAGCTGGGTGTAATCATGCAGCATTCTCTGGCACAGACTCCGTGTGGCGGCAGCGAGGCGAAACCTGCAGCCCAGAACTGCTCCACTTAAGGCCCGCTGACGTGAGCCGAACAGACAGGCGAGAGTGGAAAGCCCTCTGGTCATGCAAAATGCAAAAGAAATATGACTTTATTACAGCTCCCTAATGGTGACATAACAATCTGTTCAGCTACTTCCCATCTCAAGCATTTTAAAAGTCACTTTACAGGATGGGATGAGGTTGAAAATGCCCCAGTCTGACTGACTCAAAATACAAATGGCTTTTTTTTTTCATTTCTTTGCATGCTACAGCTATTATTTATTGATAATTGAGTAACTTGCATTTAAGTGTTTATGATACGGTGTGCACATTATATTAAAATGACACCTATCTGTGGGTGTGAAATGTTGTATCTTAAGCCTATAGCCGTGATAAATGAATGATGGACTACTGTTTTGTGCTCTTAATTTGACCATTGAGTGTGACTAAAGCTGGAACAGACATTTGTCTTTTCAGACCAGCAGTACCAAAGGGTCACCATTCGCCTCTTCATGTATTTTTAACAGAGAACATTTTGAAGCTATCTATTTATGGGCTCCAGAGCTAAATAAAATAAACACTCAGACAGTTCCCTCTTTTGTAGGCTTGTGGAATTAAAGTGGTGAATAAAACATGGTTGAAAGCACCCATCTCTCACAGTGACGACACAAGGGATCCACAGGCAAGTGACAGTTACGTTTGAGACGTGGCTTTGTTTTAGCAACAGATAATCTGGGAAAAAAAAGTTTTTTGTTTTAATTTTAGTCTTTAGGGTTTATTAGACAGCGCCAGTGATATAGTCAGGTAACAGGTAAAGGAGATCTCAATGACACTGAGCAAATAGACCCAAGACCGATTCATTCCCAGGTCGCTACAATATATGGTACACGTTGACCAGGTGTGTCAATAAGGTGCCTTTATAAAGAGACTGCTACAATTTACTCTCAAATCCATGGATTGTACACGTATTAATAGTTGTGCTGAAAGAGGCTTAAACATAAAGGTCAGTGGTTTGGTCAAATAATACAAACACTAATCTGTTTGAAATAGTAAAAGGCTAAATGTTTGTGAGCATGAGTCGTCTGTGACCTTTGAATCATCACTTTGATGAGTTGTGTTGACTGCTGTGTTAATAGTGGCTCACTTGATGGCAGACTGTATGAGTGTCTTTTTAGAGTCACATCAAGACGTCTATGAAATGTTGACCTGAAGCTGCTGTCAGACTTGATTCACTTTCTAAATGAAATGTAGCATTCAAAGACTTTCTGTCGTTTGCGTCAGATACAGTAGGGCATGTGTTTGTGTCTTAAAATATTGTCTGGACTAACATATCTGCCGTTACATAGAGGCTGCAGTTAGACCACTAAAGCAGAACCTAAATAAAAGCCAACTGTGCATTCACCAAATGTACTTGACATCAGCGCACTAACATGCATATTGTAGTGGGAATATAAATATAGTTTAGAACAGTTAGTTCTGTTGCACCATCTGCATGAGCAGATCAGTCAGAGCCACTGCATTTGTTTCAGATGAGTGCTCCTAACAGAAAGAGCTGGACTGTTACAAATGGCATTTCACTGGAGTCTGCAGCGAGGGCTGTCTACTGGTGAATGGGTCACAGCTATGGCACTGGGCCACTTTATAGCTCTGAACTGACCAGTGTAGTGTCACAGACCCATTTAAGCATTGACATAAAATACTAATTATAGGTCTTTGTCACAGATTACTCAGTGTATGCAGCTGTCATTGAGTTAAAGTTTTACTGCTTTGAAAACTTCAACTCTCAAATCATTATTTTCACCAGTAGTGCTTTCTCTGGAAAAATAACGTGCTTAAGTGTGGCATGATTATGAAGACAGGCTGTGTTCAAAATGGGCAATATAGTGCATAAAGGACATATCCTTACACATTTCTCTTGCATATATTAAAGGTTACACTGCTGTAATATTTGTACCATGTGGTCCCGTAAGATGCACTATGTTGATTTACTGTTCTCCTTTCAATAGAGATTACTGTGGAAGTGTTGCAATCTTTGAAATGAGCTGAGAAGATGTTCTCTGTTTTCTGTATTAAATGTCTGACATTTTTCATCTGTTTGGACAAAATACTTGTTCTCATCATTTGTGAAACATACAAAGCCAGGTTAAGCCATAGTCACGTCTTTCCGTTTGGGAGTGTCTGTTTCTCTGCAGCTGTGTGTTTACAATCGTCTTGCTGCGCTGAAGCCTTCTCTGTGTAATGGTTTAAGTAAAGAGCCGCAGGTGCATGTACCTGGCAGGCTGCCACTCAGCTATTAGCCCATATCCATCGATGTCTGTTTGGGGAGTTGTCCTTTTACTGCATCATGCACAGCTCGACTTGTGTTTCCCTCAGCACTGATTGCTCAGTGATATGTGTGCTTACGGTGGATAAATTCCCATGCCTGGGCTGTTGTGCTTGTGATTTGTGGCTGTCACAGTGGATGAGCTGAGCGATGCACAGCTGCTGATGCCTCGGGGAGCAGCGAGCTGGAAGCACACGCGCCAATTCAGAAGGAAGCACCATATTACGTTTTAGTGGCAAGAGATATGGGTCAGCTTACTGTCCTGTCGCCAATTGTCTGGAAGTACACCAGCTGTCAATTAACTGTCACCTCTGCCCGACAGTCCCATGCTGAGTCAGCACTCTCCACAACAGTCACATGACCCACAAATGGATCAGTTGTATGTGTTTTCTTGCTGTGGACAAATGCTGAATGATATAGAAAGCTATTAGTCAGTTTTCTATGTTTGGTGTGTGTGCATTATAAGCTTAACAAAAGATTTGCTAGCAATCAGGTCTTTGGGTTCTTAGTGTTTTTGTCAATGGAAAAATCATTACATTGTGTTTGCTAACTCCCAAATGCAGCTGCTACATTAGACATTTTGTGTTGGTCAGGAAAAGAGAGAAAAAGAGTCCGATTTAATACAAAAACATTTTTTCTGATTAAATTAAGAGATCTGCTAACATACTCAAGCCAATATTGCCCTGTTCCTGAGATGAAAAGCCTTTGAGTGAGTAACTAATAACCCTGTATTGATCTAAATCTTGTCCCTTGCGCATGAAACTGATCTGTCTGTATTCACACACATGTATGAGCTCGAACAGAGGCACATCATTGGGGTGCAGCGTGGACAGACTCAGCGCCTCCCAGTCACTTGTTCGTCACAGAAACCTCTCTGCGATCCAGTCGATAGTCTTCCATTAAGAGGGGCTTGGCTGTCAAAGCAACCTGTGACCTCCTCTCACCCCCATGGAGCCCACTGGCCTGGCGTGTCCGTATCAATATGAATTTAAACCCATTGCACCCATCAGCTGCAATTCCCAGTGTCCATTAGTCTTGCGTATCTGTTTTCTTCAACTTGTACTATCGATTGTGGAGTGTCTTTTGCGTACATTGATCTCAAAAAAATGGACACGGTTTTGTTGGCCGTGTAGATCCTCCACTAAAATTCTCAAAGATTTTTATGACCTCTGCCTCTATTCCTTCTGATTGTGCCTCATTATCGACTTGATTTGTGTTGTTGTGAAATGTAGTCCTCGAAGGTCAGAGCTTTTCATCCCTGAGGCCACAAATGACCTGTTGTCACACACAAAAGAGAAGAAAAGTGACGGAAAATGGAGCCTGCAATATGCTCAGAGACCACAGAGAATAGCTCCACACATCTGTTAAAATGTGGCAGCTGCAACATTTAGGGACTTAAAGCACTAACTTTGTATGTTATTGGCCAAAGATATTTGAGAATTCCTAAACAGAGCTAGACCAATTTACAGAGCTCAGACCAAGTCCTATTGAGACTTTCCAGCTCTGCTTAGTTATGATGGCAAGAGAGTCAACTTTAGTATAGTACCAGTATTTCATTTAATGCACAAGACAGTTTGAAATCAACCAGATTTTATTGTTTATTATATGCTTGGATTTGCACAAAAAAAACCGATTTTTGTTAACACAAAACAAAAAAGCAGCTCACCTGAAACTGAAAGCACATTAATAAACGTGTATATATATATATGGATGCAGACGAGTAGCAGATAGTTCTCTGTCAGAGCAGCTGGTGACTTCATCAGATGCCTCTAGGTGCTGTGGCCCTCTCTGTGCTGTTGTATGAGCAGCATATGCTGGCTTTTGTCCCCTCGCTGCTGCAGTGACAGATGCACCACTAGGGGGCCTTTGGGGCAGTGCATTAGATATTCCTTGACACACACAAGAGCTGTTCCTGAGAGAGCGCAAGATGGATGACCTTTGGCTTTATTTATGTCACACCGGACCTTTTCATCAGATCCCCTCTTTGTAATCCCTCTGCCCCCATTCAATTTACACAGGCACTCTGTCGCTGCAGACCACTAAAGTCGACGAAACAAGTGAATCAATAAGCCCTCTGAAAGGCTGACGCGAGGACCACATCCCCCTGGTCACTATCCGGTTACACTTATAATGAATGGGCTGTTGTTTATGTTGTAAAGTGCAGCGTCACAGTGCCCTTTGAACAAACCACTCTCCTCCTGGAGTTTAGGACACCACTGGAGACACTTTTATAGCAAATCAACTGTGGACCCTTAAAATAAACCTTCCTTTGACAGGAGGCAAGTTTAATGATGATTTTAGTGATGATTCATAAACAGCTGCTGGTATGTATTTCTTAAGTGGGCAATAAAAGGACAAAATGTTTTAACCGGAAGTCACCGGGCTTGTCTTGGGAATACTCTTTTTATTTAAACGTGTCCAAGATCCACAAATGCACTTTCATTTTGTCTTATATAACATAGACTTTTTTCTTAACAACAACAACAACAACAAAAAAACCTTTGTGCTTGATTGTGTTCCCAGACCAGCATTGTTTCTGTGATGCTTAAGCCAAACCATATTTAAAAACTGAAATGAGATCTCACTGTAGGATCAAGTCACAACAATGGTGACTGTTTTATGCAGAGAATCAATCAAAGACAGAGCTAGTTTGCTATTATGGGTTTATTGTAGGATTTTATGGCTTCTTCTACAAGTCCAGTTTGTGATTGAAGTTCATCTCAGCATTGATTTTTTTGTTAATTGGCTTCTTTATGGCGAATAATATGTGATGGATGCAGTACTAGTTAAAAGGACATTGTAAATATTATAAGGTTGGTCCTGGGAGTTAGGGCGGCTGCTGTGTATTTGCCCGCAGGCATGTCTAACAGTAATTGGGTATAATTATTAAAACCATTTGAGAATGCACACAGAAAGCTCCGGGGCTAAACAGCAGAGTAATATTAATTATGAGGCTAATTAAACAACAGTTGAGATGTTCAGGTCCAGTTACGAACACAGCCAGGGCTGAATGATTGATATTGAAAACTCAGTCAGAGTTTTCACTCTGAGTTAAACAGATGAAAGGAGATATGACAACATGTCAGCTCCTCACAGAAGACATAATCCTTTTAGCTCAAACGCAAAATACACTGTTGTCACTCAGCACCATATCAGCAAGGTTTATGGAAATGTGACCTGTATTGTCTCAGTGTTGTTAATGTGTTTTGATTATGTAGGTGAGCATGCTTCAGAAGTATGAAGAAATAAAGATCTTGATGGAGGAATCCTCTGCAGATAAATTAAGTTAGCACACTTTTTTGTTAAAGCTAATGGGCTTAAATACTTTTTAGTTGAGTCATAATGTTTAATCACAGTGAACAACAAATAATGTTCAAACTTCAGTCTGTCTAAAAACATGGGCTGGTCAAACTATTCTGCTCCATGACAATATTTACCTGTGAATGCCATCAAAGAAACCCACATTATCAATGATTTTAAACAACAGTGGCCCTCAATGAAAACCATGTGCTGCTTGGAGAGAGATGGTCAAACTGTGCACTACACTGAAGGCTCAGCGTGGCCCTGAGGTGCACATCAGCCCAGAATAACTCCAACTCTTTGTAGAAACAGTGCTTTTGGCAGTAAGTCAATTGCATGTATTAAACTACGCCACAGCTCTGGCCAGTCATTGATAGCTCTAAATGAGTGCGTATGGAGTCTGGGCCCCGGGCAACGTTTTGATCAGGTTGGGCTCTAATGGGTTTCTCTGGGCCTTTGACAGACTAGGCTGGGGGTGCGGGGGTTGGCTGGTCATTTGAACCTTGTGGTTGCCCTGCAGAGTGCTCAGAACGCTGCGCTCACAAGTGTCGGACAACGGCAGAGTCAGGAAGTCTGGCGACTGTAAACTCCACCCGACACTGCCCGCATCAGTTGCACCCGACACTTACCATTACCCACACCTTTTTTATATTTATTCTGTGTGAACATATATGATTCTCATACAAATTAGACAATTATTATAAAATGTAAAATATAGCTCTGTTTTTCCAAATAAATGCTACACACAAACTCAAATTGTACGCTTGAAACCATTCGAGTTTATTGAGTAAAATGTGGGAGCAGGGGAGAAATTAGAAAAATTGATAAAAAAAGAGCTGTGCACCCTAAAGGTTTGGGTACTTTTATTTTACTCTGTTCCGAATCCTTTGTGCTTTGGATATTTTTCATTTAAATGCATTTGATTGCTTGCACTAAAAAACTAAAAAAAAGTGTATCACGTGTAACTGCAAAAAAAAACTCCTAAATGGGAATTTTGCCGTCATGAAACAGACTGAGCTTCTTTGTATTTGTAAATGAAAAATAAGTGACCATTTTGATAACTACTACTGCATTTCCAATTCTTTATTCTATTTGTTATAAATAACACGACCATTAACCAGGCTCATTTACCTCAAACCTAAACTTCTTAGGCTAACGAACATTCACGCGGCTGCTGTAAAGTCCACTGGTCCACCACTGTGTGAAACCCATTGAACACAGCACACATAGCCTGACTTCTTCTGGTTGGATAAAATGTCACAGGATGCCAGAAAATATATTTTACTCCATTTGTTGCAAAGCTGAGGCATCCATTACCAGCTGAACCTTCTGAAAAAGTGATGTCTGTTTGAGTGTAGAGCTGTTCAACCATCTGCTTACAATCAGAAAACACTAATACACTAAAATATAATATAAACAAATAAAATGTTGAGATACAGTCATAGTGGCAACAGCAAAATAAACATCAGTGTTTTGCTGTAGTCTCTTAGTAAGTATTCCTGTCCTTAAAGGATATTATTATTGTTGTTATTGTATACCTTATGCTTTCCCCAGTGTACACAGTGTAATAATGAGCTAGTGTACAGGGCAGCTGTGTAGGTTCTAGACAGAAAGCAGCAGAGGAAGCAGTGATTGTAAGTCAGCCTATAAGTGGTTGAGTGCACAGGTTAACAGCGCCAGGCCTTGAGCCGCTGTGACAGGGCCAGAGCAGTGAGAGGCTCCCGCTATGAACGGGGAAGTGACCCGGAAATGGGCCAGGCCTTTTAGGAAAAACCTTTACACAAGCACTAACGCAAGTCCACCTCAATATATGTTACTCGTTCTGCTCCTTGTGTTTTTGTGACGGCAACATGAAACACAAATGATCACATTTAAGCCCCAATAAAACACTTTCAAACTGTTTAGAAATTTCTACTTAGGGTTTTCTTGAACATAAAAAAAAACACAAAAACAGCATCAAAATGTTGTTTCTGGTACTGTAATTGTGGCTTCTTCCATTTTTGCTCTTTTTTTTTAACTGGTCTAGCATCTGACAGTGAAAATGGATATGATTGCTTGAGTAGAACTGAAAAGCTGTTTTTAAATGGAAATTACTGGCACAGTTTAGTTCTGACTGAAAAAGTCCATGAATATAGGCCTTAGTTAATCGCTGCATCTGAAACAAACATCCTGCAGGCATTTACACGGGTATATCGTTTTCTTCTGTGAATCATAGAAATTGTTTTTGCGTTTGCTTGTTTCTTTTCTGTTTGTTTTTTGCTTGCTTTTTTGTTTAGAAATTGATGTGGTAGACTTTTATTTTTTTGTTTTGTTTTTTTTTTTGTCAAAAATTAACAGCATGTCACCCATAACTTTGGGTTGGTTAAATATATTTTTTCAGCTCTGTCCTGCTGCTTTTAATTTAAGATGTTCTCATTTAAGATGTGTTATTTGAACAATGAGAAATCCTTTATGGTTATCTTCATATCTGTCTTACCCTTAAGTTGTATTTTACTAAAAGTATTATTCATTTTCCTTTACCTCTACTTACTCATATAACCTAACATTTAATTAAAGCTTTCTTAAAAAATTTTTTTATTCAACTTGTTATTTAAAAGTTGATCCTCCCGTCACTGCTGACTGCTGGCGTTCCGACAAAAACAGACCAGAGAAGAAATCTGACTGGAGCCTCCATCAAGTCATGTTACGATTAAAAAGCAATTTTATATCTCATTTTTATTGTAAAAAGCATGATTGTCATAATATACTCACTGTATTTACAGCTGAACAACAGTCTGTTGAAAGGTCAAGTGAAAAACAACTGGGCATCGATAAGGCCTTGACCCAGTCCCGCTCCAGACACTCACTGGACAAAAGAAACTCCTCAGAGCTACATTCAGTAATAATAATAATAATAATAATAATAATAATAATAATAATAATAATAATAATAATAATAATAATATTGGGGAAGTATAAAAGTGGCACATGCGTGTTGTCTGTGTTGATATGGTCAGATTAAATTGATGCAAAACAAAATGCCTGGCCTTGAGGCGGAAGAAATAAAAAGTCCACGCGCAGCACCGTCCAGTCCCGTGCTCTCAGTCACCGGTCCGCGTCCACGAGCCCAAAGCACGTGCCGCCGTGGGAGAAGTAGACGTAGGGCGCGGCGTGGTGCGCGGGGTAAGCCACAGGGAAAGGCACAGGCAGTAGGCAGCCACCGAGCACGCGGCTGTCCTTGTACGCAGTCTGTGCGTGCGCGTGCTTGTCCTCCAGGTCCGAGGACAGCTGCCGCTTGAGTTTGTTGCGCCGGTTTTGGAACCAAATCTTGACCTGGGTCTCGGTGAGCTGCAGCGAGCTCGCGAGGCACGCGCGCTCAGAGCTGCTCAGGTAACGCTTCAGGTCAAACGTGGCCTCGAGCTGAAAGATCTGCCGCTTTGAGAAGATGGTGCGCGTCTTCTTCTTCACCGGAGCTTTGGGCTCCTCCGCGGCCCGCTCCTCCTCGGCCTCTCCTGTCCCGGGACACGAGGAACTTGTATCCTCACGCGCCGTCTGTGCTGCATTTGCAAAAAGCCGAAAGGAACTTGGTCGTAAGTAAATTCCAACATTTGATTGAAAGCATCACAAAAGAAAACATCCTAGAGTTTGCCAAAGCACTCTGCTGTTCACAGATTAATGAAGTTTTTAGCAGCAGTGGCTCCATGTTTTAGCAAAAGATAAAAAACAAAAGTGAACAGGGCTCACCTGTGTCCCGTCTCCTCCGAGTATCTTTCTCCTCGTGCCCCCGCTCCAACTCCAAACAGCCATGTTTCCTCTCGTGCTGCTTCAGGTTAAGGATATGGTCAATAGTGAACGTGAGCTCTTTGCTCATGTTCCCGGGCATGTCATCAGCTCCTGCGTCAGTCCCCAAACACAACGGCGTCCGCGCGCTCCTAGCACCATCCCTCCTCAGTCCAGACTGGAGCTGTGCACCGCGCGCGCCCCAAACACAGCGGGTTAGCGCCTTCTGATTGGTGGGGCGCTGGGGGCAGATGAGGGCGGGATATGGCGTACGACTGGCTGCCAGTGCTCCTTAAACGCAAAACACGCGAGACTTTTGCATTGATCAAGAAATTCTTGAAGGCGCAGAAATGGCACGGGAAAATGCACATGCATTCTTTAATTATATGAGCCTGCACTAACAGTTGACATTGATAATTTTAAAGGGCCCCTTACATTTATTAATATGTCACTCAAATGTGTGACCCTTACCCCATGATTTTTTTAGATCAGATATTTTAATAAATCAGTTTTTATCCAGTTTATTTTCTTTATTCAATTCTTTACTGAGAGTAGTTGTAAAAGTGGCATTGTCTGAAGAATTACAGAATATTTTGTGCATACATTTTATTCACATATCAGTGTACAAAAGTGTGTACTAAAAATATTAAATTAAATGTGTTATTGAGCTCAGACTAACTCACAGTAGGCTAATCCAAACACACACCAACATCCAAATGCCTTTTAATAAACACATCTTGTCTTTAGAGATGCTCATAGATACATGCATATTAAAGTTTGAATAAACATCACAAAATAGAGCTCTACTTGTGAACATGAATCTGTGTAGCTTATAAAAGATAATAAATCTGGTGCTAGAACTGGTCTAAAGCTTTTTTTATTGAAGTCCCATTAAAGGTTCTTGAAGTCACACAAGGCTGGTCATCTGCGGTGTGATGAAGGACACTGGTGGGGTAAAAGGGCCACTCAGTGGATAGTTAATGGAGCTGGAGAAACCCAGTACTGTTGGTGACACTTGGGGAAGTGTCATAGATGTGTGGTTCTCGCGATACAACACAGGAACTCTGACAATCCTCTGTGCAGCAAAGGGGACTGCAGCACTGGCCTCCATGTCTGCCGCAATCTGTCTCTTCCACTTGTTCCTGCGATTTTGGAACCAGATTTTGACTTGGGTCTCTGTGAGCTGCAGCGCTGCAGCCAGACCGGCTCTCTCCGAGCTGCTCAGGTAGCGCTTCAGGTCAAACATGGACTCCAGCTGGAAGACCTGGCTCCTGCTGAAGACTGTACGTGTCTTCTTCTTCCTTGCCACTTTCACGTCCCCTGAGAGAGAGACAGTTTTATTCACCCATAGTGATTACAATATTGAAAAGAACCAAAACACAATTAGTGGACGTTTTGTGAAGTGCAACAACTTTAAAGGAATTTAAAGCACATATTATAAAACCAGGGCAGCTGATGGGGGTGGGGGGAAACCAGTACACGTCCCGGGCCTCAGGGTCTGGGGGAAAGTGCCCTCCTAGCTTTAGTTATATAAACAAAATATATAGGGGCCCACTGAATTCTGTCAGCAGGCAGAGTAAAAAATAATATAAAACTATGTTCTACATTTATTAAAGAGCAACAATGGAAACTACAAATATACTAACTTAGACATGTGTTCAGTTTTGTCTCTTCTGACACTGACTTTTGTCTTATTTTTTCAACATTAAACTAATAGGTTCATACATTCTCATCTAAAGGTATTTAACCGTGTGAATAATCCCCAGAGGAAAGAAGCATTTTTACTCAATATTTAGTTATTAAAGCATACATTACATTTACTTTTGAAATGTAATAGAGACACTGTCTTAAACACATTTAATCGTCTATAATGAGATCATAGACTCTGGAAAGCTTGGTGTCTCAGCCATGCACTGGACCCATAAAGGTTTTATATCCACCTCTTTCCCTCAATTATTTAAGACGTCCTTCCACCTCTCCAGTTCTGAAAAAGCAATTCTGGAGGATGCATTAGTCATTCTAAAATGTTGGCTTAAAGGTGAATACGTCCACTTGAGCTCACCTATCTCTACGCTGTCCTCTCTGGAGAAGCAGGGCGAGTGCGCATCCTCGTCCTCCCTGTCATCAGTGAACCTGTCTCCTTCTTTCTCCTCGGGCCCGATGCTGTCCTCCGCTTGTCCCGTTCCTGTGCCTTCCTCCCACAGAAGGCTGGCTTTGTGTTGCGGACCTGTGATAGAAAAACACCGTGCATTACACTCAAGAAGTTTGGGAATCGTGTGTAGACGCCAAAAAGTTGTTGTTTTACGCACGGCCAAGCAACGATGAAACAGGTCTGTACAGAGGAGGTGTTAAATACATACAGCATGTTGTGTCTTTGGTTTTTACATGTTAATAAAGAGATCTTAATTGCGTAACAACTTTTATAGCTATACTACATTGATGTAAACATTTTGTTCCAGTGCGTTTGGTTGATTAGAGGTAAAACAGTAGGGGTTGGTCTTAATCCAGATTATCCAACAGATAAGAAAGTTCAACCCAAACCCAGAGGTCGAACAAGGATAGGTCACGTTTAGGTCACAACTACAGCCTTCACATTACGAACACGCTCTCGCAACTCACTAAAGCGGTTTCTCACTTGTTTTAATCCCCCGCGGAGTCCTGGGAGACGTCTCCGCGTCCATCTCCAAACAGACCCTCTCCACTCGCTCCTTTCGCTGCTCCACGGAAGCCCTTCGGTTCGGAGTCCCCAGTAGATTATCAATAAAGAAAGATGTAGCTCTCGGTGAGGGACCCAGCTTCGACCTCGGCACCTTGTTGTCAAGCATCATGAAGGTCTATGTCCGCAGCTCGTCTTACGCCTTTTTAGTAATGTTCCAGCTCCCAACGATGAATTATTCCAGTGAACACGTCTCGTTTCCAGACTGAAATGCCCGCTCCTCTGTGTTAACCATCCCGTCGCCCGCTGTGGCACAGAGCTCGACTCGCTCTAATCCACGCAGTAAGTCGAGGTGGTTTGAAGTGCAGACAGGAAGCGGTGAGATTTACTTGAGAAAACTAGACGGCGTCTCGTCCTGAGCCACTCTTGTAGTCTGAGAGAGGCTGCCTGGAGGGAGCGAGAGATGCTGTATTTAGGTCAGCCAGACTCCGGCAGCGCGGAGATGCACTGCTGTCCTCGGGGCTACATGGGGATGGAGAGGCTTCATGAGGAATGGCACAGTACCGCCTATTGGCTGCATCTGTTTATGCACACTCTGCGTTTTCTGCTGCAACTTCTAAACTAACCGGAAAAAAGTCATTCATCTAACACTTTGAAAGTGTTCAATCTAGCTTCCTGAAAAAAATAAAACTTTTTATCAGTCTGTTCAAGCATGAGAAAAAAAAAATCACTTTTTTGTTTATATGTGGTTGAGAAAAATGTAACAATTTTCCAAAGTTGTTGGGACCTGCCCCCTCACTTATAATGGTTTCTACTCATGGTGTAAATACTAACTTTAAGGAAGTCCACCTGCACCATCTGTTGCTAGAGTCTAAAATACAGTTGAAGGCCATACTTTCCAAATGTATTTTGCCATAAAAATTACCTGGAGCCTAAAAGTAGCCCTTTGAGTGGCTCTAAGGGCACGTGAGGTGGCGGCCTGACACTGTGTCTGAGCTTAACATGAGTAAATGAGTGCTAGAGCTGGAAAATGTTTAGTCAGCTTTGAAACTGTGGAGTATAACAGTGTTCGTTTGGTGTAGTAATAGGATTGAAACTCTATGAAAAGCTTACTTTCATCTGTAAGAAGCCTTGGAGAAATAGTCAGAACATTCCAGGCGGCATGTTGTTCAGCCTCATTAAATGCTCTGCTCTCATGGACATATGACACAACACTGCAAAACATAAAGGAAATAAGCCAGAAAGAAACAGCTGCAGGAGGCTTGTCTTCGGTTTTAAAACAAAAAAAAGTAAAAAGGAGACAAAGTGTCTCACGGAAATCTCTCTTAATTGTGCTTTATTGTGTCACTAAATTAACTTTAATAAAGCCGCTTTGTAGTAATAGCCTATCAGCCTAATGCTCTGGATCAGTTGTAGAGCAATGCCTGCTCACATATTTAATGAATGTACTAAAGATACCAGCAGGAGTAACATTTAAACTCATTCATAAACATTTAATTTATAGCATCAATAAAACATACAAAATACTAAATAAATATTTTTCTTTATTTAGAAATCCTATATCTGTATAGTATCTTATAATGCAAATAATGTTATGTATTAGCATTGTTGAAATCAATAAAAATAAACCAATTTGGAGTTAAACTCAACCAAAGTCAAACTGTCGAGCTAACATCTTTGTCTGTTCACTCTTGGAGTTAAGCATAGTGTTAACTTCTACTCAGCATTTCATCTAAATAACAGTTTTTAAATAACGTGAAAGCCAGTAATCATAAAGACATTGAGCTTTCATATAAACGATGCCTGCATGACATTTTTGTTTCTTCTTTTTAAAACAAGAATTCTGTCAGACATGTTTGTGTGTGTTTGAGGCGCAGGAATGATCTAATGCATCTTTGGCAACAACGCCTCCTTAAGACCCGTCTGCCTCCTGCCTCTCTCTTGTGGTTGTCCAGAGTCTGACCGGGGCATGTTGAGGATCTCCTAATTACTGATGGCACAGCGGCTTTAGGGCTCCATATGATGCAATGGACAACTTAACCACCACATTTCCTGCTGCGATGGAACCAAGAACACGAGGTAGCCCAAGGAAGTCCATGAAGAATAACGCTGTTTATCAATTAGACTGTTACTCTGTAAATTTTGTCTAAATTTATAGCCGTAATGACGGTAATATAAGAAAAAAAATGTGTATTTTATTAAATTGAATAATTTTTCAAGGTTGTTGCAGCCTTTTTACATTTTTTTTACACATCATTTTATGTGGGGTTGAAGAATATTGAAAATTTCAAATGGAGAAAGCCCTTAACCATTAAAAATAGATTTTTTTCCATCAAAAAATATATACAAAATATGTATATTTTGTGTGTGTGTGTGTGTATATATATATATATATATATATATATATATATATATATATATATATATATATATATATATATATATATATTATCATATTATAGTATCCTTATAATTGAAAAAAAAGATTTGCAATTCTCATGAGAAACTGAGCACTCTACTCCTTGTGCTTGTTGCTTAGATTCACATCTCATTTATATCAAATGATAGAACATCTAATCCATATTGGATTAATCCTTTAATGTCTAGCGTTATGGTCCTGTATGAAATCTGAGAGTCTGCCGGGGAATCCTCCACATCATTATGGCTTTAATGGGCCACTACAGCACAGGCTGCTGAGGTCAAAGCCACGGCCCAGAATTCAATAGTGTATACAAGGCCAGAGAGGTGCAGACGTCCCACACAGGGGCAGCCAACCAGAAAGCCCCTTTACGCCACATTGAGCCAGGGGCTATTGACCAATCAGCCTTTTCTACCCTATGTCTCCACCGTCCTGCTTCATCCTTTCACAGGACACCACGAGATGAGATTTGAAACATGGCGGTTCCCTCTGGGCCGATGTCAAATAGGTCGATATTGAAGCAGCATGAAAACAGACCTCCAGACTCCCGCTGTCACCTATCAGACTTGTTTCTTAATCTGCATTTTATACCTGCTCCCAAACAACAAAAAGAACACTCCAGATTACAACCATTGAATCTGACACATACTTCTCCTGCTTAATCCCTATTAGCCCTCACCCCACTGCACCCAGAGCCCAGTTGTGTTGGGACAGACCAAAAACCATTCAGGGACCTTGTGAGTCGTTGAACACATTTAGGAAAGCTTCAGTTTGCACAAGAGGCCTGGTGACAAAGTTTGGTTAGTCTGAATTTTCTCTAAAAGGACCTCAGAAGAGAACCCATTCACGTTCATTGTGGAATAAACGATTAACTCCTGTTTGTTTAACCCCTGCACGGCAAATTAACCCCTGTTCCAGCTTGTTTGTCAGATCAGCACAGAGAGGGAAAAGCTTCATCTTAAACTGGGTTTGTGTCCTCAATAATCCTAATGTAATATCGTCTCAAAAACACAACAACTGATTAACTCTCAGATCTCATATTTCTCCATTAATGTCCATCGGGGCAGTCCCATGTGAACATGTTAAAGTGATCAATGTTAATCACAACAGATAAGTGCCATGGCCAGCAGGTACCATACACCTCCGCAGGAAGTTGTGACCCTTGGGGGGACGGGAGCCGAGCTGCACTTGTGATGGATTACAGGCCCACCCCAAAGACGAGGCCCAGGCTTATGGGACATCAGATCAATGAGAAAACATCAGCCTCCCACTAATACCACTAATGTCTTTAGTTGTTCCAGGAACCAAGGTCAAATGTTAGCTCATTATTAAGATGATTTTAGCTGCGAGTGTACAAATAATAGTGGTTACACTAGCAATGCACATACAAGCACCTTAAACCCTTCAAAGTGAACTAAATCTAAAAATATACATACACTCAATATGACCCTCGGCAAAGAGCCTCCAGAAGACAAAACAACAGAGAAACAGAAACGAATATGAGCTGTAAAAAACAAAGGGGGCCAATAAGCTTAAGAGAGGAATTGCGTGAGAAAGAAGCGGACGAGACTCAAGGTAGTGGCGAGAGCACTGGCCCCAGGTCAAAGCACTTCTGTCATATTAGCTTACACACAGTCTCCATAGTTTTCAATAAATCATGGCCCAGAAGGGTTCCGAGAGGTGCAGCCTGCCTGGATTACACACAATCAAGAAAACCCCTGCTATTTGACCCACTAAAATGGGCTCAGAAGGATTCATTCATAAAATCACCTCTGAATTTTCTAGTAACAATTTAAGATTATATTGAGGAATTTAGGAAAATTTAAGAAAAGCCACTGAGATGAAAGTAGGCTATTAATTTTGCCAACATTAAGCTGTGGGACAGGGACAGGACTAATAGTGAGATTATTCTTTGAATTTAAAACCTTATAAGAGCCTCACAATTAATAATAAATTGCACAATTAGTGAACACATTGGAAAAAGTGTTTGTGGCAATAATAATTGAATAGCTAATCACAATATTTTCCAAAAGGCAAAAAACTTAACGAGAGTTTTTAATGATTAAGTTGCTTTTTTAGCCGGTATTGGTGATCTATAGACTGAAGAGTAGCGTCGTGTCCGGACCGATAATACTAAGGGGAACGTGAATAATGATAGAGTCCACCCCAATGTTTGCTGCGGGACAGTCGTTTCACTTCCTCGTCACGCAAACCCCGTGGATCAAGCAACACGGGCCTATCTGAAGGGATTTCTCATCGATGTTTAAAAAGGGCCCGTGATTAAAAAAAAATAATAATAATGTAAATGATTTTTTTTATTCCCACGCGCAAGTGACGTTTTATGGCCCACAGTTGAAATTGACGTGTCCCCGTAGTGGCTTTGCAACAGGCTGGCTCCACACATACATAAAATAAAGACAAATAAAAGACAACAAAGACAAAGAAGAAAACAATATGAGAACAAGTTAGTATAATTCAGTTAAAAATCATATTCTACAATCAAAGTGTTTTATTGGTGGAAGGAAAGATATAGCTACATTGGACCAATTATTTTTTTTAATAGAGTAGGCAGAAAACTGGCGACTGGAAGAGAAACTCAAGAAAAATAGTTATTTTACATTATATATATATATAATGTAAAATAACTATTTTTCTTGAGTTTCTTGAGTTTCTATATATATATATATATATATATATATATATATATATATATATATATATATATATATATATATATATATATATATATATATATATACATATAAACCAGTAATAAACTACTGTAAGGCATTTTTTTTATTCACTTCATTATTTTAATTTGAGCGGATTTAAAGACCATCATTAAAGATGATAAGATGATAAGATGCGTTTTTTAAGGACATTAAAGATTTACGGGGTTAAGATGTTGCGTTTAATTGTTCACTAGAGTTTGAGCCTTCAAAATTTTCAATAAATTTACTGTAAAGCTGTGAATAAAACAAATAAGTTTGACAAAAGGACTTTTAATTTTAATCAGCCTGAATGCTTTTTAAATATATTTTTTGTGAGTGAATTCAAGTTTACCTTCAAGCCAAAGTGAAAACGTCAGCTAATCTAATTTACAAGCGCGTGAAATGTGCTGTAATGCGCACAGGCTAAAGTCCACAAGCCTAACGATATTAGCTAAACTTTCAACTAAATGTGAAACAACACTTGACCAGCAGCTGTCACTTTGAGATAGTGGCCTAGTATTAATGACACTATAACCAAAACACGTTCAAAGTTTAACTTTCACGTTCAACAAACACAAAAAATAAAAAATAAAAAATAAAAAAAATAATATGCGCATAATTAGCCTTGCAAAGCCCAATTTTAATCCCTGTGTTTGTGAAAATGAACAGTGAAACGTACCCTGAAATAGTTTTCGACTCTCACTGGATACACTTAATAAAAAACGAATGTCACACCTAATGTCAGTAGGCTACTGGCTTACATTTAGGCCTGCATTTTGTAAAGAAACTTCTCTCTTTGTGGAAGTAGCTATAACCTGCTGAAATACGACGAGAAGCCTTAAGTTCACAACCTCCTAATTATTCCAGGTTCATGTGTTTCTGGTTACAACAATACTCTGAATATTTCCCCTAAAAACAGAATTTTCTAATATTCTGTAGGCCTATAGGCTACAGGATATTTAACGTCTACGACACAAAATAGCTAAGTTATTTAAAGTTTTCCCGCAGAGAGTTTGTTAAAAGGTCGGCCATGCCTGTAGGAGCCTTAAAAATTGGTGGAAAATTATTGTATTAAAAAAAATTGTCTTTGTGATGTGGAAACACGACGGAGAGCACTTTGATTCCGTTGGTTGTTCGTGATAAACGCTGCTCTGGACTCTGTCTTTGTTGCACTGAGAAAGAGAAAAGTGACAAAGGAGACATTATCCCGAGACTCACATTGATTCACTTTGATTGCTTTGTTTGAGGAGTTGTGTCTGCGCCTTCACATCAGAAAACCACCAAAAACACGCCTGGAATCTGGCACAAAGTCGTTATTTGAGATTTAACAGACAACCTGAAGTTCCGCTGGGAGCCACACGAGGGCAGTAGTCTCCACAGAAACTCGAGGTATGCCTGCCGAATAATACACCTCTTGCATTTACATAGTCATTTTAGGATGCCGTTATTTCAGCCACGTAATTTCACAAATACAGTGTAATGTTTTGTGGGAGCACATTTTATCACCAATGTTGCAACGTGGAATTGTAGCTCTTTGGTAAACTATCAGAAGTAGATAGCTTCCGGTTTTAGCCATAATCAATTGGACAGAAAAGCAATTCAGTTAATAAATATCTTCATATCCGTCACTAAACTACAAAACGGTCTCAGTCCTATAAAGTCTTGGTCTTGTGTTTTGTGTGGTCCTGATTACAAGACAAAACTAACCTATATTAGCACCACCATTTTTATTTTATTTTATTCAGATACTATTTTAGGATCACATTCAGACACTTCAGTATTCTTTATCCTCCCCAAATGTCTTTTTAAATTATCCTTCCCATTGCTACAATATTTGTCCATGTGTATGATGCACAATGCGTTAATCTCTGTAGGCCTATGTGTTTTAGGAAATACATCTTTACAGTCACAGTCCATAATTTACACCTCTAATATCTCTGGTAAAGTTGTATGATGTTGTGTAGCATTTGCATCATTTTGTCACTTGATGGCAGTGTTACACTTCAGTAAACCACTGCTGGGTCTGTGCATAATTATTAAAGCTTTTGACAAAACATTTTAATATTTCAGAATAATATGAGTGAAAACTTACACAGACCTGAGCCACAAAGAGCTTTATATTCACGGGATGTAATATAAACTGCCCCAAAAAAGCTCACTTTGATCTTTGAAACTCTCATTAGAAACATAAATGTTCTTTGGGATGACCACATCTGACCGTGACACAGTAGTTTAATAAGGTGTTATGACTTTTATCACAGAGGGCACAGTTAGTATGCACATAGGGTAGACTATAAACTGCACTCAGGGGTATCCCGCCTTTCCCATTAAAGCTCTTGTGTTTGCCCCAAAGCTAATTAATGCGGGCTCATTAAAAGATCATTTACTTAGAAGGAAAATAGGAAAGCTTTATTTATAAGTAGACTGTACAAGCTGCTATGATGCAGAATGGCACAGACTGTTTCCCACATTGTTATATTCTTAAATCTTTGAGGATAAAATGTCAAGCTGTGCTTGTATTCATAGAGCCCAAAATCTCCAGCACTCAAACAGAGGCCCAACACACCCACTGCTTGGACAAATACTTTGCGACCCAATGTTGTTTTTGTTCTCCATCGGTATCACATAAATTAAGTTATGAGTTTTTGTAAACACTGTTAAGACAACAGTGTCATGGCAATTTCACAGCTTTCTTGGGGCATTGTGTTGTCGATTAAACTGTTATTGCTGTGTCTAATAATGACATCCAAGACACATTAAGCATAATGGCCCCTAATGACTTTTTGATGTCTTTGTCTAGCTCCCATTTCTTCCACTGCAACATCACGGCGTAGACTCCACGTAATAACTATGACAGACAAGAAATTCCAAAAAATGTTTTAGCTCTGAAGTCAGAGAATGATGACAACATTATAATTTATTCTTAACATAATAACCTTTGACTCTCCCTCCTTTACCCAATGCTAATCCCTCTGAGTTGATTTTGTGCAGGATTCCAAGTGGGAGGATTTAGTGAGCAATGGCTTCATAAATCATCATCACTTGAGGTCAGTGTTGTCCTCTCTGCAGTGACTTATAACTCTGTGTCAGGGTAAAGACAGGCTAAATCCCTGAGCTGTCACTGAACACATCAGAAGAACACTGACAGAGGTGTGTGGATTTATAATGCTGCCTTCAGCTGGTTGAATTAGGGCTCCCCAATGGTAGTAGAAGAGCACTCTGCAATTCTTTTCTCTTATGGCACATCAAATCAAATTAGAGCTTATTCTAGAGCTTAGGCTCAGAGATTCTCCTGTCATACACAGCAAATCAAATAAATAATAGCGCACAGCCATGTCCCTGAGGAGAAAAAAAATGCTTCTATCATAATGTTAATTAGTGTGACTGTGCTTTCAGACTTTCAGATGGCTTCTCGAAATGAGCGTGCAGGGGGCAGCAGTCAGGATCCAGCCTCCTTTGCTCTTCTTCTTCTTGCATCCCAGGCAAAATTGTTTCATTCTCCAACACAAATCATCTTATTCAACAAGATGTAGATTCAGCAGAGAACAGAATGGCATCACAGTCCTCTGCAGACAAACCAACCTTGAAATCTGAACACAAAGCAGTACAATACAGTTTTAGAAAGTGTGTGCATTTGAATAGTTTCAAGTGGAGTAACTCTTTATATCACCCAGTCTAGTGTTAATAGCTTCTTGCAGCCATTCATGCTTATAAACTGAACTGAGAAGTATGTATTCTCCATTGAAATAAGTTTTTCTGATGTTTAATAGGTTGTGTTAAGGTGATGCACCCTGCATCTTTCATGTTCTCCTTAGAATATTTATACAGTCTGCTACTGCATTAGACATCACATGAAGTACAGCCAAACAACATTAGAAACCTTTTCAGTCCATCGTGGCTGCATCAGGCCTGTTCAGGGTTGATGTGTGCCGAACACAATAGCTCAGTGGCCTTTGCCTCTTTCACCAGAGTCCCAGATGGTTCTTCTGTTCTTGTAGTGATAGTTTTATTCTGCTAATGGACGAGCCGGTTCTGGGCCAGCTACAGCCTGCCCTCCTTTAGACCTGTCTCCTAACAGTGCAGCCCCGTGGTCTGCCCCAAACCCAAAGTCCCACTCTTTCCTAAGAAGTCCTGCATTTCTGCTAGTGCAGTTTGTCTATTGATATGCATGATTTTACTTTAAAAAATGGCTTCAGAAATGGCCTTGCTCTCGGACAGTAGAGGGACTACTGCTTAAGCCTTAGATTGCAATATTTCCTAGTAACATTTTTGTTCTTTTCTGGAAATTAGAAAATCAATGGCTAAATCACTGTCAGTGCAGATAAGTATTTTTTAATTTGGCCTCATTATTGTGCTGTTCAGATGAGGTCTTCAGCGTTTATAAATGTACAGGGCCAGTTCCATGAAGGATGCCATGATGGGTCTGAAGAAAGGAGATTTCTCTGTAACTACAAACCTTATTAAAGACCAGATTGACTAAAACGTTTCTTTAAGAACAAAGCTCACTCATAAAAGACTGTGATACTCTTTGATTGTTTGCAATCACAGAACACATTAGCAATGCAAATCTGCGACTCTGCCATCTTTAGTCGTGACTTTAATAACCTAGTCTTCTGAGCAAGTGCCCTCCTGTGAGCACAGGCCTTATATTATGAAAACTGTCTTATTATGAAAGATTCTACAGTGGGGTAACCGTGTGCCTGTAAGGATGAATAACCCCAATCTCTCTCAATGAGAAGTATTGATTCACAGATATAAGCGCTATTGCTGCAAAAGTGCACATATAATAGCAGTTCTATGGAGACCACCAAATAGAAAAACTGTTCAGAAATGAGACAAAGATTCTTGTGCGTGATTGGCTCAAAGACCAATTAACTCCGCCTCATTAACTCTGAAAGCGGCCCAATCAGCTGATGACATCACTGAAAGCCATTAGCTGCCGTATTGATCAGCTTAAAGAAGACAATTCATTCAAGCGAGAGGCGGAGAAACAATCAGCCAGACCCTAAAGGAGAGTTGTGTTAAAAATAGATAACAATGTACAGCGTAGAGCCCATGCAACAGGAATCCTCTTGTTGATCATTTCAGAGCCGGTGTTCCCATCACATCTCAGCACTCAGCCTGTAATACAATAACCAGTGTTTTCTCTTTATGGCTCTTGTCGATTTTTATGGGGGTTATTCCTTTGTAATGGCTCCTAGTTTGTACGAGCAGTTCACTGGAGATGCTGTCAAAAAGGCTTTAGATGAGTAAATCTAATTTCACTAACTGTGAATAGTTGCTGTTCAAGGTCTCCAATGTCTACCCTCTTAGATGTGCTCACTAAAATGCAACATTAACAAGACACTAACTAACTAAATAATCTATTTTTCCACATTAAAGAACATTAGATTTGTACTGTGTGGGTCGTGATTAAGAGGCTCATTTGTCCGGGCCGCTCCGTCTGCTAAGTTTCAGCCCTCTGACTAATTAAGTAAGTGGGGAGCACTGAGCACTGAGCACTGGCCGGCCCGGGGCGCTCGCTCTTACCTTTTATGCTTCAGTGAACAAAGTTGCTTCCATATGGATTCTAATGGTGGAGGACTTGTTACCTTCTTCATGGTACGCCTCACAGAAATTGCAATTGATGTTGAAATGATTCTTTAAGATTTATTGAAAAGGGAAGTTCCTGTTGAGGGAAAACGGATTATGTAATGATTACCTGATGTAGTCTTCTTAAATGCTTGTGTGTGTTTGGACAGCAAGGGCTTATAAAACTGTATATGACAGTAAAATACATTTCAACATAGCTTTTCAGTTGATCCCCTTTTTGTATTTTTTTTCAGTGAAGTAAACAAGTGAATGAACAAACACAACAAGCATATTTAGCTTTAAAATGTGCCTAGGGGGCACTCTGAATTGTTTAGTGAAATGGAAACACAGCTACTATCTCTGCTGGGAAAAAAAGAGGAAACTGCAGATGGAAATGCAACAGGCTGCTGTGTTTTTTTTTTTTTATTTCAATCTTGTCTTTCAAAGTGAGTCACCACCATGTTGAGTCCAGCACTGAAGAGGTGACATTAGGATCAGACTTAATGAATCCCAGGGTGCATGTAGATTTCATGAGTGCAAATATAATACAGTCATCATAAATGACATGAAGATTATTAAAAACCCCTGAAGCAACTCGAAATCCCTTCAGTGTAGACTTGTCTTTATGCTTTTGACAGTTCTTCATGTTTTCCACATTCTCTGAAATTGTAATCTACTACAAAAACACACCATTGCAGTATTCTCGATTTAAAAAGATCAAAATGTTCCTCCTTTAAAAAAATCAAGGCTTTTGGAACAAGGTTATGGAGCGCTTTAGAGTTTATTAATTTCTCTTTGCCGTTGATGCCTCTTTGACACACTTAAAACTTGGATTTTCCCCAAAAAAAACAGATATGTAATCTAAGTTTATTTTCTCCCAGGAGAAATAATAGTATACTGCCTGGTTTTGTTTTCTTGATTGTAAAACATGCCCCACGGACTGCAGCAATCTATGATCTTACCTTTTTGACATAATTCTTTTCCTCTGGCTGTTGTCCTTCGTGTCCAAACAGAGGCAAAGCAAAAGTTTGAGCAGCATAAACCTTACTCTAGGATGAATCCTCAGATGGTTGTGGGATGCTGAGGCATTTGAATAAACAAGATCTGCTCTAATCCGAGTTCAATGCACACAGCCTTGAATTGGTAAAATCATAAGCAATAGTAACACGGATAATAAACCAAAGCTACTCCTCTAACCTGTGACTAGTCTGTCTTTGTTTAAAACAGAGCCACTTTGCTTTGTTCTTGTTCCTGTTTGGAGAAAAGGTAATGATGCACCACAAAATGAAGTCTCCATTTGTTGCAAAGCAGATGGACTGGGACTAGGATGTTTCTGACATAACACTGACGTCTGTTTCAGTACGAACTCATTTACTCCAAAACCTATCACTTACTCCTGCTTTAACACAATATTTTAGACTGAACCCACAGATACTAAAACAAATCCAGAGTTCAGACATTTAGAGTTGGTGAGTCAGATAAGACCCCTCTCTGTGTGTGGTTGACTAGAAGAAAGGGCAACAGCAGGCCGAGCATGTAAAAGCTGTTCAAACCCTTTCTGCACATGATGTCTGTGACGGAGGCCGCCTTGCCTCATTTCCCTGAGCTTTGTTCACACGAGAAGGAAGGCATGGCACAGTTTTGTAATTATCCTGCTTTAGAAAGCTGGTATTAAAGGGGTTATTGTGGTCCAAAAATATTGCAACATACATGTTGGATAAAGCAATGGAAAGGCAGAAAGACAATAACACATAATCAAAAATTTCAAAAGTTTCATTGTCTTGTAAAACCTGTATCCTTTTATAGGGACCAACCTCTAAATTTATTCTGGAGCTTTTTTAATGCTTGACTTGCTGTACTTATTTGATGTTTTATTGGCTTCTGCTTCTGATTAAACAACCTTTTAATCCTTTTATAGATCACCTCTTTCTGTTTCAATCCCTTTATGAATCTTAAGGTTGAGGTTTACTCAACAAACCTGTGCTGATGTGAAGTCAGGTTTTTGCTTCATTGGACAAAATATACTTCCTCATGTTAATGCATTTATTTTCTGCAGTACTAACATTAGATGGAAAACTGGAAATGTGTTCCTTTTGATAATATTATGAGCAGAAAATTCAAAAATCTAAAATGATAAAAACCTCAAAAAAAGAGATGACCATAAGTCAGGTGCTGTACTGAACAACATGGACTATCCCCTGCATTTGGCTTTTGAACCACAGAGAGCAGCCGGTGGATGCCTTCTTAACAACTGCTATAAGACTGTTCAATCAATCAGTCTGAGATGACTCTGAGAGTCTGAGATGAAGTCAGAGTCAACTAATCTGAAAAGACCTATCCCCGAATTTCACCTTGGGAGGTTTGCCAAAGTTTGAACTTGATTTAAATTTTAGAAGCATTTGACGGTACCTCCAACATCTATCATGCACTGCTCTTGACTCAGTGTCAGTCACAATCCAGTCAGTGAGGATTTGGTCTTGATTACTGTGGTCTTGACAAAAACATAAAAGAAAACTATGTCACAAGTTAAGATATTCAAAATGTGCAGTCTTTCATTCAAGTTGTCTAGTCTAAATGCTGAACAAAACTGTCTCAAGAGCTGTACGTTGTGCACCTTTGCCACATTGTGAGGACTGTGTTGAAAAATGTCTTTCATCACGCCTTTGTATAAACCAACTCTATCTACCAGCTATCCTTGTACACTTCTTTTACCTGCTGTAAGTTGGCAGTGTATTACTTGTTTCATGCAACACTTGAGCGACTGATGGAATCTGTGTGTGCGGTAAATCCTTCATGCAATATATATATATATATATATATATAATAATATGTGTCGTAGGGAATTCACTTTTACAAGGCATGCAAAGAGACTGAGACCTTGGAGCATTATGTGTCATAATGCGTTGTAATTTGACTCTCATTAGAAAAGGCTGGCAGGAGTACATGTTGTTCAGTTAGCTCTGTCATTACCTTGAATAATACCTTGTATTGTGTCATTAGCTATTAGCGTACAACTAAAAACCTATTTCTGTTTTTAAATTTACCACAAAAAAGCAAGCAGAGTGTGAAGCAAATAGAAAGTTGTGGTTAATTTTTGCAACAACATCCTTGAGTCTTGATTTAAGAGCTCTACCTTGATCTCGGGGCTGTTACAGAACTAATGCCACCTAAAAGGGGTAATCAAGGATAAACAGGAGAGCTCAGGATTTCGAGTGTGTTTACTCAACTCAAAAAAGTGATTAAAAACACAAGCCCCTCTTTGGGTCTTTACATTTCCTTAGAATCTCCTCAGTGCACTGGGCCTATTAATGTGTTTTTTATCCCCCGACAACAGGGAGCAGAACATGTTTAATCTGGGATCTGGCTCAAGATCTATGGAAGTCTTTAATCGAAGTAGGAAGACTTGTGTCGTTTCATTACAAAAAAGTGAGAGGATGGAATGGCACGTCTAATATCTAATGATAAATGTCCGTTGTTTGTTGCCACATTATTGCAAACATAGGCCTCATTTAATTTAGTTGCCCCAGACTAAAAAGCCTTTGTCCATGTTCCATGCTCTACCCATTGATCAGAAACAGTATTCACAAAGTCTGGTTTACCAACTGACAGATAACATCGAGGTAATAATAGCCACATCTTATTTTCTCTCCGCTCTCCTCTGCTTCACAAGTAATTATCACCAAATTCAGTCTGTGCTGCAGGTGAATGAGTTCAGTTATGAATAAACCCTACAAAAAGGCCTCTTCACATTGGTGGACACTGTTACCATGGAAAAAGTTGGTTTGACGAGCTGTAACTGTCTTTTTTTTTTTTTTTGCAACAGACTGGTAATGCCAGAGCCGGGGTTTTGTGCCAGTCCCTGTGGCCCCAGCTCACTGGAGCAAACAAAGCAATAAAAGTGACTTAAAGGGGTGTTAAGGACCTGTCTGCGCCTTTGTTCTGTGGAAACCTGTTACTACCAATGAACAATCATAAATACAGCAGCGGTTGAATTTGAAACTCTGTAAATGCAGGATTTTTATGTCAGATTTTGCCTTCAAATGGTGTACATATTTTGAACAACTCAAAAGCGATCTGTTTAGTTAACACTTTTTGATCCTCTGTTTACTGGACAGGGCTGGGGTGCTGCGTAGTTGTGAACTCAGCTGTGAAAGAGTTACTGAACGCATTCTCCATCATCGTACGACAGCTGCAGCAGGATGTATGACTGGCTCGAGTCGACACATGGTCATCATTCATCACACGCTGAAACATGCATTAGCAGGTCATAATATTTTGTCTTTACATCAAACACTGCTCACCTATTGCTTTGGCACCACAGTAAATAAGTACACAGTTTCTCAAAGTCTATCAAACGATTATTTTAACTGGACTTGAGGTCACAATCTCATGAGAGCTAGCCCTTATTTCCTCAGTGCCCACGTCTGATTTTTAGCAGAAAATTGAAGTCAGTCAGGTGTGGTGCTGCCCTAATCCTAGTGTACTTTCATCTTCCCCCAAAAAATAAAAAAAATAAATCCTGTGTGAAGTCTGTCATCTATTTAGGAGAGTGCAGTGCAAAAGGCATGAACGGGATGTTTACTCAAAAATGAGGATGTCAACATCAATTTGTGCAGGTAGACAGAGAAATACTCGAGGATTAGACCTGGGGACATGACGTAATAAGACACACCCGCACATTATAAACAAACAGGCCATGTATTTAGCCCAGTCAATTATATTATTAGATCAGAGTGACCACTACAAATGTGATCTTTATTCTTAGAAATAAAATTTGGCAAGCAAGTTATTCATTAATCTGCATTTACTAGAAATTACCTTATGAGGGAAAATAATCTTGTTCCCTTCACATTGATGCACGAGAGTTTATTTGCCAGGTTGCACGCTCTAGTATTAATGTATAAATATCTCTTGAAATACTTCATGTAGACTATTTGTCAGTCTCTTCACTTCCACACTTGGTTGAATTAATGATAAATGCCTGCTTCCCCGGTGACACCTTGACCTTGGTTTAAAATTCCTTCTGTTTTTCACAAATTAGCCCACATTTGCAGTAGTGTAGAATCTCTTCACCTGCAAAAACACTGAGTCACTGCTATTGATGCTATTGATTGCAAACCCAATTAATCTGGTGTTTGTTTACTGCCCCCCTGAACGTTAAAGCAGAGCCCAAAACACTGTCCTCAAAGAACCTTTGTAGGAACATTTGTTTATTGGCTTGTCTTGAAAAAGTTTAGAGCACTTGTTTCAGAAAGAATGAAAAGGCTTATTATCCCAGCCCTGTCATGGTATATTGTTGTTTTGGTGAATCCCAGATTGTTTCCTCACTCTGCTGATTCTGTTTATTCAAATACAGACAGATATTCTTTCGACTAGATTTGGGGGAACATAAATCTTTGGTGGCAGTGAACAGCAGCCCGGCACAGCAGCAGCAGCAGATGGACTCGTAACCCTTCACAAACAGCTCCTGCCGGCTCAGTCTCAGCCACGCACACCAATAAGAAGGAGGCAGAAGAAAAGTTTGGTGTGGGAATTCAGTTTGTCTTGAGCCCTGCCCACGGGGAACATGGGGAGTGTTAGATTCTGAGACAGCCAGGCCCCAACATCAAACCCGCACTGTCCTCAAAGGTCACAACCAGAATCACACAGACATCTGCCACTCTGCGTGAACCCGCAGTTTTCAGCTCATCAGCGGCAATTTCCCTCTCAAAGTGCAATCCTATGACACTCTCAACATCAACACCGCATCTTTGTCTGACAATCACCTAAAAGCAAGAAAATGAGATCAGGAAAAAAAGGACAAATGAGGACACAACTGTTTGCACTGAGACTGAAACAAACTTGCTTGTTTACAGCTAATTGTGAGATCTCCATTTAAGAAAAAAAAACAATACATTGAGCAAATCCATGACAGACACAAAGGGCTATAATGTTGAAACACTACACAAGAGGTTCACAGATGTCCTGTTTTATTTGATTCATGACAGCAGAAAGGCAGCTTAAGCAGAAGAAGGCTGTGCACTGCATGTGGCAGAAATTAATAAACGCAAAACAGAGGTAGAGTGTCTAAAAACCAATGCATGTTTGAAAAAAAAATAACAATAATTCTCTTGAATATCATGAAAATAAAAATGTTTATTATCTGGAGCTATGGTGCTTAAACAGTTTAGGGTGCAGTCATGTTTAAAGCATCAAGCCTTATGAGCTCAAATGTCTCCAAATCTTACATCTACATCTTATCCTACATGCCATAGGCCATTGTTTAATTTGTCAGTAGCTCAATGAGAAGGATCACCTCACAAAAATATATAGCTATAAAAATAAAAAACGATCAAATAAATGATCCGCCAATGTATTCATTTGAGAAAGACAAACCACTGCTTGGTTAAACTTTCCCTTAATTACAGGCTTATCACACAGAGGGCTGTGTGATCATTGGGTTTGTGCAAATTAAAAAAAAAAAAAAAAAAATACACAGCACTGGAGGAACAATGTTTGTTAAATCAGTTTTCATAAAAAACATATTGCACAGTCTATATCCAGAGCAGCAGGGAGTCAATGGGGGCTCATTATCTCATAATTGCCCCGGGGCCATGGAACAGGCTGATGCGGCCATGTTTAATCAATGAGGGGGCAGGTGAAAAAAGTATGGCAGCAGTAACAAGTGTAGTGCTCCTTAATCAGAGGGTGGAGAGCCTATCATGAAAAATATCATCTGCAAAAGCGTGTGGAGGCCATCAGTAATACTGCCATGAGAACCACGACAAGACGCAAAGACGTAACTCTAGTGGCTGTGTTAGTCACCTCTGTAGTTTGTCTTTAACATATATTTCCTTTAGGATCATATGGGTCACATTTAAAAGGACTTTTTCCAAGACTTGCAGAGGATTTTGTGGAAAGCGTGTCTGAAGTCCCGGTTGAAAATGGTGTAGATGGCTGGGTTCAGGGAGCTGTTACAGTAGCCAATCCAAAAAAAGAACTTAAAGAGAGGGTCGGGGATTTTACACGAGTCTCTACACACTCCGTAGAGGCTGTAACTAAAGAAAAAGGGGAACCAGCACATGACAAAGACCCCCATGACCACAGCCAGGACAAAGGTGAACCTTTTTTCTCGGGCCTGGGACACCTTTTTTTGTGCCAAAGAGCTCCTTCTGCGCTTCCTCCGGGACATGAACAGGTCCATGGATTTGTTGCTGACCCTGGAGATGCGCGTGGGTTTGGATTCAGAGCCTTGCTTTATGCTCTTGGTCGTGCTGGGATCCCGGGGCTGTGAGTTGGGCTGACCTTTGCCCTCTGATGAGGAGCTCTCCTCCAGCTCTGCGTCCTCAGTCTGTGGCCCTAAAGTCACTGTGCGCTGGCTGGGCGTGGGTGGACACTGGCAGTGGCCGTTCTCCCCCCGCTCTCCCTTGCTGAGTCCGTTCTCTGTCTGTGTGACACCATCAGGCCCGGGCTTCTTCCCAGACATGCTCCTGGTCCTGGTTTTGGCTACTTGGTAGATCCTGACATAGACCAGGACCATGATTAAGCAGGGCGCGAAGAAGGACGCAATGCTGGATGAGAGGATGTACCAGGTATCATCGTTGAGCACGCACTGAGCGTCGCTCTCGCCGTCGATAGAAATGAGCGGCGGGGACGAGATAAAAGCGGAGATGAGCCACACGATGACTATGATGCACTTGACGCGCTTTGGAGTCCGCTTCAGGTTGTACTCAACCGCCTGCGTAACGGACCAGTAGCGGTCCAGGCTGATGGCGCACAGGTGCACAATCGACGACGTGCAGAACAACACGTCCAACGCCAGATAAATCCCGCACCAAACTTTACCGAAATACCAATAGCCCATCAGCTCATTGGCCAAAGAGAAGGGCATGACCAGTGTGGCAACAAGGATGTCCGCCGTAGCCAGAGACACCAGGAACAGGTTCTGCGGAGCTTTAAGCGCGCGGCTCGTCAGCACCGCTATCACCACTAAGATATTTCCAACAACTGTAAAGAGAATGAGGAAACTCACAAGAGCCGCAATGCTGGCGATGGCCGCTGATGAATATCCACTGTCCAGACTCCAGGACGCGTTCAGTTGGACAACAGTGAACGCGTCCATCCCGCTGCCGTTTAGTGAATCCATAGTGCTGTAATTATCCCTTTCTCACACCCAGCTCTTTATTGAAAACAGAGTCCACCTGAAGCGCACATCGCGCCGCATCTTGGTGTCAGTGAAGTCACCCGAAGGGACATAATGCGCGCATAGCTGGGTGCTGTCCAGTGCCTTCCTTCAGCGTCGTGCGCTCTCGCTCCTAATGATGCCCCATGTGTTGTTCTCAAACACTAGCCCCACGCGCCCCGCCCCCGCCTCAGCGCACATTATTACACTGTAGAAAGCCCTCGCTAAAAAGTTCCCACTGAACGAACCTGATGAATGTAATTATAATAAACAAGAATACAAAAAACGGTTGTATATCAACAAATGAGATCAAAATGCCACAGCTTTTAAAGATTAAATAAAGGCGTTCAATGTCCTGAATGGGGGCCTGTGATGTTTATACAGATCCCCAGCCCTTGGTCAGTCTGAGAGGCTCAAAATTATTTTACTCTTTAAATATCTGTAGGCTATCTGCTGAATGATGATATTCACACTTGGTCACATGATATCTCAAAGAATTTTCTCTATGAATATTTCTTTTCCTCCAGGGTGACTTGAGAGAAGCGTCTGGGATTCCAGAGTTAAGCCAAAGCTGCTCCTGTGTAAATGTGTGTACAGTATAGGGTCTGATAGGATTTTCAACAGCGTGGCTTTTAAGGTGTTATTCTCATCTGTGCCAAATGTGTCAGTTTCATAATAACTGTGTTACCAAACGCTCGGGGCTCCTCAGGGAGAGACACATTTTTTTTCAAATCGGAATCATTTACTGGCAGGAAAATACCTTTGTCTTTCCATTTTTCAAAGATTAATGGAATCAGTGAACATAGAGAAAATAGGCCTTTTAATGACAGTAGGTGACACAGTTTTGTAGCTGGGAATATTATCTGTCTAAAGCCTTTTGACTTTGTCTTGAGATTGTGTACTGTTAACGCACAGTCAGCTCTGTTTAAATATTTTAAACCTAAAATTAAAGACATAAATCATGTCTCATTCCCACTAACCTTACAGAAAGTGACAAGTTGCCTCAAATAAAGGGTTTCTTCTCCACAGAACAGAGCAGCTAGTATTTGGACTCTAGAGATGATATCAGATTGTAAAGCTCTCGAGACCACGTTTGATTGATTCCAAAGCAGTAAAGAGTGCAGCTCAGTTTAGTAGTTGTCAAATAAAAGTTAGCCATTCAAAAGAAAGGGTCGAGGATGACTCACCGCCTTGCCTCATCCCGAGTATTCGTCCGGGGATTTGAACCCGTGACCCTCTGCTCGGAAGCCGACCCTCTTTCAGCTCGGTGTGTCCATATTGCCACAGAAATATAGTTCCTCCTCATTGAAAGATTCCACAAAGTTTTCTCTCAAATATAGCACACTTGACTGTAAGCGGGGCTCAGGTTAAAATTCCTGTTACTATCTTCATTAATATTGCATTGTGTATCATGACATAAGCTTAATAATTCAGTTTGGACAGTATTTAAATGCCAACTGTCATTATGCATGTTGTTTAAGAGCAGGCACTTTTCTTCAGAGGCAGGTGGCGGTGACTTGCAGAGGTTAAGCTGTGGACTACGTAGGAAGTGAGATGAGCTGACAGCCATCAAACACAATTTTCAAGAGGATAGGAGAGGATGCCAGTGCTTTCAGCCATAATTACTACTTTACACATTTGGGCCTTGACTGTCACAGTATATCAGCATCTGGAATTGAATTGGGTTTTTGCTCAGGCAATGCTGGGATGAGAAGAAATTAGCAGCTTTGCAGAGAATGGTGGACATAAAGACTGTAAAAAGTGTGGAATTAGTATGTAAATGGGAATCTGACTTGACATATAAAGGAAAAAGGCAAAACTGTGTTTGTCTCCGCTAACAAGACAGTGGTATATTACTAAATGAGCACAAAGGCACTTGTGAGCCGTGACAGGGGACTGAGTGGGAGTGCGCCGTGAGTGAAAGCTCACGCAGCGCGAAGCCATTCTGTCGCCTCGTCACCGTGGACAGCATGTTTTCAAAGTGTCACATCGAAGGTGTAAAGAATGGACTGGATTGGCTAATCTCGCAGGAAAAGTTCAAGAGAATTTTCTCGGATTTAGTGAATTAAGTCTTCTTGGTACAAGGCTTTCTGGTTTGCTACAGTTTGCACTCCAAAGCCACCATTATCAATCTTTTTTTTTTAACACTCTTTTTGTCAGCTGGTGTCTCATTGCCCTTGCTTTATGAATTCAACTTTTTCTTTTCAACTTTCATATGAACCTTTTCTGATATTCCTACAGTTTTGAGGAGGTCAGATTAAACAGGCCTTGAGGTGCCTTGAGCTCAGAGATCTCTTGATAGGAGTAGCTTGCTCTGTCTATAGGTATTTATGGCACAATTTGTCAGGACTGACAGAAGAACACCTATCGGCCCCCTACCAGCAAAGAGCTATCTAAAGGTTGAGTAAATTGATATTTGTGTTAGTAAATAGTTGTGAGCACACAGTCCTGCTTGTGTTTGCGGACATTGTGTACTTACAGACCTATGTTTATGTGCTCTATGTCATATGCATAGTACATCTACACTAATCATACGTGACTTGTTATTGTGCATGTATGATCCAGACATTCAGGTCAAAATACAAAAGCATCTTGTCAAGTGTCAGGGTTAAAGCATGTTGATAATGCAGAGTATTATCACACATGGCTTCATTAGCACTGCTGTAAATAGTCATAAAACCACAACTGACAAAGAGCCCTTCCAGCCGGGGTTTGTAAGATCTTGCATCTGCTCACTATTTACTGTTTCAATTAGCTGTTGACCTAGTCCACCGTTATCGCTCACGTTAAGTGCACTATAATTCTTCTTGGCTTGAATATTAATTGGCAACGGGACACAAGCAACCACTCTGGCGACACAGTGTTGATCAACACGTCGGGAGGCGCACACACGCATGTGTATTTATGACAGGTCTCTCGCGGTCATCTCTCACTGCAGAGTAAAATGTGCTCCGTGAATATAGCAATAATTGTAAAAGAGATGGTGTGTGTGCTGTGTGTCGACTCAGATTCACGTCAGATTTGTCATCACTCCAGCCTGGTGCCAAGGAAAATCATCTTCATTAGGCAAGGGCCCTCCACATGAACCTGCTCCCATGTGCTGACTGGTCCATCTTATCCTTCATGGACAGAGATGGCCACATCGTTGTATGTTTAGTGTCAAATTGTATTGTATGTGCATTAAGGCCTGAGCTGTGGCAGTTAAAATCATTCAGTAGATCATTCAAGATTTTAGACTTTTCCACTACCTGATTTTTTTTTTGCCTTGCTTTGTCCTGACTGTCTTGACTCCACTCTCCCCCAAAAGCAACCTTTCCTGCTTCTCCACAAAATATCAATACATTACACTAAACTAAGCTTTGCGTTAGCTTAGTGTTATAGCTTAGCTGTGACTTCAGTGTGTTAAAAGACATATTTAGCGTTAAAAATACAATTTCTCTGTTTTATTGGTAGCTATTAAACTTCCTAAAACGTTATATAGCCAGTATCAACCAATGGGAACGCTCCTTTTTCAAGCATGTAATTTGTGCGAGTATTGATTGGCCATGGTTTGCCGGTCCTGTGAAAAGTTTTTCATCTATTAAAAACCTCTATAATAAATAGTAAATGGCAATGGGAAGATTTTTTTTTCTTTTACAATATACTATTTGGGGTTACTAGAAGGAAAAAAATCGCATCACCTGAAAATCGAGAAACGTGCACGGACACTCTGAGCCTACAACAACACCAGAGTGCTCCTGCGGCATCAGGAGAACATCAAATGACAATTCCAATATGAACATTGTGTATTAAGTTTTCAGAATGGGCTCATTAATCAGCAGAAAGAGGTCTATGTAAAAATATAACATCATTATTATGCACTCCCTTCTGTGCATTACACCTCCATTGTTTTAATTAAATCTAAATGATTTTCACACCGGGTGACAGCCTCCATCGTTATAAGGAATATGTCCATTGTTATTCACACTCACTAGGGCACCAAAACTGTATTAACCCACAACTGAAAATAGTTCTGTCTTTGCCTCTTTCAAATGAAGTAAAGATGTTAATGAGCCATTATTGACCACTATTCGTGATGCATTCCCTCCGGCAAAGTCTCCTTACTTACTCATCTCCAGTGGTTAATATTGTGGTCTATAAAAGCATGAATAATTTGACCATGACTATACCCTGCCCCCCGGTTTCTGTAATGAACCCTCTCATAATGATCACACAGCCTGCCAAAGAGCCAATGAAACAAATAAATGACGCAGGTCGGAAGCCTCGTGGCAGACAGTCGGCATCACTTTGGTTCCGGCTAAAATGGTCATTTAATGAGAGAGGCGTTGAATATGGGTCAGTGCGTCGCGATAATGCTGTCTCTGTTCTGGCTGGCTGGGATTAACAGCTGATCGATGCCCCAGCAGCCCAGTCCCATTGTCATTTTGGATCTATTACTATGCTAAAGGCTAACGGCATTTACACAGTGCCAGTCAGGCCCTCTGTTCTCAACACTGTCCAGCTGCATTCTGAGGCAGTTTCTGTTGCTCCCAATGATTCCAACTTGAAACCAGCCTAATACCATGTATAGTATAAGATAGCATGGATTTTTGTTTATATATATATTAGTCTCTGCTTATGTATGTTAATTTTACAAGGCTGTTTAAGTCTAAGTGGCAGATACTTCTTCAGACTGTTGCTTATAAATAACCTCTGTTTATGTTTTCTCTGTCCACATGTCTGAGCGTCCTTGGGGAGGCTCCTGAAGCTAATAGCAGTTGGCCTCACAAGCAGGCCAACTGAGAAGACACTGTTCAAAGGGAAGTGTGAAAGTTGTCTGCGGGACCTCTGGTACAGTCTGGCAGCCTTTGAGAGCCTTGTTGAATCTTGCCATAGCATCAGTTGACAGTACAACATTTTCTGGTCAAAGTCAGCACCACTCTGATTTTGTTGAAAAGCTGACAGAATACAAAGCATAAAATGTGTTGTTTCCCGTTTATCCAGTTTGTGAATGCTATAGTCTCTCTCTTTCTGAAAATGATTGACTGAAATGAGACAGGACAGTGTTATGAAATACATCACAAATACATTTTTTTCACTGCATAAATTACATTGCGTCTGGACAGTTGCAGATGAAAATCGACACTTGACCATTTCATAGGCGCCGACAGCCGTCAGATTGTGATTCTACTTTGAATCTTTGTGATTTAACATTTTAGTCAAATAGACACCCATCTTGTTATTGCTGTGTTAATTGGGTCTTCAGTCCATTCCCTGTTTGTTCTTTGGCTTTTGGTTTTGTCATAATCCGGAGGGAAAAAAATCAGGTACAGTCAATATTTGATTATGACTCACTCGAATGTAAATGAGTTTGCTTTGCAACATTAGCATAATCAGACTGAAATATGAGCTGATGCATTTTCACTTGGGCCGGAGATGTTCACATAAAAGGTCTCCTCGGGCACTGGTCACGCACTTCACAGTGTCCCTGTTTTGTGATGATAAATCCCAATCTCAGTTAATAAACTCTCATTTAAATGACTTGTCAATACACTTTGTAATAGCTGTTTATGCTCTTTATCTTCTCTATTGTTTGTAGGAGATAAGCTGGTCGAGCTTTGAGTTTTTTTTGTTGTTTTTTTTAAGAGTGATTGTTATTCAAGAGAGAAGCCAGTCGTGATTCTATTTCCATTATGCACGTCTTTTCTAATTCAATCAAACAGATACAAATTGTCCCTCTCATAGAAGTGTGACTCATGGCGTATGAGTAACACAGTAAATGAAGACGCTTTGGTGGGCCCTCAGGCTTTGAGATAAACTTACTTTTGTGTTACATTCTCTACAGATTTTCATCATTTACAATTGTGACAAAAAAGTCTTCAAATTATTGTGATAATATGTGAACTTTTAGCTGTTTTTTAAAAAAAATTAGGAACAAAGATAAGAGCCTTTTTGTGATTATTTTTGTCCCAAAACTCTTCAACTCACACGCATCACAGCAGCAAATGTGATGCTCAGCCAGACACCATCTGATATTCCTGGACTTATTTTCAAACCAAACCTTGGCAGCCTCACAGGTCTGTCTGCTGGGATCATTGTACTGTCGAACGCCGTTTTTTTTCTCCATGGATTTTCTATGTGCCATGAAGGAGGTGGATAGTTTTTAGATTGCAGTAGTCACTAAAATAACATGATCTTTAGAGAACCCACTTGTAAAATGATCAGACACTTGAGTCTCAGAACACTTTGGGGCTTCATCCCACCGAGCGTGAAATGGGATCTCAGCAAATCTCAGGAATCCCATCATATCAAGCGCAGATGAACCATGCCCGGGCAGTACAGTCAGATGGTTTCATTGAGCCATCAGAAAAAATCAACAGACAAGTGGCACTGGCATGGTTGATATGTGTGGATGATAAAATTCCATAGTATTTCTTACCTGCTGCTTCTTACAGTGTGTGTGTCAAACTGGCAGCCATTAACATAGCCGTGTGCTACACCAAAAGATAACACATACAAAAATATTCATATAATGTCCCCAATTGGTTCAAATGAGCTGATTTGTTTGTGCCTGAGATATGCTGCACACTTAAGCAGATGGTTCTGTCAGCAGTTTACAATTGCTCTAAAAGAAAGCTGACAGTTTTAAGGGTTGACCTGTGGAGTGTCCCACTGCGTATTTTTACTTATAAGTACCTCAGTATGCTTCTATTTTATCCCCAAATCCCAATGAGGCTTAAAACACTGCCTACACTTGGTCATGGCACTTGTAAAGCTTCGACAACATACTTTCATGGAATTAGGTCTAGTGTGCATCAAGTGTAATTACAGCTATCATATTTTCACTGTGCCCAGACGGATTTCCATAAAATAATGTTGTTGGGCTTGTTGGTCATGATGATGTCGCTCTTCTACGGTGGACATCAACGACCGCCGGACATGCTTTCAGAATCTTCAGAAGCATATGTGTGAATAATGTTTGCCACTTTGTCCAAATGAAATGAAACATGAATCACTGGCGTCGTTCTGATATCTCCACAAGCGGCATCAGTCGGGTGGCCATCACTATTCCGAAAAGGTAGTGCAGCAAAATTGAATTCCCCCACACAACAATAGCTCAATGGGATAACAATAAACCAGCACAAAGTGAAGGTTAATAGATCTTTGACTCATTTGGCTGGTGCCCTCCTGAATTAAATTCTGAGAGGTGTTGCCTTACTGTAAAATTTCCCATTGTTAGACCTGTTAAAAGATTCCTAGGGACACATACATTTGCGATTAAGACCACCGAGGCAGTCTGTACGTCCTAATTATGTGTCACCGTGTCAACAAGCATTAAAAGATAATAAATCAAAGTCTGTCTGCGGGATTTAATTAACGATTGGATTGAGGTGAAAAGGTTTTAACGAATGTGACAATAGCCTTGCCAGCCTTCATTTATGTCATTTTCTTTCAATGTGTAGGGAGTCAAGGCCTGCGTCAAAAAGAAGTGCAACCTCAGAAAAGGGCTTAGTCACTGTTAGTTCTGTTTGAGCGCGCCGTATTCGAATAGTGTGAGTGGGCGTGGTCCCTACCCCAAGGCCAGGTTGTTCTTCATGATGCATGCTTATTCACAACCAACTCCGAAAGCAAACCTGTGCCTGATCTACGAGCGCCTGACATTTTACATTAGGCAGCGTTTTACCTCCGCTGATGTATCCTCAGATGAGCTACCTCCCGACAGAATCCCTGCCACAGACTCGAGAATAATCCGCTAACATCCTTCTTGGTTCCATTTCTAGAAAGCTGCTTATTACTTTTCTTAATCCACTTTCCCCGCAAATACTTCTTGATAATAAATTGATTCTGTGCCTGATAGACAGCACGCTCTGGGTTGATTAGTTGATTAGGCCTGTTATGAATCACACAGTGCATTTCATCTTCGGAGTTTTAATTAAAACCAAATATCACAGTAATGAGCTTGAAAGTATTGAGATGATATTCTTCGAGTGCTAGATTTGTCCGACCAAGCCTTACTCCAAAACTCAAATTATTGTAAAAGTTATGCCCTCTTCCTGGTTCTCTTAAAAAGCCTCGGGGCAGTTTGAAGCTGGCCCTTGGGGTGGAGGCCCTAATTGAAAGAGACACAGAGAACAAGGCAGCGGTATCTCCCCAACTTCAACCAATCATGAGCTGGATAAATGTCAAGCTGAATAAAGAACCTCAGGAACGAAGGACCTTCAAATGTCACTAACGACTGCACTTTGGAATGAAGAGAACATAGTGTAAAAAGAATGATTACAGCAGCAGAGTTATTAATACTTTTCAGCCTTGTGCTTTGTGTTTAGTTTAGTTTTTACTCAAAGCCAGTTGATAATGGTTTTCCAACAAGGCTCAGCAGGCTTTTAATTTGAAACATGTAAAGCAACACTGTCACCTTAAAAATATTGTCTGAAATGTATGGCCATATTCATTTTCATTGATTTATGACATGAATAATCACTTTTTCATAGACATGCTGATGTTAAACATGAATCTCACCATCACATCAACACAACTCTCTCCACGATGTGAGTTACCAGCACTAACCTTTCACTCACGGAGACTTGGAGCTTTTTTATTTTTTTGCATATCCAGTAAAAGGAGAGTTTAGCTGGTTTGTGCAGACGTGATGTGCAGAAGAACAACACTAAGGCAATCAGGAGCTTGTTTAAGTGGAGTATTTGAAATGCTGAAAAGGTCAGAGAAAAGTGTTGCCTTACTCTCTCTAAATGTGGAACTCTAAACGCAATTGGTTGTCGTTTCCTAAGCTACAGGGGTTTTTCTGGTCATCTGTCGGCATGAACATGATGCTCTGACGGTCTAACATCACAACATCTGAAATGTATGGAAAACGATGCGTCAGTTTCCAAAAATAAAGAGGAAAATCATTCTTTTAGATTAAATTTTAGATCTAAGTGACAAATAGAAAAAAACATATTTCACAAGGCACCTCTAAAATATCACTGTATTTTCTGACAGCGCAGGTTCGGGTTCGTGTCTATAGTATAGTAATGAAAACACTAGGCAGCTGCCTCTTAAAAGAGACATAAAAGTGAGTCCTCATTGAAACGGCCTGTAGATGTTCCTCCAAAAATTTAATCCAGTACATATTTTTACAAAAAGAAATAAGTGCAATGAAAACACAAACTCCTCTCTATCAAAAAGCCAGAATTCCTGCAGCGTCTTAAATCCTTTTTTCCGGCAGCAGCCCCCCGACCCACCGAGGGCCATAGACTCAGGTTGGTCTCTGGTGCAAACAGAAAGGGTTTCAATTTAAGTGCTAAACCATGTTTGAGTGAAGATAAGTCGCCCCACTAAACCCGAGGATCAGTAGTCAAGAGGTTTTCTCACTCTCTTACCAGAGACAAGTGTCCATCTGCTGCTACTGGCTGCTTTCAGAGAGAACTACCACTTTCTCGATACAAACGTTAAAAAAACACTGCTTTCTGTACTTGTTTACCGACAGACAAAACTTTAAAAACCTTCCACTTGTTACTCGGCCTTACACTCAGCTTTGGATTTTGAAATCAGTATTTTCTTTGAAACAACCATTACCGGTTACCAAGAAAAATAAATCCTGCTTCCAGTATGACCCTCTGAATTCTAGTGGGGCCTTACTTTTTTCCATTTGTCTGAGTGTTAGTAATCCCTGAGCAATACCAATAACCATCCAAGCGCAATCATATTAGTGCAAACACATTTGTCTCGACTTCTCTTCTTCGGCTGCAAGAACTCCAGAGATGTGGCTTTGGTTAAAAGGGAAGGTCATAGGTCATTGTTTGAAAAGTAGAGGCACCTGCCCATGTCCTGGGACACTACTCTAAACTGCCACAGTGATGGTCACTAAGGAAGCGCCCCTGCTGTCGCTGGGAATGTCCACCTGTCAGATGAAAGACAAACAAAGAATACAACATTTACAGTGTGTGCACTTAGGACGCTCTAGGCACGTTCACATTACGGTTTGTGCCTGAAGAGAATCTATCGTGTTTTAAATCAATTTACTCTTTTTTCTGCCAAAAAAAAAGCGTCTGACCAGGCGTCCTAATAGTACCTAATGGTCTTTGAATCTATAAAAAGATTATAGATTTAAGAAAACAGTATTCCAAGTTTATAGCCTTTTTTAAGGATATCTGCTATTAACCAAAACTGTTCCTGGAAAAATGTCTTTGTCGGTTACTTGGCAACCAGCCCTTTTTAATAACTGCACGCTCGGTTCAGAACACGTCAAATCTGAACCGAGGTCCAATGGTCACAGTAATCAGTGATTAAATAAGCATCTGGACAATTACATAATGTGCGTTTGCACTGACTGGTCTATACTTAGAAGAGAGTGTACTGTTCTCAGCAATAAATAGCAGCAGAAGAACATTGGCACTCATTGTTTGTATTTGTTTAAATTCCAGCTATTTTGACCTGATTACCTATTTTGAAATGTGCAAGAATGGACGCAAAAAAACACGTTGAAGTTGGTAACCAGTGCTATACACTCAGCGTTATGCTTGTTCAGGTGAGGTCAAGACCTGCTATTTTTACAAAAATGTAAAAACGTCTCTGGCTCCATTAATGTGTCTATTATTTCCAGCTCCAAAAAGCGATGACGCACTCACATTGAACCGACAGACACAGAAGCAGAGTTTCACAAACGCCACCTGTTTTGACAGAACTCCATGTTAAATTCTCCTCGGTTTCATGATAAAGGCTTTAGAAGTCTCCCCAAAAAACAACCTTTGGTCAATTAGTTTGAATGTATGTTTTTTTTTTATTTTTTTCTAGCAGGTCACTAATATGTTGTCACATATAATGCACGCAGCCCTTTTGTCTGTTTTTTATGTTGCCCTCGTCACATCAAACAGTTTAGATCTAGAACAGTAACTTTGATGGTTGTTAAGTGCACCACATGTGCCTCAAAACCTCCATTATTACTCATGGAAAGTTCATCATGGCAGCAGGACAATGAGCAATGTAGCAAAAAACAGGCCTAAAGAGAGAAGTAAAAGGTCAGGACCAACAGCAAATTAAATGGAAAATGTTTAATATTAAATGAATTAGCTCAATTGAGACAATGCCTTATTCTGATATCGTCAGGCCTGTGTGTTCGATGCATGGGGAAGCACATCTGGAAACCATTTCTGCGCCTGACTTGTGAAAGACGCATTTGATAAGCATACAGGACAAGCTCTTAGACTTTTATTGCCTGGGGGCTTAACTGCATTTGCCATTGGAACATCCTAAATAGGCAATAATGTTGACTCTAAAGAGAGGATGCAGCTAAAATAAACACCGCCTCCCCGGGGCCAACCATTAACCGCCAAAGACAGGAACGAGACACTCCTGCTTCTCTCATTTGACTCCATCTTTCATCCTTTTTGGAATAAATGATGATATTCTTCTGAAAATCAGCGAGTTATTTCAAAGATCACTGCCACCCCACTGCGCTGAGTCACACTGTGCACCACGCTGCTCGCTGTGATAAACACTCTGCGTTTAAAACAACTTTCTCTGACACTCTTCTGTCATTCAGCAACACGCAAACAAACACAAAGTTAGACGAGTAGTGGAGTAGTAGAACAGCAGCCATTGTAATGAAAACAGGCGGCCAAAAAGGTGAACTGAATGTGTGCTGAAGTGGCCACGTAATGATGTCACAAGTGGTTTGTTGTTGCACTTGGTCCACTTGAGGATTTGTGCTTTTCTGCTGCAGCAGAAAAGCACAAATCTTTGTCGTTAACAGCAAAACGGATAAACATCAGTTTGTAGCCTTTTGTGCTCGTACGACAAACAGGAACACAGCTTGGGTTTAAAGGTCAACTCTTTTTGGACAAGTCTATATTCAATTACAAGCTTTGGTGCATACTGGCAGCAAATTTCAGAGCAGTTAGCAATCCTGTCTCACAGCAACAAGGTCCTGGGTCCAAACCCCAGCCTGATTTAAATTAGCATTAAAAAGGATATACTGTATCTTCCTAAAGCAATAAAAATAAAAAGTATAGCAGGTGACATTTAACAGAATATGACAAACTTAAGGAGTTCAATGTTTCTCCCCAGAGCCTTCAATCAGTATTTGTCTCAGCGCTGATGTCTCCCGAAGCTGTGAGGGTCTGAATCATAACCACAGATGAAGACGCAGCCCCAGGGAGCGTAACAGATAATTAGACAGACAAGAGTGTTTTCATCCAAATCTGTGCACTATCACAGTCTCAGTACACAACGACTCCGAGGAATTCATTGGTTTTCAATAGCCGTTTTGTTTGTGAGGGTTTAGAGCGAGTTGATAGTTATCCAAAGACGTGGTGGAGAATATATAATAGAAACTTTTATTTTCAGGAGAACAATGTTTTAATGAAGGCTAAAAAGTGCCTTTCTATGCACACCCATAACAATATATTAAACTGCTGTCATAATATTTCATCAAATGTAACCAACTACAGCTGTACCATCAGTGTTTGGATTAAAATGAGAAAGCGAGAAAACGGTGTTCGTTTCTTTCTGTTAATGCCTGGTGGGCTTTGGCTGCATGAGGCACACATTAGGGACTCTAATCGAGTTGGGCTCAACGAGGCCGATGACCGAGGCCCAATGACCAGAGCAAAAAGGTCAGCGGCTAGAGTTTATTGGGTTGCATTTGGGAAATGCTACCAAACCCTGGAGGCTTTGACCATTTGCAACAAATCACTTCAGACACATGGAGCCATCAGCGGCTATTTGTGGAAGCGTAACATTTACTCGGAAGCACCGAGGGTTGTAGGTTGGAGCATCAGTACGAGACTAAACAGACCATTGTTGAGCGTTTAGACCCGACACTTGCTGCATGTGCCCCTGAGTGTATTTGAGGCCTCTCTACAGTAACCCCACAGTGATATTATTGTTGCAGCAGCAGCAGCGCCCTCTATGGCCAGACACCTCCTGAATAACTTATGCCATGGTTACCTAATTTCTGACTGCCCAGCGCAGAATTGATTGAAACAAGAAGAAAAGAGTGAGATGAATAACAATATGGTGTGGTCAAGAAGACAATTAGTGGATCGATAGTCTCTGGGAAATCCTGCAGTATGTCCTCGCCGCAAATGAGAGACATCGTATTCATTTGATAAACATTGTGAATGAGAACAACAAAATGATATGTAAAGAAATGCTGTTGTAGAAATGTTTTATGAAGCTTCATTATCAAATATTCAAAGATTTCTTTGGCGTTTGTTCCAGACAAGAGAAATTAAGGAAATGAAATGTAAGTGTTTGGTCCAGTGGTGTCACAGTTAATTGAATGAAGGCCCACAGCTGTAACAACAAATCAAATAAATCACTTGCCTTTATCAGTGAATGTTATAAATGATAATATAAGTCTAATGCAACCTGTTTTTTATGTTATTTCCTGGGGTCCAAACACGTATTGTTGAGTGAAGCGGGAGTCAAGAAAAAACTCCAATTATGATTTAACATGAGGCACTCTGGACAGCACACAGATGCCCAAAAGGGAACACAGTAATATATGCAGAGTTGGAGAAATGTTAATGCACTTTGCAGCTGATTTATGAATGTTACAATTAAAGTTGAGTTATTCCAAAAAAGCAGCAGCACTATGAACTACCCAGAAGAAAAGAATGACTTCCTTTGAATAATTAAACAGACTGAGATGTTTCAATTTGTTTGAACAAGGCAAAGCACAGTCTGAATCACCATTATTATGTTCATATTCTGCGAGATGACACATAATTCAATATAAAGCGCCACTGAATTTCCATGGTCAGTGCCTATAATGTGATTACCCATACAGTATACATTTAAAGATCCGTTGAAGTCAGAAATGCACCAGTCGCACACTATTACACAAGTATTTTTACATCTCACTGTATGGCACCTAATAAGTCATTGTTCAAAGCATTATCTACATTTAACCAGTAAATGAGCTTGAAGTATGATCATTGATAACCCCCCTGGTCTGTCTGACATCTTTGTCATTTTGATGTAAAATGTGCCAGTCTCAGGAATCCCACACGACTGATCTGGTTTTCTGCCCAACAAAGGTAAGGAAATGTGTTCCTGTAAAAAACACCATTTATTGTTATATATCAACTTTTTCAGATGTCAGGTTCCCATTGTCTATACTTTCTGTACAATGCAGACAAAACCTACTCCCCAGTAAAGTACCAGCCTATGTTTAATGCTGACCTGACACCAATAATCAGTGGTCAAACAGGATGAGTGCAGCACACAGTGGCACCTGTGTGAAAAGTGAAGTTCACTAATTATGCACATGAAGATGACTTCCCGGCTAGTGGCTTAAAACTCCACAGGGCATTTGAGAAGAAAAGTCAAATTGGTTCCTGGGGGTGACATTAGCCAATGAAAGACAAAGGTCAGTTGAAGGATGTTTAAATTGTATTTTACTCAAATGGTTTACAAATGACAAGAGGGCAAGTCCCCTACATTTCGTAACTTTATAAACTGAGCACGCAGGAAAACATGAAACAGAAGTATAAATCATTTACAACAGGAGACGAGCCCTGAACTCACTCTGTACTCTTTACTGTACATTATGTCACATTCACTGACAGGCCACATCACGTCCCTTACACAAACATATTTACTGTGACCCAGGTCGACAAACTAAAGGTGGTAAAGTAAAGTAACAACACTAACAAATTAAAATTTGTTAAAATCATACACAATATTAAATTACACTGTACATTAAGCCAGGTTTGTGGCTGAACTTGCATAAATAATAAAACTACAGTGGTCTAAAGTATTTCTGATGCTGTCGACTAATTGCATTGAGTAAATTCCCTCCCTTGCTTTGCATTCGTGCAGACATTTCCACAGTGAATCCTACAAGAAGCATGAAGCTGACAAAAACACTTTGTGTTTCACCAACTGCTATTTATAGTTCATGTATTAGTCAAGCCATGGCACTCTGTAGTCATTATGCACAAAGTGAACATTTATGCAGAACATTGTGATTAAACTGTTTGTGCTCATACATTTGAGCCTGATTAGTTCAGTTGTGAGAGTGATTGTGAATATATAGAGTACAATACATTAGTGTTGTTCTGAGGCGTACATGTACGTGCATGACCAACCAGCATCTCTCCAATAAGAACTAAAAGTGAATGCCGTTTGCCCTGGGCTGAGTGAGCTGTGAAATATCTTGGTGACTCAGCTCTGGACTGGCATGTCCTCCCTTTTAGCTCTGGGCTCTGTCACTGACATAAGGTTGTTTAATGAGGGACCCGAGTCCACAAATGAGCATCAGACTGAAATGGTCCTGTTTTGAAGAGACTCTTTAACTCTTTGTTGCTCTGAGATAATTTTTTATTGTAACACAAGATCTGAATGCTGCAGACAAATTCACAAATGAGTGATGTCTGGATAAAAACAGGGGAGGCTTAGTCCCACATTTGAGAGTCTTGAGTCATAATTTGAGCAATGAATTCAATGTGGTGTTGCCTTTCTTCTCAGCTCCAGAGTGTGGAGGCCCTCCTGTCGACCAAGGGCATGCTGGGTACCCACTTTGTGAGCGGTCTCTGTCGCAGTGATGTCAATCTGAGCATACTTAGTGGAGCACTTTCCTGCAAGGATACCAGAGACAATGTAAGTCAAAAAGCTTTATATTCTAATATAATAATGATGGAAACTGGTCTTAAAGATAAAAGTAGTAGAACATTTTTGGACAAACAGCTTTCATTATCCAGGTCTGACTGCAATGTGGCAGAGATGCAGCCTTCGACAAACGCTTTTAGACTGACTTTTGTGCAATTTGTCTGGGTTACAGATTTTAACTAATCAGTACGAGTTTAATGAAATATCTCAAGCATTTGCTGTCTACTGAAGTGTGTCTGACTTTCACAGTTGTATAATTGTCCTGTTAATGCTATTTTGGTTAAATTAAAATGATAAATTTATTTTTGTTTTGAAAATGTAAGGACATTGAAGCTGACAGCTCAGGGTGCAGCTGAATGACCCATAAAAGAAGCAGAATGACACTTCTGTCAGTGGCCAAACAAACCCGACAGAGTTCATAGTAGCGCATGAGTCTGCCCTCGCTGCCAAAGTGACGTTTACCTTTTGTGACCGAGGCTTGGCACAAAGGTAGAACACATGCAAATAATTCAGCCAGAGCTTTTAAAATTCTCTTCATGTGCTAAATACTGGCATATGTGCGCAGCACTTCCATTACCATAATGCTTCCTTGTGTGAAATCAAATTACAAGATGAGGTGAAAGCACGAAGCAAAAAAGCCTCACTTGTAAATGAGCATAACTTTACGAAGATGTCTGCTGCTCGTTGTTGCTCTGCATCTCATGTTATCAGGGACTTGAGAAGCAGCTCCTCAGAAGACGAGCAGTGGATCCTATCAGTGATTCCACAGCTGTGATGCTCGTGGCCTATGACTCCCGCTCAGTGCTCAGATGGGACCCTCCTCCTCCCAGGTGACACATTAATGAGGCTACATGCCGCGAGAGACGGTGAACTGCTGACATCACTTATTAACCTTCCTCATGAAGAGTGTCCATATTCTTGAACACACTGACGCAGATAGTTGCCTTCTCTGTCAATTACAGCTGGGTTCTGCGGCTCACATGACGAGGACACAGCTGAGCTAACTGTGATTGAGTAAAATAATTGTACAAATGATAAAATTATACAATGGAGTTACAGTCCAGTGAAGCTCTATAATGGGCTTTTATTTCACTCTCTTTTATCTAGTCTTTACAGAAAGATTTAAATTGATTAATGATATATATAACATAGCTTTTCTATGAACATTTAAAATGCAGGTTCTAAGACTTTCAGAAATCCATGTTTTGAACTAATGAGGGTGTTTATTTACACTGTACAGCTGAAACAGAAAGCACTTATATGTTTTGTGATTTTGAAATTGCATGATTATTTTGGAAATTCACCTCTACTACTATTTATCCTCTGTGTGTACTTCTCGTCCATCTGACCATTGTGGTCGACTTAAGTGGCCACACCGCTGACCTGAAGCACTGCCCAAAGATCCCTGAAATTACCTTCATCTAAAAATATGTTTTTGATAGCAATAACAGTGGATACATTTAATATTTTAACTGACCAGTGATGGCCATTAACTATAGATAATACACAGGCTGCTGAGTCTGCACTGTAAGCAGTGCTAGTGACAGTAGCCTTGAGTCAAACTGTGCAGATGTGGTAAATGATGCTCACTCTGTGCTGGCAGGTGAGCAGATGTCCCTCGGGACCCGGGGCCCGGTTCCTGTAGCCCCAGTTCCATGTAGTTCAGCTGCTTCTTGGATGTGGGACTAACAGGAATATTCACATAAGTGACTGCTTCACTGCGAAGCCTGTCAGAAACCCCTGCTTCCGGTGAGAAAAGAAACACAGCCCCTGAGGATCAGAGTGCAGTCAGTCTGAAATGATTTTTGTTTTTTTACATGGGTAACATTATAGTTTTCAAGATTAATCAAGAATATATACAGTGTCCTATTATGGCTAATTAGATAAGTTAGTAACTGAAAATGCATCTTATACTTTTCCAATACCCCACTACCACAACACATGGGATGTACCTGGACAGATCCAGATACATGACTGTTACCAGAGGCTAACATTTACTTTAGTTTAGTTTATTCGGTCAAGCAAAAAAAGAACATTGAGTATTTATTTGGGTATCAACGCAGTTGATTGTATCATGCAGACAGCTTGACAAGGTGTCAGCCTGAACTCTCCACCTCCATCAACAGGGAAGCCTTTCCTGTCAAACACAAATTATAGCCACAATGTTGTCTTTAAGTGCATTGTCACTGTAATTTACTGCCTGTGATAGATGGTTTCTAGTGACAACGGGAATCCGCTGACAGCTTTACCTGTCATAAACCACCCTATTAAACTTACTGCAGGCTGCATAAAACTAACCCACTACCAAATCCTTCAAATACAAATTGTCAAAAATACTGTTAATGATTAAAAGCAGGTTGTACACTTTTTGGAGATGTTAGTGAATTTCTGCCTTTTAACCAATGGACTAGCACGCTGACCCAATAAAGACGCAGCTGACCTGCAGTTAGGGCAAGAGAATGCAAGCAGTGAAACCTCAACCTTAAATACTACACTTGTAGGCTACTTGTAGTTAAGATTAGAAGAGTACAATAGTAAATAACTCTGCAGGAGAGTTGCATGTTGCATTTGAGAAAAGCAAAGATTTCACCTGCTATTGACTTGTGTTTAATGGTAACTGGCAATGGCTCCAAAAATCAAGCCCAGGGGAAGCTCTTCCAGTCAGAGAGGCCATCAGACACCAGCTCCCCGAATGGGACAGCCTAATTGATCAGACACTGAACAGTGCCTCTAGAACTGTGGGCTTTTCTAATGACTGCCATTCCAACAGTGGCTTTTCCCAAGCTGTGACAGACAGCTGTGTGTATATGCACATACAGCTGTTTGATTTACTACATGACTCCCCTTGTCAGCAAAACTTTCCAATCAACAATACCCAAGCATTAAACCACAAACTGCTAAAAATATGTTGATTTAATAAATGTGAGTAAAACAACAGCAGAATAGTTGTTGAGTCTTTGTTTAAAGAAGCAAATTAAAAGCCGGATCTGATCTAATCTGAAGTGCTACATATACTATAATAATACAACAAATCATGAAAGCTTTGTTCTCTTTTTAGCAGCCATGTAGCCACTGGACTAGGACACTTCCTGTGAGTTTTGTCCATTAGGTGAGCACTGACGCATGAGGATCTGAGCTGTGCTGTGTGGAGGTACATGAACATGACTGATGCCTGTGGAGCCACGTGGGGACAGTTGCTGGGACTCAGTTGAGGAGGTGTGCATTAGACTTGGGGCATGTTTGCGGTTGTGGACGCCTAAGTGGCCAAACGTCTCCTGACAACTGTCCTCTCACATCACAGCAGGTATGTGCATCATCACACATCGCACTCTTACATGTCTGTGTGTTGTCCGTCCATATGCAGTAGGTACTTGTGTAACCCAAGTTTAGGATGTTACATAAAAACAAAGATGAACAACAAGACCCTTGCACATGCCATAGACTCATCATGACCAGAAGTTGTCATCAAAGTAAATTTGGGCCAAACCATGTTTTAAAATGTTTTCTCTAATTTGAATATTCCATACAAATTCTACAAACTCTAAACACTTGACAAGCTACTATCTGTAACCATCTGTTACTTATGATAAAGGGCAATTTTCAGATTATTGGTTTCCATCCCATTGTTCTGATGTGACTCACCTTCTGTCTCCTGTAAAAACCTCTGTTGGCTACAGCTGCCCATCAACTCATATTTGCTTTTCTCTTCTCCCTGAAACACAAGGATTGTGCACACTGTTCAGGTTTTTACCACCGAGAGCACTGATTCAGCTGCCTGAATCTGAGAACATATAATATTTTATAACTTACTTCAAGGTTGTTAATGGTACCTTAAACTAGTCATTTACTGAAGTCCATGTACATATTTGTTCTAAAAAAGTGCAGTAAAATGAAACTCTAAATGATCTACAACCCCTAAACAGTATTAAGTGGTATTTTGTTCTGGAAGTTAATACATTTTTGTTTAACCAAGCTAATTAGTTATGGTTTTGTGCAGATGCTCACACACGTGTTAATAAGATTGGCTGATTGAAGCAATCACTAAAAACTGTGTAAACACCAGTTTACGTATAATATAGAAGAGTTTGTGGCATCAATGAAACATAAAGTGTAAATGCTAGGTTCAGTAGGATTCCTCTTACTGTCATTTCAAGTGATCATGTGTGATTCTTAAAAATATGCTTGTGTAACTTTGTGCTACATTTATATTCTTTACAAGCGCATTTATAAGTGTGATTTTTGAAATATGTTTTTTCTCTAACTTTTGTGTTGCCTGTTAGCGTACCTATAGTGAAGGTCTTATGTGGGTGATAAGTAAACACTAATGTATGTATAGGTGTATGGTATAAATCAGATTTTATTGTTTAAGTTACTTTTCTTTTCACCAACCTCTGAATTCTTCTCCAATGCACGGCCCTCCATGACCTCATAAGCACCATCAGCTCTGCGACGCTCATCTTTTCCATTGAGCCGTTTGTCTGCAAAGAAAAATACTTAAGTTGAGAAACCCAAAAAAACTAAATTAAAACAAAACTTCAGATGTTCACCAATAACCAGAGGGCATTTTCTGGAGTAGGTTACATTTATAACATTTATATCAGGGGCACTATAGTCTCAGTTATTGCAAAATACCCCGTCACAATGACATGCAAAGTCATAAAAATGCATAGTTAACCTGGGACTGAGGTTAGACTTTTATATAAATGAAGCATTTCATTAATTATTTAAAAGCCACTCGCCTTAAATGATTCAACAAGCATAACAAAAGCAAACAAGAGAAAGCAACAGGGAACTAAACAAAGCAGCTATAATGAAAAGTGTGCATCGTCTTCCTTAAAGCTATAAGAAGAACATGACAGAGTTAAGAGGAAGATAGATATTTCGAAGAAGTGGGAAAAAAAAGGATAAATGTTGCGCAGAGTTGTGGCCAAGGGGAGACTGGCTCGGATGCTTCTTACCTTCACTGGTCAGAGCTCGACCGTTCGTCTCCTCACAGTGACACAGGCTGTCCTCACTCAGTGATCCATGGCTGTGCTGCGTCTGATGGAGTGCCTGCTCATTAGCGGTGGCCGGCTCTTGGCTCGTCTTCAGGAGCGGTGCAGATGGTTGAAAGGTGGCTGAACTGAAAAGGTTTCTGCTGTGGAGTGTTACGAGGGGAAGGAGCCGGGGAGGCGGCTGGCAGCGCTCTCCATGACACTTCAGACAGTTTTCATAAATGACAGCCACTCTGTCCTGTTGCGGGTTTGAGTTGCAGGTTTTCCAAAACACGGGGCTCATAGACTCATAGTAGTTCAGCGTATTTGTATGTGCCTCTAGCTTCTTCTCTGCTCTCGGATAGCCTAATAGATCGGCTAAGAGACTGACTAACTTGTCTTGTCCTTTTTTTGGCAAGAGGGAATCCTCACATGTCATTCTCTTTACGCTAGTGATATTTCCTGGTTCATGAGAAGCACGCGTCTCCACAGTCCTCTTTGCGGTTAGACCATCACTGCCAGTGATGCTTCCAAACAGCGGTTTAATATTTTGATCTGCTGGACCCAAAATATGATTGCCTGATAATATTACCCTTTAATAGCCTTAATTTCTGTCCCAAATGCACATTTTTATTACAAGCTGTGGCTGCTTTGCAAACATGCATCAAATGTATTCACTCAATGAAGACATGCAGTCAAAGTGTTGATCAGGCTTACCTGTTACTGACTGTGTGGCTGGCCCAGGGATGCACAGGGATGTCTGACAAGTAAAAAACATTAATTTGTATGATTACTACACAGTATAAACACTCTACTTCTTACACATGAACTATAAACAATAAATATGCTGACACTGCTCATGTCTGATCCATCAGCCACTGGTCAGTCACTTGCATATAATCTCTCTGAGGACTAAAGCAAAGCCACATGTACAGACAAAATAAGTGAGGTGGAGCTAAATACACTACCAGCAGGGGGAGCTGTAGGTGCAACACCATATCCACAGAAAATGACCCTTTAATAGAATAGAATGTCTTTATTGACATTGTACACATACAACAAAACTAACAGGTTATAAATAAGAAAAGCTATGCATGGATTTTGGCATCTGAAGTTGAACAGGCGGCAAAACATTTTAATGGACAAAAGCCAGTAAATTTTGCATAAACAAGACTATCTGGCAAACTTATCAACCCTGCATGTTACTTTGTGGGCTGAGAACGTCAGTGAGTGGTCTGATATTCAGCTGCTCAATATATCCACAAGCGCTTAGGCTGGAAAAGCAACAGGCCAGAAGCTACAAGTTACTGCATTTTTATGTTTGGACTTGTAAAGGATATTTCGCATATGCATAATACTCGGCGGCTATGCAAAAATAAAATTAATGCAATAGCTTGGTAGAGAATGTTTATGACGACTGACACAGCACACAACATACTTTTTCTATGCTCCTAAAATAAACATCTTGTATACATTATTTTACGATTTAAAATTAAAACACACCATCTATGATCACTTGACTCCAAAGTACCTTTCATGCTCAAGTTTTAAACTACAAACATGTCTCCCCTAACACAGCTAGGTCAACATGCTTATGCACATGTATTTGGGTGCTCAAATGCTGACTTATTAGACAGATGGCTGTGGGATGGTTTTGCCGTATTGACACCAAACAGAGAGGCATCACCATCGGCTTGCACGCAACCACAAAGGTCATAGACAAGGAGCTGTAGAACAGATGATACGCTGATGACATGCCACTTTAGACAAAGTATGTTCAGCAATCAGCACCTCTTTGTTTAACTGGAAACATGCCACGGTTCAAACAGATGGCCAACACCATTTTATCTATCATTTCAAGTATTTCTGAGCAACTGTGAATGAGAGTGAGTCTCACCTTATACCCGCCGCACGTTGAACAGATGGTGACGATGGTTTTGGAGACAGTCGTGAGAGAACTGCAAATGTGACAAGAGTCTGGATGTTGGGTGCCACTGGAGGGCGCCACTTTGGTTTTCTTACTCTCCTCTGAGTCCTCAGTCACTGACAGCCTTTCAGCAGTTTGTGGTTGACCCTCAGACGATGAAGAGCTGCTGTCCTCCCCTTTAATGACCTCTGCTGGGGGGCCACTAGTGTCTGCAGTGTCATCACTAAGGCATGAGGGTTCATCGTCTTTGATGCCCTCAATGGCCTCATGTAACAGGCTCCTGGGGATCTCGTACAGATACCTGAGGGAGTTGGGCACCTGGTACTCGTGTCCTGGAGCAGTGGGACATGTACAGGGACTCAGGTCTTGAGCTAAGTGTGGAGGCAGGCTGAACACAGAGCCAAAGTCCTCCGCGGGGCTAATGTCCAGACTGCCTGTGTAGGAGGAGAAGCTTCCAGAGTAGGAGGAATGGCTGCCTGTGGCAATGCCGCTGTCCGATGAGCTTTGCCGTCCAATTTCCTGGAGCTGCCGGGGTACTTTGACCACGGGCCGGGCTCCACCTCCCTGGTTCACCGAGAGCTTCTCAGTGCTGTGTTGTGGTAACTTGGTGCCCAGTTGGCCAGAGTTTTCAGAGGTCGCTGACTCACTCCAAATGACCAGTCGACTGCCAGTGCTGCAGTCTGACTGGCTTGTGTCTGAGGTGTCGGACGATCCAGAGATACTGCGGTCGTCTCCTCCGGCAGATGTGCAGTATGTAGACGAGACTACAAGAACAACATAAAACACAATTAGGTTTGACTCAGCTTGCTTCTGTCTCAGAGAATTTATACTATCACCAGTTTAAAAAAAAAAGATAATGATTCAGATTTATAATGACATATTTAAATATACTTGTGCTGTTCCTGTGAGAGAGCATGCTCAGTCGCTTCTCCAGCTCCTGGGCGTCATGGTTCAGCTTCTCCTCAGAATGTGCCTGTATCACACTGGGGTCTGTTCAAAAAGGACCACAAAAACAGGAATAGTTGATTTAAGTAGAGTGTAACTGGAGATGCAGAAGTATTTGATCTATACATCTATGTACAGGAAATAAACTGTTTTTCTTTGTTTTAGTTAGACAACTGAAACACCTGTGGAATAGTGCTTTGTGCTATTAATATGCAACAAGTGTACCAAGCCTTTGAAAATGACTGCGGAAGGGTCACAAAGAGGAACACGTTGAGGTATTTGGGCAGCACTACAGGGTTTATTAATAGCATTGTCTTGTACGTTCACTGCTAAAGGTCTGTACGCCAATATCAAGGTCGTCCCCAATTCAATCAAAATGAATCATTTTACACTGCCATCAATGTCATCTATCGACACGTACTACCCAATATCTCAACTTTTATGATAATTTATAAGACTGTATAAATCGGGACCTGGGTAGTATTTTTTCCACAGTAAACATTCCCAGTCCTTCAAATCAAATATAAAATAATTGAATGCACAGGAAAACAAAACAAAACAGTACCATTTTAATTACTTAAAAATGGTTTTGGTAACACACAAAAAAAATTATTTGACACCAAAGTATAAACCTGAGTTTAGAAGTACTGTTGAGAGACTGTTGAACAATGCAGTCTATGCCTGTGTTTTTTTTTTTTAGGTTGTAACTACATATTCAACAGCTTTGGGAAAATGGTTGACCCTTGTCCTGGTTTATAAAATTCTTGGCGTTCTTTTTTTGGAAAATGTTAATTACATAAGCTCCATGGAAATCTGACTTCTGTCCTCTCTGTGCTAAACAACAAAACAGAACGCAAGAATAAAAATAAGCTCTAAGAAAGAAAAGCACTGAGATAAGCGCAAACCTGTGGAGGCAGAGTGAAAAACAGAGCGTACGGAGAGCCGAGGGGGAGGGGGCGCTGGAATCCTATGGATGAGGTTACATACATGCTCAGAGTGATTAGCGGGCTTTGGCTGCTCCGTTTGTGTGAACGGTGACTTTGACCCGCCGCCTTCCCCCCCTCCGTCATCCTCCCTGCTATTTATTCTACTACGTGCTACAATAATAGGGCCATGAGCTCAGCCTGCGATTGGCCGGTGAGATGTGTGAAAAACAGAATATCCACCCACAGCCACACTCAGCTGCCCATACAGTGTATCCTTCTAAGTCTCAGAACGGGTGAGAAAATGTTTTAAAACTGCTTGTGTGAAAACAAAGTGGAGAGCAGATCATGTTAAATACAAACTATCCACTCCTCCAGATCCTCACATCTCTTTTAATTTAAATTTATTACACTGTTTAATTCATAATCACATTTCATGTGTTTATGCATTTTTACTGCATTGAAATCTAGCAGCTCACACTCATGCCCTTTATTAGAATATGCGCTTGCAGAATAAAAAAATATTTAAACTAGCATTTGAGACATTATGTCAGTCCATTCTAAAACAGGCTTGTTGGACAAACCATGAGAAAGTTTTGAGTTTGTTATTTAAAAATATTTTAGTGTGGAATAGTTAGAGCATAAATGTCACCAGAACAATAAACTAGTGGTTGGTGCATTGACTAATAAACTTATTTTCAGCAACAAACCAAGCAGAAGCTGTCAGTTTGTACACTAACAGGATGAAGGGCTGAGGGTGGACAGGCAGAGCTCATTATTCAGACATACGTCACTTCTGACTCCTGCACAGCATTCAGGAAACCATTTAGGAAACTTGCATTAAATTTAAAATTTTACAGACACACCCACAATTAAATATTTCTGGTTGATGGATTTTGCAACTAGGTGTAACGTTCACTGTCATCTTAAGACTTCTGGCTAAACATAGACATAATAATTGAATTGACCATAATCTACGTGGTGCAGTAGTGACGGTGAGCTGTAGCTTTACATTGAGCACAGTACACCTAATTCAGGGTTAGGACGATTGACCAAAACTATAAATTGCTTCAAGGGATTACCCAATTACTTCAAAACAGCTGTCAGTCATGATTTAGTCACATCAAAGCACATCCATCCTCGGAGGAATTCTCTGACTCATTCGTCCTAAAATGGGCTCATTCCAGGAAGGCAGCCACCGACCATGAACGAGACATCCCAGGAGGCACAGAAGGGTGCCGAGCAGTATTTGGTCCATTTAAGAGGGCAAGTGTGGGCCTAAGGGCTTGCTACAACTGGCTGGCAAACGAGCAGCTATTAAGTGTCCCCAAACCAATACCCAGATGATGTGAGCCTGTCTCTGCGGCGGTAAACACCTCTGGTACAGACCTGGCAGAACTGGCCGCAGTCCAAAAAGACCTCTGGTGGGGGAGATGCCTCGGACAGCGCAGTCGAACAGAAAGCTGATCTGCTCACTCTCAGCCGATGCGAGCAGAAACACTCCAGCCCCTGAGAAAAAAAAAAACAACAAAAAAATAAGAACTTTTAAACTGATTTAAAATGCTAAATATAATGGGTCTAACACAATCTCAGCTGATCAGTTGCCTTATGTATTTCAGCATTCAAATATTTACTTCCCACATACTGCCATTGCCACAACAAAGTGATTAATTATGGATAAGAGAAGACCACAACAAGAGTGTTTTAGTTTTTTTTAATCTCTTGCCTGTCTTTTTAACATAATATTTAAAATCCTATTCATTAGCACTTAACAATTGGTTTAATAAGTCCAAGTTTGTTCATCATACAAATTAGGAGTATCAAAGGAGAGGTCAAAGGTTGGCTATCCTGAATACACCCGAGGCTCCCTGATGCTACAACTATTAAACAAATTCAATTCAATTCAATTCAATTAAACTAGCTTGTTTCTAAAAAACTCATGCCAAGGCCAGCTCTTGATCACATACCCTGGTCATCACTGAGGTCAAAGGTCAGCAGCAGAGTGTGTTCAATATCTGCACCTGATCAAACTCATGATGTGTAGTGTAATCAGTAATTAAGTCATCCGTGACAGAGTTCACCCATAGAACGCCTCCAAATAAAATGTATGTTGAACATTTTTTGAAGAAACTCATAATAGTTCTGGGTGCTCAGACAACAGGTGTCTTAGGATCAGGTGCATTGCCTGAAGCAAAAGCAACAAGAAAAACCCAGAGACTCAAAGAACAGATGGTGAGTTAAAGTTGGAGAAAAAAAAAAAAAACGTTACTGCTTCCTTCTGGTGTTTCCAACAGAAATGCACTAAAGTGCTTGGTAAGTGGGAAGTGTAAGTAACTAAGATCTTGAGAACAAGAGCTGCCTCTGTTATTTTGTCGCCAATATAAGAAACTTGTTTATTTAGGGAAATAAGTCAAGTTAAATGTAATGAAAGTAAAATAAGCAGTTGAGATCTAGTTAGACATTATTTTCACTGTCCATTGAACTTTCACCACTTCCAATGTCCTATTTTAAGAAGTTACATAGTTTAAAACAACCACTGTGAATTAAAAAGGGATAATAAAACTGAGCTAATTACATTTTGTCTCCTTCTGCTGTTGACCTTTTAACGCACCATGTCTATTTCAGGATGTTGGCTGTGCTTTACCCTCAAGAAAAAAAACACAAAATGTGCATAAAGAGAGCTATTTCACAACACAAGTGTTGCGTCCTACAAATCCTTTTTAACAAAATAAACTTCCATTCATGGTTGAACAGCTCACAATCAAACCACAGAGGTTTATGATCTTTTTATATGTCCAGGTGCACATGATTAGAAACTCGTGCATTATAAGTGATAATTGACAAACTTAGCATCAGCCTAGTCATCATTCTTAAAAACACCATTCTTAACAAGCAACAAAATGAGCCAGTCCAAGCTTTCAAATCAAAATGTGAAAATGAAAGTAACACAAAATGGACTAAAGCCCAGCTGTAGGGCAGCTGTAAGACATCGACCATTAGCTGCCTAATAAAAGTTTATGAGAAATCTTTTCAGTCATGAGGCAGTTAAAGAAAGGCTGAGTGATAACCCTACACTGTCATGGTGCCATCTGCACATCGGCAAACTCGTGATAAAACCCTACTTAAATCTGCTTTTTCCTGTGTTTTATAAATGGCTTTTAGAGTCCATAGACTGTGTAGCCTGTGGAAAGGTCTAATGTAGGAGTAAAAGGAGAAACATCACATAAACAGCACCAGACCAGTCCCAAAGTCGACAGCCCGCTCTGCTAGTCGTAAGTGGGAGTGACACATGCGAGATGTACTAAAACTTCTAATGATCAAATGTTCCTTGGACTGACAAAATCAAAATGAAGCTTAATATACTGTAATAATGTCTGAATAGACACACCATTAGACTTCAAAATAGATTAAAATATTCATACAGCTGCTGACAAATTATTCTGTATTCTCAGTTTGTTCCTCAATAAATCACACTCATTTCTCAATAAGTGATAAATAATTCATCACTGGAGAAGTGTGTTGAGAGCTCCCGGTGCAGGCAGGACAAGTTCACATTCAAATAATTCTTATCACAGAAAAGCCTGGGACGAAGCCAAAGCCACTGACTTTCTGGACTGCTGGACAAATATCATTTTAGACCTCTATTATTAATGTTGTATTTGGGTTTAGACCATTTCCACACACAACAATGCTGCCAATTGCAACAAAATTCAATATTTGTATCACTTCTTAATTCTCTCACTGTAGGCATTTTTTAAAAGACGCAGTTGCACTGTACTTTACTTACTGAGACAGTCTGTTCCACGGAGTTACTATTTCACAATTCATTATTTAATCTATTTGAGAAAGACACAAAAACACACAGCTTGCACATCTAAAGGCTTAATGAGCTATTAGACAGTAATGATGCAACCCCGTTTTTACTTTTGACACACATTACTGTCATGAGATGATAATAAAGACAAAGTGAGACGGTATTTGTCCCTGTCACAAGTGAGATTAGCTAAAGTGATACATTTTCCCAAAACAGTTTTCAAGACAAAAATGATTTCTAGCACCAGCAATCAGTAATAAACTTACAGTAACCACATCTCGTCCCTCCCTCGAACACAAATCCGTTGGGCACTGGTCCATATCGGCGCAGATCGGGGAGGTTCCAATGGCCGATAATAACAGGAGGAATGTCTCTGGCAAGTGCCAACAAGTTGTTACACAGATGGAGAGTAGCAGGTCCACTCTCCAGCTTGGTCCCTGGTAAAATCCCAACACTGAATCTATGGACTGAGAGAAAGACACATATCAGAAAACTTCATGTCAAGAAATGTACCTGCTACAAACTGCCCTTTAGGTCAGGTTTCCATAATTACATTTATTTTAAGATTTTAAGACATAATATAAGGACATAGGTGAGTGCAAATGGAGGAATATTTCACATTGACCTCTGCTAGTGCATTCATCATAACTCGAATAATATCGATAATAAATGGTGGTCTTGATTTGAGGTGATATGGTGCAGACCTAGCCTCTGCTCCTCTGAACAAACCTCAGCAGGTGAAACTGGTGGAGGCAGTGATGCCAGCTGTGACTCATCATCACTCCGTTTATTTGGTGTCACAAAGCACAATAAAAGCAGTGAGCACCGTGGCTCACAACCCAGAGACTGGCAGGTGACATTTCTACTGCTGGCCACACTCCACTCTGGAGCATTAGGCAGCGGGCCACCCACAGACACAGGCAGGTGGATGCTTGTGTTAGGAACACACTGGTTTCATGTGCACACAGGTCAAACGCAATGCAATGTGTCTTTAGCCTTGTGGCCTCTTCAACTCCAACTGCTCCCATCAGACTATATATCACTCATTAGAAGCGCTTTCACATTCAGCTGGACCCTGGCCACCAGTTGTTTCTAACATAACACAACTACAAGACTATCTACAGTTCATTCCTAAATTTGACACTATCCCCATCTACAATCAGTAAATTAAACAAAAACTATCTGCAAAAATAGAGAAATCAAAAATTGCTTGTTAAATATATTTACTATTGTATTGTTTAAATTACTTAAACACATTAGGCAATCTCAAATAAGCTAAGACATAACTAGAATTCTTTGAATAACAATAACAATAAAAGTATACAAGTGAGGAAGGTAAGACAATCATTCATAACGTCAATAAAACCTTCCCCGTACAGCAGGTTATTAAAGAAAAACAAGGCCATCCAAAATTTATTCCTGCAGATTTATTTGCCTTCACAGAATTTAGGGAGTTGTTCTCTGTGGTTTTCTATCTTTTGAGTTAGCTTCCCGTTCTTGTGTGCGTAAATAAATCATGAGTCAAGCTGTGGATCCAACAGAGCTGGAGTGGGATTTCTTTTTCAGCGCTGGCTGGTCACCTGCAAAGCTTTCAAAAATCAGACTCCTAAATGTTCACAAACAAGCTTCAACTCTTCTCTATTGTGTTCACACACAGATTCGTTACCACTGCTGAATATCAATAATTCAAAAAACGTCCTGTCTGTGCTTTTGAGGTGTTGTTATACTTTTGTTTTGCTAGTTTATTGACTTCTGTGAAATGAAAACAGTGAAACCTGCAACTGCACTACATGGAGGTCAACTGTGATCATTAATGTATGAGTTATAAACCAAACCAGCAACTAAAAACATTATAAGAATTCCAAATATGAATACAATAACATGGAGGGGGTGGCTCTTACCTTCCCCAAGGCTGTATTGCAGTCGGACGTCCCAGGCTAGCAGCGCCTCCTTTGTGTCAAAGCCCAGCAGAGCACACTGATTCAGGCAGAGGATGGCCAGAGTAAACGTCACACCTTCATAGCACTGTCCCGTTTCCAGGCCGCAGATCTCCTCCAAGGTGACACTGGCCCTCTCCCGGTTCCCTTGAGCTTTTTCAGATTTGTCTTTAAAAACCAGCAACACCAGGCAATCTTCAGAAGGCAAAACATAGGACTAAATTACACATTTGTAATCATTAAGTAATGAAGTAATCAGTATGGGCTTCACCAAATGTACTTTGTAGAAACATTAAATAATATGCTTAATTAATCTGGATAAGCCAGTGTTGAGTTGCACCATCACAACATTACTGCAAAGATGGTGAGACATCATTTATTCACAGCTGCAGCACCTGGATTTCTTCAATGTTTTATTAGAGCTGCATCATTCTTATAATTACTAACATTTTTTTTTTATTACAACACAGTTAAACACTGATAAACAAACAACTGTTAAGTGAAAAATAACTGTGGTTGTTCAAAAGTTCTTTGCAGTGTGAAAACCTCAGTTGTTTAAATTAATGAGTAAACATCTATAAACGTCATAATACAGAAGCTTTTTGCAATATATACCAAATGATTTGCCTTATTTTGTAAGGATAGCCTACTCTTTGGACTTGTAACATAATAGACTGCATTGCTCCTGAAATCAATGTTGAGTTTAAGATTTAATAAAGTCTACTCCAAATACAGCAGCCGGAGTTTTACTCCAGTCCAATCTGTCAACTGACCAAACAGGAGTGTATGCTCATCTCTCTCCTTCACGCGACTCTTAACGCGCGTATGTGAGGCACGCGCACAGGCAGCTGTGATAACACTGACATCAAAGATGAGAGGCTCACAACCTCGGTCTAACCTGTGAGGTATGTTAAGCTCTCCAGCTAAAGAAACTGTTCCACTGCTGAACTAACTCCCACACACACAAGGAACATTCAAACGCAACCATAAGTCTTCTCCTCAAACTAAAGTGGACAGGGTTTAACAGAAAACATAAAGACATTAACACACTAACCTTAAGAAACCAACACAAACAAAACTATCTCTGCTCAAGCTAGCGCCAAAAATGTTAACATATTAACTCCGACGCGGCTTGCGTGCGCACTTGTTTACGCACCGAGTAAAAGCATCGCACGTGGACAACACGCTTAATTAAAGTGCAAACTGTTGTGGCACAGTTTAAAATCAGTCAGTGCTTTACCTGCTACTGGCGACGGTTTGCGAAGCACGAGCCACCTAGTTTTCCACTGTGAAAAAGTGTAGAAAGTTTTTAGACACTAATAAAAGTATGCTAAATGACTTAAATGACAATAATGACAATACTTTTAGTCAAAATAAAGACCTTTTTTCCATCTCTCAGTCTGGCATATCCCTCCACGACAACAGAATCCGTCATCTTCAGTCATGGTTCCTGACAGCTGCAGAGTCGCTGCCTGAAAGAGGGGTCACTTTCAAAATAGCTGCTCTCTCCGTTTGCGAAGCGCAGAACGCCCCCAGCTCGGCACATGGAAAATGGCATAACAGTTTGTTTGTCTGTCCCATGGACTGTCCACTCACAACCGGCCATGCGCCACCTGGGCCGCTTCAGATCACCTGCCGCTGAAGGGACAGCCAATCACACTGACGCTCCCGCTGGAAAAATACAAATTCTGGCACAGCTAAACCTACAACTGCAAACAGGAAAAGAAGACTAGAATAGCAACTAACAAATGTAAAATAAATTCACGTAAATAACGCAAATAAAATATTTTTAATGTAATTATCATTAACGTGGCTTTTTACTTAGAAAGGACACATAACTGATATTTTGGCTTGGTCCTGCCCTTATCCTTTGAAACAGTGAGTTAATTAATAACTGTTATTATTAAATGTGTTGTTTTTTTTATTGTTGAAGGTGAAGGTACCTTTTTACTCAACCATCAGAAGTAGAAATAAAATAGCATTTCAAAATCTAGATCTTTTCATACTTTATTCTTTCACAGTAAAAAGATAAGTTATTAACATTACAAATACAGTATGAATACATTATTTATTAAAAACTAATGTGCCTCAAAAGTCCATTCATGAGGCCTTAGGTTTCCGTCTGATGACTGAATGGATCCAGTCTATATAGTTGACGACTTTGGTGTAAACTCCAGGTTTGTTGGTGCGACTGCAGCCTTCTCCCCAGCTGATGATCCCATACAGGAAGCTGACATCATCCCTTGCACAAGCCAGGGGCCCCCCAGAGTCGCCCTGGGGAAAACCACAGATAAGTAGACATAATCCTACATGCAATGTTCAAAGCTGTGGTGCACAAACAGCAGAGTCCCAAACACAAAAACATAAGCTATAAACTAAAACGCTACTCCTCAGAGGTAAATTGTTAACAGTGACATTTCATTAATGAGCAAATGTTTAACGCAGCAGGTCGAGTGAGAAGGTAGCAAATATCTGCCCAGATGACTTTCTCCTCAGTGCTGTTACACTTAATTAAGTTTTTGATATCTGCCCTATGTGGCCTAAAAGGGATAGATTCAACAACTTTCTGAGCTTCAGGAGTATGTTTTGTCCGAAGACTTTATGTTCAGCAGTAAAACCTGGTATAGTTGGACAGTAAAAGTGGGCCCACCATATATTTGAGCTATTTCATCCTTTTTTAAGAATGAAACTGTATTTGAGTTGGTGACAACCTACCTTGCAAGCGTCAGCGCAGCCGTTAAGCCCTGCACAGATCATGTCAGATGTAACATGGTTGCCATAGACTTGTGGCTTTCGGCATGACTCGTGAGAAATCAGTTTGACAGCAGCCTCCTGTAAACTCGAGTACCCCTCCACCTCTGACAAAAAAGCACACAGATCAGATGTTACCACAGGCTTCATTAGAGAATAGTACTTACCAATACTTTCAACTGCAAGTCATTACATTCATTTACCATTTAGACTTCTAAAATTTGATCCTTTTTAAATTACAAACTCCATCTATGAGCTCAGCACAATTAACATAACTAATTACCGTGACTATTTTGGATGTTTATTGCTATTTTTGATGCAATAAACATCAAATTGAATCCTCTTTTTAAAGTGCCTTCCTGCTAATTACTGAGAAATTACAGAAGCATAAAAGAAGCAGTTTGCGTTTCTATACTCTGTCTCTCAACAGGAAGGACTTACTGTCTAAATGACTCCTGCAACTATTACTATTAGTAACCAATTAGCAAACATGGCCCTCCTTTGTTGCATTTCTGTTGTCTTCATGTGTTGCTGGACCTCTCTTTTTAATTCAAACAGTACTGTCACAGTTTCCTCATCACTCACTCTCATGTGTTTTTCCCCAGCCGCTAATAGTACAGCAGTAGTCATCGGGGAACGTCATGCCTTTGTCTGGAAGACAGATGGGCCTGATGAACGGGGTTTTCTTCACGCACAGCCCATCCTGCTTCTTCAGTTTTATCAGAACTGCCACAAACAAATACATGTTAGGGTAAGAACACAAAAAAGTGTCTTAAAATGACAAATGCAAGACTCAGAGACTCCGTTAGCCCATGAAAATGCCACACTCATCTATGAGCGAGTGTATTGATGCGTGCATCTGTTCATGTGGGGGAGCACAGCTGTTCAGTGGTGCACAGCTGTGCACGCAGACCCCAGTCTTAAGTGAGTGTGTGGGTTTCTGAATGTGAACAAGAGGTCTTCATGTTTATATGACTCACTTTACATATGTGCGCTCAATATTTACCAATGTCGTGATGTGTTGGATTAAATACTGAGAACTGTTTGGGAAAGATGTAGTCTTCAATTTCAAAGATCTTGTCGGTAGGTCCCGTGACGTTAAATCTGTGTTGTCCAAAAACAACACGGATCTGAGACCTCAGGGGGCTGTGGAAGAAGACAAAAAGTAGCTCAGTGTAACCACATTTATCACTCAGGCAAGAAATAACTAGAACCAGATTAAGCCAAACAATGTCATAAATTAGCATTTCTCTTTAACAAGAGGGAGGAGTGGCATTATGGTTTTTGCTATACTATGTTTGTGCAGTTAACATACCTCTATTTTTATGTCACCACCAATATTTTACATATTCAAACTTACATTAAGGAGAAAAGAGAACATTCCACTCTGTGACAGCTGTGTGCTCTCTCAATAGTCTTTTATTATTAAATACTTTCTGTAAAGATCTCTGAGCTAAACAATAACGAGAAGAGAGATCTGTTTCTTGACATCACGAGGAAATATATGCATTCTTATTTAAAGCATCTGTGTGCGTGACATGCTTTTAGGTTTTCCTCGAACTGGATGCTTGTCTAAATATAGTGTGTTCATAAAGCTCAAGGGGTCAAAGTCTTTAAACCTCATGCCAGGTGAAGAGTCAGCTCTACTTTTGCTACAACAGGGCAAGATTAAAGTTGGCTGACAACAGGTTTGAGATGTGAGTTCTCTGCTTTTATAACAATTTGTTGTGTACCTTATCAAATCTGTCTCCTGGAAAGGTTTTCAAGGACTCTTATCCAAAAGAGAAGCATAAAAAGAGTATGTATATTATTTGTATTTTTTATAGATTAGTTTTTTTCTTCCTCACAATTAAAACACGACAGTTGTGTAGTAAAACTAATTACGAGTTGAACATTGAGGTTGTCATACTTGCGGAAGAAGCAGTGCGCTGCAGAGACAACCCAGCAGGAGGCGATGAGTGTGCCAGCGCAGAAGTCTGTCTGTTGGATGTAAATAGCTGCCATCCAGGGGTGAGTGCCTGGCAGCACCGAGGTGCCACCTATTATCCTACCCTTCGGAAAAGATAACCTCTTCTTGTGCTTTTTCCCACACACAGGCCTTTTAGGTTCAGACCTTTTACCAACATTTATAATTACTGTAGTTATTCCACGTGATGATGCTGCAAAAGAGTGGGGGAAAAAAATATTATAAGTACATTTTCTGAGACGGTTTGATAAAGCACACTTCTAAATCTACCTCTATCCTAGGCCAATGTTTGCTAAATATCTCGTCTGAATATTTGCATGTTTGCCGCTGGCTGAATCCTACAACAACAAAAAAAAAACCTTCTATAGGATGTTATGGCTCAAGAGCTGCAAATCATATGTTATAGAGGAAACAGCAGATGGAACAAGCTTGTGAATTCTGTGCATACTACTGGCGTAATGACAAAAGGCCAACCATGCCAAAACCCACTCACTGCATCAACATTTGGCTCCACCTGACATGACATGTTGATTCACCGTGACTCAATTTCTTCCCCTGATCTCATCTAGCCCACATCGTAAAAAAAAAAATAATAAAAAAATCCCCATCACTAAACCATGTTCAACTTTTCAGAGCGGCGTGACTCGGGAAAGATTCGCTGTGTTCTCTTCGCTCTGGCTTTCTATCACAAACACTGGTTTCTAATTAAAAGTGAACTAGTTGTAGCAAGCTTTCACATATTTCAGTGTTGTGGAGAATGTGAACAAGACGGAGACATAAAATAATGCAACATGTGCTGTTTTGAATAGTTATCAATTATGTTTTTATGTTTTGCACTCAAGAACACTTCCTCAAGACAGCAATGTGCTAATCTGCACCAGATCAAATGAAATGTGCATTTCCAGTGCAGGACAAATAAGCTGCTGAAAAAATCCAGAAGACAAACCTTGCAATAAACATAGAAACATATTAAAAGTGAATTACTTTTAGTTTGTTTTTTCATCCTCCTTAATACTTAAAACTTTTCTGTTTTTCACAAGCCATGTCTTTCTTTCATATCAGGAAATAGGAAAAATAAAAGCACTTGGAAAGTCATGCTGCAAACTATAGATATATCTTATAACTCTTTCATTTGGCACATATATATAAATAAATAAAGGCATGCTATATTATTTCCACTTTTTAATAATTTCTCTAAATTTTACAGTTACATGGGATGTACTATGTACAGTTTTTTTCAGGAATCTTTATCTTTCATAAAGGAAACTGTGTGCCGTGGTTACTCACACACAGGCATCACACAGGAGGGGACATTGCAGTACTCCCAGGAGATGGCGCCGTCACTGAGAGTGTAGCACCATGGCATCTTGTCCCCATCTGGGTTTCTGCACAGATGGACAGTAACCAGAGAGTTTGGAAGTTCTATTTGAATAATTGTGCATTACCAAGTGCATAAACTCTTACTGTTGCTGTGCTTTGACTTTTTGTGTGTGCAAGTAGATGACCTTTGAGACAACATAAACTCCTTTCACAAACACAAGTGTAGAAATAAATGCTAAAAATACACTGGTCAATAAGAGTCAGCATGCATTTCCTAAATCCTAAATACTTAATGAAAATGGTCCGTTTCCTTTGATGTCTGAGGCATTTTGGGACATGTGCCATTTGGGTGGGCTACCACAGAGCAAGGTCACCATAGCAACAACAAAAACTGTGGATAGCAGGAGGAAAGTGAAAGATAGCAAATACGTCATGATAAGGTTTCTTTTTAAAGCAGGCAAGTGAAACCCACCATGTGTGTTTCAGTGTTCATGGCTAGTCACTATTTGATAAATTTCCAACATGAACCTAAGATACAAGCCAGAACAGTGTTGTTTCAGGGTTAAATGTTGTAACCTGCTTTTTAAACACTGAAACCAAAGTATAAATATTATTGTGTATATTGTGCTAAAGCTTGCTATTATGCTATGATAGTAATTGAGAATAACAGCTGTCAATGTGCATTATCAAACTTGACCTTTATAAAGAACCTTTATGTTGTGTCATATTTATCACAGCTTGTCATACAGTGCATTACATACTCTAAAGTATGTTACATTCTAGATGCCTAATGTTTCATTTGTGGAGAAAAAAAAAATTGGCAGTGAATTGGCAGAGTTTCTGAGCACAAACCTGCAGTATGCGTGATCCCCGAGGCCCCTGAGGGATGAGGCAACTACTGTGCCCACATGGAGCTCGTCATACAGCAGGTCTGAGTCCCACGGCAGACAGTGGGCGCCAGACTCTGTGGTGCCCACCATCCCCCTGTAACCTGTGCCCTTGCCGTTATAGCATTCTGTCTCAGGCTCTGCACAAAGCACACAGGGAAACACACAAACCATAAGTATTTTTCACTCCTGTCACAGCACAGTGATGTAAACTAATAAATAAGACAGTTTCCTCATGCAGATAAATAGCAATGTAATTACTTTTTCCCTTTGAATTAGAATCTGTCAGAGCTTGTTCTTTTGTTTGTGTTAACAACCACAGCTGCACTGTGTAAGCACAACTTTAGAGGCTCATGTCTTCACTTGTTAATCAGCTTGCATTAGTGGCTCAGCCACACTAGTGGGCAGACAGGGAATGTATTTCCACAGTGATGCAACTGTGCAAAGTAATTCAGTGAATATGTAGTGAATATGTATAATTATTGGAAAAATACATTGAATCCAGGCAGGAACATTAATAAACAACATGGTACTCACCGAAGCTACAGTCATGTCCGCTGTATCCCTTTCTACAGTGACACACTTCTTTGCCAGTGGATGTGATCAATCGACATGCTCCTTCATTCTGACATGGGTTAGAACGACATACTGAAAAAACAAGACACAAAACCTTTTTGCATTTTGTTTTATTTTATTCATTACTTAGTACTTCAGTCTAAACAAATGTTTTGGCAGTGTCTTTTTCATGTACATTATTGTCAACTCTAATCATAAATGAATAAATTATTTTAAATGTCACACACTATCAGACATGTTGGAACTTAAAATAAATCTATAAAATACTTATATTTATATCAAAAGAGCTGAAGCAAACTAGGGCTGCTTTAGGTAACTTTTTATGCTTGGCCACAGTTAAATCAACTCCTATCACCGTGACAAAAAACAGTTTCAGTCCAGGGAGCATAAAACCACCAAAGAGCCTCCCTCTTACCTACATGTCTTAGACTGTGTTAAATGCCAATGAACATCCCACCATCGAGGTGAAAGCACCTCAAGGACCCACGGGGTGTGTCCTAAACTCCATTCTTGAGTCAATATGAGTCACACAATCTGGCTTTTCTTCCATCGCAATATTACTCTTGTAACTATGGAGCAGTGATCAAAGAAAGGGCTGTGCTTTTCTTTCATGGCCTCTGATGCGAGGTGATGTTGGACAGTTACCAGGAGGAGACCTGATACTTACAGTTTATGATGCATGATAAATGAGGACTAAAGTGAAGGGAAGTTCTTGCTTTACGTCATGCTTTCGCCACCGTACTTTTTGTCTTTTGTTTTTTACATACCTTGTAAATTATTAAAACACAGTTCTGGCTCAGTATGTTATTATAAACAGAATGTTAAATTAGCCTGTTGTAAAAGCATTGCCTTATCATGTTTCACTTTAATCAGTCTCACACAGGACAACCAAACAATAACACTTGGTTACAACAAAACAACACATTCAAAGTGTGTCTTACTTGTGTAATGGACTCTTTCACACTTGACTTTCCCTGTCATACATGTGCACTGTTCCACATTACGGAGGTGAATACGTCCCCAAGACTCTCTAATGTCATAATAACGCAGGTGTAAAGTTTCATAGCACTTCTCTGAAAGAAGCAGACAGAAAAGATAAAAGACAACCGGTTGAAATGTGAGAGGTGATGGAAAAGCTCAGTGGATCGCCAACAATAAAGACAAAGCTGTTTAAAACAGAAAAGAAGCTTTGATTCTTTAATAAAGTTAATTATAATATACTGTTACACTGAATATACCACTGAATCTTGAAGTCTACCTACTTTGCTCACAAAGTTTGCCGCTGTGGCTCTCGGGACAAGAGCACTCGAAGGACTGACTTTGTGGATGAATCATTGTGCAGACGCCACCGTTCTGACAGGGACTGCGCTGACAGGGGTCTAAGATTCTTCTTGAATTGTGGATAATAACTGTAAAAAAAAAACAACATCAGTCACCATATTTTAAAATAAAAATACATTTGTAAGCTGATATACAGTAAGTGAGTTGTAGTTACCCTCTGGCAGAGTTTTTTTCGTTACACAGAAGCCCCATCGCCGGTCCCGATCAAAATTATGAGTTAGAGAGCACCTGTAAAAGCAAACCGCACTAGTTATACTGTCCAGAGACTTTTAGTTAAACAATATCCAGTGATATTTCTGACTAATGGCAAACCACTCTCTGACTCTTCAGAACAATGACCTATTGCAACAATGATCTCACGCAACTAGGATGATATTTCTGTAAGTATGTGTAGGTGGATCAAAGATCTTAGGACATATGTAATGCAATGACAATGCTCAAACTTGCTGGAAACCACCCACCCGCCCTGACTGACTTCCAGAGCCTGAACACTTTCCATCAGTATGTCATATTGCAACTATTTATTCAGAATCTCATAAAAAAATATTTCTGTGTATCAACTATAGGCAGTAAAAAGCACCACTGTGTTGACAGCCGTGTATAAATGTAGCCTTCCAACTTAGACTAGAGTAAAACATTAAGTCCAGCAGTGAGCAATTCATGAAATGCTTGAAAGTGGCCCCTTTAGAAATTGCTTTTTGTTGCATAAATCCCTCATCACTAAGAGCTGTAATTAGATTCACCTAGACTGCTCTGCACACCCAATTACACACTGCATCAAAAGCCCTTTATAAAATCACTATTATTAAATTATTACAAAAATAATTAAGTCACACATGCACGGACATCTACACTTGGACCAAAATACTAAAAAATGATCCTCTCTTCAGACTTACATTGTAGGCTTGGTGTTACTTTGGTGTTATTGTAATACTTTTTGACAAATGAAAACCCTTTCATATGGTTATAGGCTTTCATTTTACAAATCTAACTTTATTTTGTTTCATCCTCATCTTTTGGGTGTTCTATGACTATACGCATGTGATCTGAATTGTGTGACAGTGACGTTAAAAAAACTGTTTTGTGAATGTGTATCACTGAACAAAACCAAACATGACATGCTGCACTTCACAAGTGGTGACTTTGTCAGAAATAGCACTGTAGTAACGTCCGTGTCCTTACGCAACTAGATAACACTATTTAGAGCTTGTGATGAAAAAATTGAAACAATAAACCCAGACAAACTGCAGAATGGACTCACCATGGTCTTGAGGAGAGGATGGTGATGCAGTGGTAATGAATCCTTCCTCCCTGACGAAATGGAAATGTACACTCTTTGCCTGTGGTAGTAAGGACTAGGAGTAAAGTAGACACAACTTATATTAAAAAGCTTGTTTGCACTTTTTTACTTACTTAGATTAGCTTGTAGTGGGAAAACGTTCTGTTCAAAGCTATGTGATCGGTATCATTACCCTACTGCAAAGGTAAGACAATCAATCAATATAAAAAACTCTTATGTGGTTCCCTTGTCTTAAACTACACTCATGCACAGATACAGTAAGTCTATCATACTGTCTAGGGGTTTTACTGCCCTACACTTTTCTTTACAATGCAGATCAACACTCTGTACAAACTGTTCTTTACCTTTTTAACTTTTACTGAACCTACATCTTACCTTTGCTGCTTTGACTTAATGGCTCCTTCAAACTGGTTGATAACAAATGCTGAAATAAAATAAAACATACGTTATTGAACAGTTGTTGTTTTGTTTTTTTTATACTTTTCCCACGCTATATAGCCTACATGAAGTCAACCAAAACTTACCGCGTGTGCATTAAAAAAAACGTTGGACGTGAGAATAAAGACTAAGTTAAACATTATAGCAACTTGCATCGGCCCAGAGACGCTTCTCAGAAGAGGGTCTACACGTCTGTCACGTTACATCTACCGGTTTCAGAGCCTTCACCCGGCGCCTGGTCATAGGAAACGTTTGTAACCCTGCAGGTTTGATCCTGTTCCTTACAATCTGAAGCGGTATTGTGTAAACGCGCTGCGTCATTAGGCTTGTCTATCTGGGAGGCATCCTATAGCACGTCTGGCAGTCCCTGTGTAGTATCTTCTCGACGGACGCCCACGGCTTCAACAGGTCAGACCCTCGAGAGGAGAGACCAATATTTACCCAGTATTGGAGGCGGGACGCCGGGAAGACTCCTACCCACAGCCCTCACCACTTTGTCCTGGTGACATAATCCAACATTTCTACCTGGTAAATTAGTTTTGTAGTCTGTTAATTAATATAGCCCAGTAAACATTTACTCTTTTTGATTTAGCAGCTAATTGACTTGTTAGCTATCACGCCTGACCTGAGCTAGATTAGCATCAGCTGGTTAATTCACTTTAATTGGAAAAGGCGATGGTGCCCTGAATCTGTATAAGAAAAAAGTGGTAGTAAAGCCCTCGGAGAAATTTTCTTTATTTATTATTCTTTTTCTCGCTGTTTTCTTCTTCCAAAAGACTAACAGCTAGTTTTATTTAACAAGCATAACTGCAATATTGTAGCTTTTATTTCACAATATGTTGCATCAAACTACAGTTGAGCTCATACGTTTACATGCCCTGGCAGAATTTTTTTGGGCCATTTTTTTTTAAAGAATGTGAGTATGTCAACTTTTTATCACGGTCATTTGGGTAGTTTCTTATGTAATTATGATTTAAAAAAAATGTTTGACAATAAATGGCTTCACTCAACCACTAACTATGAGTGAAAGAAAACTTTTTGTGTTATTAATTATATTTCCTGAAAAATGGCTAAAAAAATCAAAGCTTTTGTCAGGGTATGTAAACTTGTGAGCTCAGTATATTAACATAGTATTAAAATTTGCATTTATCTGACTTTGACAAGCCAAAGTTAGGTAAACTGTGCACTACTGAAGGAGAAGCCTGCTTTTGCACTAAATTTATATGGTTTCATCCAACCTTTATTCTTTCTAATACTAGCATAGGTTTGTAGGAGGGATAAAATGTACTATTTGTTTTTTATCTATATATTTTAGGGACACAATTGGGATGTCCTGGACTGCATAAAGATGTTGTCTACCACCTGTATCTACAGTGGCAACAAACATAAAAGAAAGACTTTAAAGGGAAAAAATGCACAGGTGGTTCACTGTTATCCAGATTTGGAGACCGATTAAAGAGTAACTGGTGTAGAAAAGAAAAATGATTCCAATTATGAACAGCAGTCTTTTAAAAAAGTAGGTCCTATTTGAAAGAGCCTGGTTAATCACCACAAGGCCCAAGTGTTGTCGGCATTCCAGCAGTAACATGCTGTGTCAAGACAAACTCCCTTAATCTAACGTCTAATTTTCACCAGCTGGAACAATCTCCTTTCAGATGTGCTGCTAAAAATACCAAGAGGAGGCTCGTCACGGCAAACAGTGCAGTCCACATGGAAGAACAAATCTTCAGGTGACTGACTATAGCAACCATAATGTTAATTATTGACAAACATAAAGGACTTTGCAAACACATTAAGAAGAATCAAAAGAAGTGAATGTGGAAAGGGTTGTTTTACAAGGTGAACTTAAGGTTGAAGGACCCAATAACAGAAGAAAAGACACAAAACGCTCATTTGTTCAAGTTACAACCATTGAAGCTCTTTAATTAAGAACAATTTGAACAACCCCAAAAACCACATAAGCAGGAAGCACAGGCAATAAAAGTATCATCATTTTATCCATAAAACATAAAATAGCAAGAAAATAGTTAATTAAGAAAACGTTTTGCATCCCTTTTGAGTCATAAAATCATCAAACAAAAATGCGTACCGCTCTGTTAGAAGGCATACTTTATAAATAAAGCATGATGTTTGATAAGACAAGTCTTACTAGCATTTGAAGTGGAAGACTATAAGCTGGAGACATATTTATATTTAGTGAAGAATTGATGTACTTTCAATAAAAAAAACTATACTATTCCCATGGGGAAATTTGGTTGTTAGGTTTCTTCAAATTAGTTGATTCAGCTGAATCAAAAGTCTTCATCAGCCACAGACTTATTGTACAGTCTAATGGCAGTCGGAAAGAAGAAGTTCTTGTGGCATCTGCAGCAGTTCATTGTTTACATTTATAGCACTTTCATATAAAGTACATCTGTACAGTACTGTTATTTGTCCAGTCAAGCTTTTTGTCCAGAAGCACTCCCAGGTATTTACCGGTGGACACTTTTTCACTGTCTTCTCTGCTGATGGTCACAGTCTGAATTGTGTATTGTGTCTAAAGTAAATGACCATCTCTTGAGTTTTTGGAGGTTTGGAATAAGTAATCCTCTTGTCCATCTTTGATGCAAGCCACTATTACTGTGTCATCATTGCTGAGTATTTTTGAGTGTGGCAGGACTCAGAGTTATAATAAAACAATTAAGAGGGATGGTGCCCTTGAGGAGCCCCTGTGCTACTAATGACTGATCTATATTGATTTGGTTCGAATTGGTGCCTATTATACAGGATTTATTTAGACAGAGTCGAATAGAGACACTTCCTAACTGAAACTCAGTTTAAAGAGCTTCTGCAACGGCGCACAGTGTTGACCAACACATTCTTTAAGAAGCTGTGGACACCGTCTGGACCTGCAGCTTTTCCAGGACACAGACATTTGTGAGCAGAAGTGTGAGTGGTGGAAGGACCTGGACACAGCGATGTGGACAGAGGAGGAGGAAGAGGAGGAGTCGATAAGGCTCATTTTTCTTTGGCTCGTGTATGACTTTTATGAGCCAAAATATATATTCAAGAGTGTTCATACTAATTATTTATGAAGTATGCCTTATTGAAATCTGATACCAAACAAACTAAACGTGAATTTCAAGCTTCTTTCATGGTTGTTCTTGTCCTAACCCGGCTTATATAATTACTAAACTAGATCATAACAAAACATTACTGTTCCAAAATTACAACCAATACTAAAAAAATTAACACCAGAATTCTCAACAAATATACAATACCTAACACTATCATATTCATTTTGGAGTGGAAAATGTCCGTTTTGTTCATGCAGCTCATTGTTCGACTCATTCTCTTTCAGAAGACAGTGCCATATAGGTTTCAAAAAGTGCAACAGTAATTTTCCATTTCTTAGACAATTGTGGCCTTGTACAGTTCTGTCTTGCAGTCCTGTCCCTCTGGCGGGTTGCGGCCATTGTGGGGTAACTGGGTGCTCCTCATTTTGCTCTGGCACTCCCGCAGCTCGGCCACGTAGCCCTGGAAGCTCAAACTGAGCTCGGAGTCCTCTCCCTGGGACATTTCCATCGTTCCCTCCTCGAGATGGACACCCTCCACGTCCATCACCTCCTGAGTGGTTTGTGCGGCATCTACTTTGTCGACGGGCGACTTTTCGTTTGTGGTTGTGTTGGTCTCTTCATCTGTGGGAAAAAGAGAAGATATGTCAGAAGGGGTTATGATCAGATGTTGCAGACCATAACGTAACCATTAAGTAGATTTCTGTTGGCCCAGTAGGGTAGGTTTGTTCTCTTTGATTATATTTAAGACACTTGGCCAATTCAGGAAACACCACTTCCTGAGAATGATTGCAAGAAATGGAAAGACCGTGACATAACCTCTTTAAACTTGCCTGCTACATCATTGAAAAAGATTAGGTGGGACTAAAATAAATTAATCTTCACAATGTTTTGAAAATTTCTCCCATGCAAGACCTCTCCTCAAAGCACTGAAGACATATACATTTTTGAAGATAGTTTAGTTGGAAACAAGGCCTCCATGAGAACTCACAGGAAGCTGCTGACATCACTGCTCATGTTCCATCTGAACATCTGCAGCCTCGCCGACTCTAAACACTGAGGCCCGAGTGACTCAAACCGAGCACTTGAGCGCACTGATCCCCTCACAAACTGCGCGCCGTGATTCACCGCAGTTCACCAAGGAGATGTAAACACATGGCTATGAGCTCAAACAGCTGACAGCTCCTTCAGCCATGGAAGCCCTAAAACACAAAAGCGAACTTCAAACAACGTTACGGTCATGTGTGAAGTTCAATTGTGTGGTCTGGGCTCTGTTTTTATTCTTTTATAAAAGTTACAATTTTGCACTGACGCAAACAGCAACACAATACTGTCACAGCAACCAAAGAAATGATTTTCAAACGCCTATATTTGTCGAGATAGAGATGAGTATGTAAACTTAATCAATATTATATGTAGTGGCAGCTATATCTTTTGTATTCACTTGGCTTTCTTATGCTGACAGACTGCTTTGAGATTCAACAGCAAAGTGTCTACACAACCACTAAACGTAGCATGCCTGCTGCAGTGTGCCCAGTCCACACACAGCAGCCAGACTGGAACAGATTTGACTATTCCCTTCACTGCCAAAGATCTGCATATATGGATCTTCAGCCCTAAACACCCAGATGGATGATAAGGCTGGCTCACGACAGTCGAGCAAAGACACAACAAAGGCAAACTCTGAAATGACCCCGCTGGTAAACTTTGCCACATGAGCTTTCAGGTGTGCACTGCTCCAAGTCAAGGCTCTGAGGTAGATGCCCAATTTACTAAACGAGAGCCTTTAATCTTCTCAGCTTTGAGGGAAATCCAAGAATCTGACTTTTGACTAAAAATTTCAGAAAGATAAGAAACATTATCCTCTTTATAACAACAACAAAACATATTAAATAAATGTAATGCAATACAGTTCTGGACAGTTATGGTTTACACTAAGATAAAAATTAAATCTGTGTCCTGTGTGTGCTTAGACTTTATAATGTCTCCCCCTAGTGGACAACCTCATCCATGCCAACTGAACCTGTAGTAGAGTCTTGTACATTTGTCAGACGCTGAGACTAAGTGATTACAACCATGAATAAAGACGCACTGGTTAGCGGTGAGCAGCACCAGTTTTCAGTCCTCTTCCACTGGAACACTGAAGTCCTTCTGGTTTCAATTTACCCAGCCTAATCAGGGGCTCATTGCACCTAATGTGCCAAAAATAAAGTGCAATAAACGGTGGGACCAGAAAAAGCAGCAGAATTACTGAAAAGTCTGCCCAGTGGAAATGCTTTAAATAGAAATACTAATAATACAGTAATGGAAGCTTTGATATTGGCAAGAATAAAGTGTGTGTGTGTGCCAATAACTTCATGATTAGTCAAATGGGTATAATAGTTTAGAACATTAGCACTCATTTTATGGAACTAAATATTAAATAGAAGTGATGTGAGGATTTTATTCAAATAAATAAAAACCCAAGCTGTCTCTGTATTCCCATGAAACAGCAGAGGGCGTCAGTTTAGTAGTAATAGGAAAAAGCAGAGTGACTTCTGCAGGGAAAAGGCTGCACAGAAGATTGACAGAGACAAAATTAGAAATGCTTGAGCACTTAGTTTTCTTGGGTGTGTTAAAAACTCAAACTCCTCATTTACTGCGTCTCAACTTCTGGTGTAACAACTTTATTAAGTCTGAAAAATAAAAAAAAACTTGGAGGACATGGAGGCGTGTTAACTTTTTGTTTTTTCTCTTCTTCAGCAAAGGTGGCAATCTGTGATAAAAATACAGCCATACTGAATCATTTCTGTGTTTCTATTTTCGAGATTGTCTGAGACAAGAGAGGAATAGGCTGGGGAGATAGATGAAAACCAGTAGTGACAGTTTCTATCTGTAGCTCAGTCAACTCGAGGATAAGGTTTCCATGGCGCCCGGTGGTGGGAAGAAATCAGCCTGATGCACTTAGCAACCAGAAGAGAGCCTGTAGAAAGGCTTCGATTTCCATCTCATCATCCTGTGTGGGTATCCTTAAATTAAGACCTGGCACACACACAAGCTTTTAGAACACATCTGTGCCCTCCATATTTAATACTATGATGTTAAATAAACTCTCTTCTTTCCTAGAAGAGGAATATATTTAATTGAAGCACATTCCCAAATGTCAAAAAAATATGTAAACACTGCAAAAACAAACTTATTTGCTCAATGTAAATAGGAAAATCCTTCACCATTTACAGATTTGTAAATGTGTGACAAATGGAAACGCACATTAATCATCCAAAAGAATGATCCCACGATCTGGACAGTAGTTTAACACAAGACAGACCCAAAAGATTCTCAGAGTCACACGAAACAACTACAAACAACAGAGCCGAAACACCATTAAACACCCTGCACCGAGTGAGAACACCAAAGAAGACGTTTAAACAAGCAAAGCAGCACACCTTGAAACGAGCGCTCACAGAGAAAAGTACAAACGAGTGGGAGCCGGTGAGAGGAGGAAGCCACAAAACAGAAAACAGACCAGAACAAATAGGAGAGCCATGAAGAAGGCATGCAGAGGCAGAATGGGTAAATTTGTGAAAAGAAATCCAATCATGAATGTGTAAAAAGACAGACAAGAATGATTTCCAAAATCTAACATTTATTAGATCTACTCAGTCACAGGTACAGAGTTCATTGGCAGTGATGATTATCTACAACAGGCATCTACAGAGGGGGCGCATCACCCAGATAAAGGATGACAGGCAATTCAACAGTGTCAGTAGTGCTGAGCAGCACTTGTCCATAAATGACTAATTCTTTTCACCGCTGCTCAAATTGCGGCAAGCAGCTGACACCATTTTAATGACTCACGCATTTAGCGAGCAGACTAAGTAAAAAAGAGATAAGGGCTGTGACATTGACACTGTTAAATTGCACTTAACTAGAGGAGGTGGGATGGAATAGAATACAACAATTGTTCTGTTTAGCGTTTGTAGGTCCAACAATCTTACATTTATTTTTTGCTTATCAGACTAAAACGGCCACAACACAACTGCTCAGAAGTAGTTCTGGAATAAAATCTTCCTTATTTCTGAACTGGTAAACATTCACAACAGTGAATCATGCATCAGTCATACAGCCACTCCAACTATTTTTCTGCTACAGAAAAAAAAAAACGACTTATCATTTTCACTGAACAAAATATACACTTCACTATTTACAAGTCAGTAGTACTGTAACTAAAACTGATCACATTCATGCTTTTCTACAAGACAAAAATAAGGAGGAGTCATACTGTTTTTAAAGTGCTTCAGTCAGTGTCGAGGAGTACACGCATGCAACACACACGCACATGTAGGTTACACCATCGTAGTACCTGAGGTGGGCTTTCCCTCTCCGTCTTTTGGCTTAGAGCGGGGTGGGGGTGGGGGTGGGGTGAAGTTGGCCTCTGGGAGACTGCTCTCGAATGACAGCACAGCAGGTGGGGAGGGAGGCAGTAGGGTGCAATTGGGGCTACTGATGTCACCCTCTGCCACCAGAGTCAGGTCAGTGGGAGCGTCCTCTTCCACCGTGCGGAGGCCTGGCCGCAAGTCCGGAGGCCGGGGAATGGGGGACAGGTGGGTGCCAAAGGGCACATGGCGGGGAGGCATTAGGCACCTCCGAGAGGGTCCATTGGCACTAGTGCTAAGGGATGAATCTAGGCTCTCAGAACGTAAGCTGGAGGAGAGAGGAACCCGCATCGAGACTCCATTCTCCCGGCTTTGTTTTAAGGAGTCGGGAGTGGAACAGGCCAGGTTGGACGAAACAGAGCAGGAAGTTGGAGGGGTGAGACGCAGGAAGTCAGGAAGCACCAGGTCCTCTTTGTTCAAAAGGCCACGCTGGTCGTTGGCTCGGGAGCTTTGTGCTCGGCTCAGCAGTTCAAAGAATTCTACAATCACATAAAAAAAAATATAGTAATTAGATTGTAATTTTAAAAAGGAATTCCATGTCACCCCAATCACTGCATATCAGCTGATCCTGTGGAAAACATGGAAGCAACTTAAAATTATAGGAGAATACTAAAGATTCAATTAAGACACATGCACAACACCCAGTGTTTTATATTTAAAAATGGGTATAAAATATGCAGGTTACAAATAACTGAGGATTATCATTAATCCAACAGGTCATTGTTTCAAAAAGTCTGTTATCAAAACTATTTGTATTGCTCCCATAGCTTTTTGTACATTAAGTACATAAAATACTGTGTTAAATAAAAATGGACACTAACTAGAAGTAGGGGTGTAACGGTACACAAAAGTCAAATTTTGGTTCGGTACAATGTTGTCACACAAATCACAACTTATCCTCTTAACTTATTGTTATTGTTTTTGACGGGAAAGGCAAAATGTTCTTATACTAAAGACCTTAATAATATGGGAGAGTCTGGTTTTATGTTGAGAACATATAGTTCATGAAGGAAAATAATAATAATGCTTAGTACCATCTTGCATGTAGTCTATCATATTTTAATTTATGTACTGGCATTTGATTAATTTTTTTTTTCTTTCTTGAGACTGTTCTCCTCTCACTGTTTCCCTCCAGAGAAGAGAGCAAAGACAGAAATTAAATGTGCTGAGATGTAGCTATATCACCTGATGATTTACTGTAGGTTTTTAATTATTATGTAGTTTTAATTAAGCGCAGGTTTTCAGCAGCAATCTGTGATACTCTGCTGATTAGATTTATAGATTATTAAACTGAAAGACAGGAGTTTGTGTCAAATTTTTAAAAAATGGAGAAACGGCGTTTCACCATTTCCTACCTTAGCTTTAGCTGTCCCTTTCCATGTCCACTCTGCCCTGGCAGTGAGTGTGCAGCTCCCCGGACCTGCTCTGCTGTGAGTGAGTGTGTCAGTCAAAGCGGGAGGACAACTGCAGCTGCAGCTGTGCAGCACTTTTCAACTCTACTAAATGTAGCTTTGTAAAATTACAGAAGCTAGAAGTTGTGCACTGCTCGTGGGCACTCCACGAAATAGTCCGTCATTTATTAATGTCTGTGTGGAAACTTGTGGAGGACCAGCGTTAATTATTAAAAGAATATGTATTTATTGTACCGAAACAGTACACACCTGTACCGAACCAAACGTGCTGTACCAAAACTAAAAAATATACAAAAAAAACAAAAAAAAAAAACAAATATACACCTGCGTGCGCCCGCCATTACACCCCTAACTAGAATAATGTGTAGGCTATGCAGACATAGCAACTGAGCATTACACAGCATGTGATGAAACAGCTGTGCACCTGATAGGAAGCAATTAGTCAGATTTATCATGCAGCAGGAAAGATAACCCATATAAAGTTGCCATTGATTCTTGTTAGTCTTGAGGCAAAGAAAAGCTATGAAATTTACCAAAAAAGAAGGAAAATGAAAACATCAGATTTACCTTCAGCTTCATCTATATTAATCTTTTTCTGTTTTCTCTTTTCCCCTGGGAGTCCTGAGTCAGGTCCAGTTCTCAGAGCAAAGTCCTTTGGTGTTGACCTCTCATCTCCCTGCAGATGCAACAATAACAATGCACTCTGTTAGGGGATGGAGGGAGGAGAGTGTACACTGATGAGGATCAGCATGAGCTGCCATGCACCTACTGAGCAAAAGGACCAGATTTCTTAAGATTCTATCTAAAGGTAAACCTGGTCCATCTGCTTCTATGAATACTGACCACGTACATATGACTCAAGAACAAATGCACTGAATAATTAACTCAGCTACAGTCAGTGAGAGGATTACAAAATAAACAGGAAAGACACACCAAGTAAAGCTTTACTAAATGTTAGTAAAGATAAAAAAGCATGTTATGAATCAATATTGCAGAATAGCAGTAAAGCAACAGGAAAGTTCAAAACACCCCATCTGAGATTATTATGCATGCATATATTTGAAAATAGAAAACTGGCAAGTACTTACAGTGGCAGAAAGGCTCCTAGTGGGAGGGTGGCCCTTGAGAGAAGACGACTTGGATTTATCTAAGCGAGAAAGGCATGAAGATTAATTAGGTTTGAAAATACTAGATAAGGAGAAAGAAAGGCCTGTATTCGAGGCAACATTAGCATTTATGCTAGCATGTACCTTTCCCTGAGGCTGGGTCTGCTCGCTCCAAAACAACGCGCAAACCATCTAAGCTCGATATTGGTGCACCCAAGTCCAGAGGCTCAGTTTCTCCACTCTAAAACAAGACAGGTTTGTACACAATTATAAACACAATCATTAACTATGGCTAAACTAAATATATTACACTTAAATTCTTAAAACATTTTGTCTGGCTCTGCTTTACATTATAGTTATAATCCCTGGAAAGACACAGAACGAAAATATCATCTGGCAAAGGTTTATGGAAGGAGTAAAAAGTGGGCATGTTTGAAGAGTGTCGTCATCCATAATTATAGCCTGGTGCTCTGTTTTCTGAGGCTGGGTTGAGTCAGTGTGCTAACCACTGTGCAGAGATGGAAAAGGATGCGGTTGCCTCCCTACTCTAACCATTACACCCCGCCCTGTGGCACTGTCACACCATACTCTCTGAATGTACAGAAGCTTAAAAAAAGATTAAGGCATTACAGCCACTGGGGAACAACTTACTATTTTGGCCACAAGTTCGTTGAGTTGGAGGCCGTATTTGGCCACCACGGGACGCAGGACCTCGGTGACTGGTTTGGTAGGTTTGGCTTTCAACCCCACAGAGCGGTTTATGGGAACTAGGTCCAATCTAAGAACAAAGAAAGTGGTAAAAAAACAAACACGGTATTAAAAGACATATTGCATTTTGACTATAACGTCTGACAGATGAAAACTTTAATACCTAAACAATGTCCGCTTTTCCATTCTTAGGTCTCGCGAGCTGAGGGTCATGCAGTCTTGGTCTAAAACTAAAGGCTGTGAATGAGGGGAAAAAATGTAATTACTAATGAAACTAGTAAGCAACACAACCAAACATTGTCCGCTTTAGTTTTCTTGTAACAGATAAAAAATTTTTCAGTTCTCCAATTGATTGCTCAGAAAAAGAAATGACAGTGCATTTAATGTGTGATTGAGTTGCCCGTGTCATGGCGCATTTCACAGTGATTTGTTGCATCTCTCTTACCTTCTCTCCTCCCACCAGGAAGAGATCAACAGCAGCGATGTTGACATTAATGTTTCGACAGAGATCTTGCAAGACATCCCTAATAGAAGCACCTGGCCGAAGGTTGATGGATGAGCAGGACCCATCGGGAAGCAACACGCTGCAATTCTTGGGCAAGCGTTCCCACACTCCGACAGAGTGGCGGTTTTCCGACTAAGGACAGCAACAAGATAAAAATAGAAGTCAAAGGTTAAGAAAAGGTTAAAGACACAGAGTGGGCAATAGCTTTTAAGAGTTTGGTTCAGCTGTAATTGCATCTTCCATGTAACTGTATGTGTTCTATAAACAAAAATGAGTGGGCAGACAAAGAAAAATAAATAAATAAAAGAAACTCAAGCTTATTATAAAGGGTTCAACAGTCACTTTGCTCTGTGTTGCCATGGCAATCCGTCCAGAGTAATCTTACCTCAATCTTGCCAGCCGAGCAGGAATTGGCCATCTCTAGACTGGTACTGGAGGACAAGGAGCCCTGGGACTCCCGCCGCCCGTTACTTCCCCAGTGGTCTGCATAAGATTAAATAAGTCCAGAAAAGTTAATTAACATTCAAGGAAAACACTCACAACGATAGAAAACAAATGCTGAATAGTTACAAGAAGTATACCAGTGTGTGATAACTAGATGAGAATCTGACAGCTGTATGTACATGCCTTGTGTTGTATTCAAGGTGTCCAAAAGCGTTTTAACAATAGGAATGTTTGTAACACAAACTCTAAAAAAGTCATTACAAGACTCTCACCAAGGTTAATATCTCCGATGTCTTTCTTCTTTGGGCCCTTTCCAAAGCTCCGGTTACGAGACCACGAGAAAAAAATACCACGTTTCTTGTCTGCGCTTTCATCTTTGTTCTCCTCATTCTGTAACCTCCCTGACCTTTGCTTTCTGACCTCCTGTAAGTAAAAAAAAGAAATAGTAACTAGTAGACCCAAATGTAGACTAATCACCCTTAATAGTCGGATGAATACAGTCTAAATCCCTCAGTGGTACCTTTTTGGGAGTGGAAAGAGTGGAGCGGTCCGAGCTGGCACTGTGCTTGGACGGTGCGGGACTGCAGGGAATTTGGTATGGGTCCGGCAAGGGCAGACCATCCATCTCTGCCCGCAAGCACTCCTGGTAAAGAGAAGACTTGAGGAATCGGGAATAGCTGTCGAACTTCATCAGGTTGAAGATCTGTGGACGTGGACAAAAGTGTGGTCATTTTAGTAAAAGGCAGAGAAGGTAAAAAAATAAACAAAGCATAAAAGTATAAATTAAAGGGATGATGGGGAAACTGGTGTTAACATATGGTTACTGCTGGTGTTATGACAGGTGTCTCCACAGTTACTGTTATAACACGCTCATGTGCATGCTTAGAAAATATATACACATCTCTGACTGCATGCCTCTCTCTGTACAGGGCAGTGTGTGCTACATTTTCTGTGGGTGTATGCCAGTTTGTGTTTATCTCTCCAGTGAAGCCTCAGAGCCCTTTTGTAAACAAACCCAGATGGCCACCCGAAAAAGAAAAAAAAACGCAATATGCTTGTGCAAAGTGACTGACGAGAACAAAACCCCCCACCTCAGAGAGAATCCCATACTGTACATGAAAAAAGAGCTTGAGCATCAGCTCTGATCCAAAATCAGAAGGCATTGTGATATCCTTCTGGTACCTGTAGCTGCTGGGTTTTGAACATGTCGGGTCGCGGGGAGGTGAGGACATCGTCAGCCAGCTGGGCCTGACTGTCGATGTTGACCGGCATGGTGGCCTTGCTGGACAGGAAGCTGTTGTAGATTTCACCGGCTTTCTGAGACAGCTGCAGGAAATAGATTTGTTTAAAAGGACAACTCAAGAAAATTATGTGCTGAGTCCATTTCCTTTTAAATCTCTAATGTGCTTCTTCCACATACTAATCAGTCTTACAGGATTACAAGACAAGAGGACAGCTAAAAGGATAATTGAGATTTACCCAATGAATCGTGGATTTTCTCGGTGGGTGACAAGTGCTCATGTGATGATAATTTAAAGGTGATTGCAGCTTACAGAGCCGCACTAAATCACTGAACCCTTGCTTACCTGCTTTTTATCGGTTGCAGGGACATGACTGAAGTATTCACAGGCCTGCCAGAACAAGATATTCTCCTCGCTGAATTCTTTCTTGAGAAATTCCTGTAAAAAGTGATGGACATCATATGTTATGATTAAACTGGGGAAATTTATAGTTCTGTAGTTCTTTTTGGAGCCATAATTAAGAGATAAAATTATAGGGGTGTAATGTTGTGAACTAATTTGTGTGAGTGTAGGCAGAGGAACGCGTAGGCAAAAGCTGATCTGTGCAAAGAGTAGGTGAAGAGGGAGGTGGTTTTTAAGAAGCAAGAAGTTAATGGTGATGCTTTTAAAAAGGTGTTGTGGGCTAAATCCAATGACATCTTTTATGTGGGATGTGCCCACGCTGTACATTTGTACTTTAGCTTAGTAATGAAAATTTAATTTGAACTAGCCTCTCTCAATTACTCATTTACTCGTATACTGATGAGTAATATGTCAGATGACTTCCTGTGTGTCTTTTTTGATTGCCTTGCATTCTGAAGTATCGTTTTGAATTTGTTATTGAAAATCTTAAAATCTGAGGCTGGGGTAGTTTATGCCTCATTGCAAAATTCCTAATACCGCTGCATTTAGTTTAAGTGAAGTTGTGAAATTCCAGCTTAATTTCTTCTTCAGCATACCGAAAAATATCGCACGCCAACAGGATCTTGGAGGAGTCGCTCAAAGCAGGTGGCCCAGCTTGCCACGCGCTGCTCTTGATGCCCCTGGTGACTGCCATTACTGGCCAGGCTGCTCTGACTGCAGCATCCCTGCAACTGGACTCCACTGTAATCTGCAGGAAAGAGGCCAAAGGTTAGAGAACTTTGATGTTAAAGGGTCCTTTCAGCCAGTGGGGAGCCCAAAGACCACCCCCGGAGAGGATAGCTTTAGAAAGTTATGTAAATTTTGGAGTAGCAGAGCAATGTTACAAGTAGTAACATAGTGAAAAGGTGGTATGAGGTAGAGGAAAATAATAGTTGTTTATGACACAGTATATTAAACAAAGAAATCCATTACTGAATAATCCTAGCTTTTTGTTTATATTTGTATACAATTTGTATTAACAATTTAATGAAAGTCTTAATTCAGTGCAGGCTGAAGAAATAACTTTTTCTCAAAACTACAAAAACACAAATTAAATTGTGTTTTATGGGAACTAAAAAAATAAATGTAAAAAATAAAATGAAAACACAAGGTGCGGGAGGGGTTGAAAGGAAACCTATGCTTTTTTACTAAATCTAGTACAAAATGTGAATGCCAAGGCATGGACTGCGGCTACTGTATGGACTACGGTAACATTACATAAAATTTTACTTGACTTCAAAATATTAGTAAGAAAGAGTGACACTGCTGGAGAAAGGTACTTCTGAAACTAGTGGACATTCATAGTACCTGCAATCACTGCAACAGATGGCCACTTTAGGACTGTGGCAAACAAAGTGGGGAGTGCCAGAAAACAACAAGAAACAAAAGGATCTCAGTGGTATTTTAACAAAAACATGAATGGTGTCGCTCTGCGGAGGGTCATCACTGTTAATGGCTAACCTAAGAAAAGAAATGTTGAAAAAGCTACAGTGATATGTGAACTATATCAATGCAGGATAACCATTGCAGTTCATATGTGGCAATAAAGACACTGTTAATAGTGTATGACATCATCCTGTGGCCTTTGTATGACCTTTAAAACCTTAGAAACCATAAGCATTATTGTATGCTTAATCCGTTGAGCTACAATTTACCAGTTTTCCCCCCTTAAAGCTGGAAGTTTGTCTTTGTTTAGGCTTGGTGTAATGTATTAAAGATGTGGCGTGGGGTTATGTGTTTACCACATAGTGTGCTGCTCGGTTAATGAGATGGCTTTACAAAGTAAACAGGCCTGTCTGTCAGACCCACACGCACAGCAGCAGCGGCAAAGCAGCAGTAGATGTGACCCTTTTAGCAAATATTGCTGCTTGAAAAGGGGGAGGCCAGACAACATGCAAACTAACCCAGACTATAGCTTGCAACATGCTCGACAAACAGCTTTTGTTACAAAAACTACAGCCGTGAATAGCTACTTTATTCTCAGTAAAAATCTGCTAAATCACTGAACAAGCAGACTTAACACAGACTAAAGTGTTTTCATTGTGTTGTTCCAGAAAATACATTTTCTAGTACCCCTTGAGTTTATCCAATCAGAAGTGAGAACACAGCAGTGGAGAGCCAAGTTAAAACTAGCTAGCAGGTAATCTGAATATAACTGAGTCTACACTACAAAAAATGACTGAGGCTCTTTGTCCTGCTTTGTGTCAAGAGCAGTAAAGTAGAAATAAATTGAACTGAAAGCATAAGAGGGATGAATCACCTGAGAGTAGAAAGGACACTTTATGAGCTTCATATGTGGTATGTTAGTGTCTACTTGCATTTTGACATGAAATTTAGGTATTGTACTCACCACCATCTGAAGAAGCAGCAGACTGAAACAAAACAAAGAGAGACATGAGTGAAAGCCTGCCCTCATGACCTCCTACATTCAAACAAGAAAGTAAAGGTTGGGCTGGTCGTAGAGTCTCTTCAGGCATTCCAGCAGTTGCTCGGAGCTGTGCTTCGTTTGTGGTTTGTTGCTCATACAGTTGTGTCGTACTGCAAAGAGGGACTGGGTTCATTCATTTGTGGGAGTGGATGGACCTCTCCCTTTACCACACACAGCTGTTCACACCTCTGCAGCAGGACAGGACAGGACCCACCCCCTTAGTCCTGGTTACAGACACAGACCGAGGCCACTTGAGGGGCCATTAAAGATTTTAATGGTCCTCTTTTGACTTGCTAATCATGGTCACCGAGCGCTTCATGAATTTGTAAATGTTGGATAAAGGCAAACGGCGAGGACACCTACACACACCAAATATCACATGACAACTCTCCATATAACACCAGGAATGTCTAATGTTTTATATAAGCCTGACAAATATCTGGTTACATTTACAACCACAGCTTTTTGATTGGTATTCTCCCTTACATTTTAATGCCATCTTTGGTAACACATAGAAAAAATATTTAAATTACAACCTATGAAGCTTTTAGTGAATACATTCAGATGAAGGCAATTAAATTGTGCCAAAAACTCTTCAATATTGCTGCGTTGGAGGATTTATCTGAAAAGAGGAGATTATTTCCGGAGCATTGTTTTATTTTTTTCCATTGCCTCTTCAAAGTGTGAATAACCAAGGCGGAAAACACAGCTAAAAAGCATGTGTAAGAGTAATGTATAAGAAAAATTTTATCAAAACTATATCCTCCAGTTTTCATCCTGATTAATGGACCACAGAACAAGTCTTGACATAGTATGGACGACCCTATATTTTCTGTTAGTTTATGTAAATGTAAAGTCAGTATACGTGCCTCTTTGTTCCATTTTGAGAAAGACCACATGTAAAAGCTCTATCAGACATTGACCACTAATTGTCTGTCTCAAGCTTGTTACAACTCTCTAAACCCCATGGAGTGAACACCCATCAAGCCAGACCTGCTGTGGTGGTCTCCATGTGTACAATAATCAGGCCGGGTTTGGACAAAATAGAGCAGGAGAACACCCACTCCTTGTGTCTGTCCTTTTAGGTCTAAAAACAGTACAACCACAAACATCTCATGTTAAAAGACTTCTGAGACTGTGGCTCATTTGTCAGAACAAGTCGGACTTCTTATTGTAGGTTGTGACATAGGCCCAGGTTGTGGCCAAACAAATGCTTTTAGGGCTTAAAGTGTAGCAACTGCATTTGTATTTGTCTATTCAATGATTCAATGTTCCCTATTCAAGTTAGATTATGTCATAGGTTTAATGAAGAGGAACTTTCACAACATAATATTACAAGAAATACATTGATAACACATAAGTGATTGTGTAACCAACATTTTAACCTTTATTCTGTATTAATGTCTAAATGAAGCTACGGTCGCTATTGATTTCAGAGATTGAATTAGCTAATGTTTAACTCAAAGGTGTACGTAATTAAACCTTTTTTGTGGCACTGTGTGAAGCTTCATTGATTTTAGTGTGCAGTTAGTTTTAGCATATGCATTTTGGGTGTTCAGTGCTGTAGGAAAAAAAAATAGTATATAAACAACAAATCCTTATAGATTTTATTTCAACCCAGGTGTTACATTCCTTGTAAAATAAATAGTATATGTGCCATTTTGTCAAAAAAGCAGCTTTTTGCCAGTGTAAGTGATCCAGCACAGTACAATGACATTATTAGCTAGGCTACCTAGTCAAGTTGACTGGGTCATGCTGGTAAACACTCACACAGCCTTGTGTGTATTCATGAGCCTGCAGCAGTTAGACCACACACATACACACTGTGTTTTCCAACTCATAATTGCTTCCTCAAATCAGGTTGTACAATGTGGTTGAAGAGATGAGCCAGGCCCAGCGTCACCTCTTGTCCAGACACTGCCTTCCTCTGATGACACCTTGGGTGACGAGCTGCTCCACATGGGTGGCACCCCTCGCTACAGGCCTTTTCATCTGTTACATAGGGCTCAAAGATGGATGTTCTACGAAGGCTCAATTTGTTATCAGACATACACTAATTGACAATTCAAGTCACAACAGGGAAACCAGGCTTAGTACAGCCCCCTCACTCTGCATTCACTGTTCACACCACAACCCATGTATGTTGTTTGATCTATGTGACCACAAAAACAGCACAAGTACCACAGTACAATCTGTCAACACATGCTAATGCCATGTTCCAGTTACACCATTTACAGGGGCACATTAGATTTTTAAATTGATTTCTTTAAACTTTGGGCATGTTTAGACATGTGTCTCCTCTAGAAAACAAACTCAAGGTGTCAACTCCCCACAGGTAGACTAAAAAGACTTCGCACAGACCAAATCCCGGCAAACAAACCAGTCTCCAGTCCCATCCACTTCAAACAGCTGTTCAGAGTGGGAAAAAGACTAGCTACAAAGACAGAGAGTAATGAGAAAAACAGCTGAGTGAACAAAAGGAGTGTTGCTGCTTCATCCAGAAGCTCAGCCAACAGGCCACAGTTTACTTACAGAGTTGAAGTTCCGCGTCCTTTTGAAGGAAAGTCTCATTTTGAGACTCATTGTTCCCTAGACCGCTCCAGCAGCAGCACACAGACCAAGTATGTGTGTATGTGTGCGCGCAAATGCATACCTGAATATTCCCCACCCAAAACTCCGCAAACCATGTCTGTACAAGTCGAAGCGAGGGAAGGAGGGAGAGATCTGAAATGTACTAGACACAGAGGAGGGGGCGCAAAAGAGGAAAGAAAGATTTCCTTACTCTACAGCTGTTGCTATAGTAACCCCCTCGACAATACATTCAGCATATGCCTCAGTGGCATTAAGGAATCAGATGAATTAACCTCCATCTATTACTGCGGCTAAACCACATCGTCCCCCCGTTTGTTTCCACTTGCCCAGACTTACTTCAACAAAAAAAAAAAAAAAAAAACAGAATTGAAACCATATGGATTTTGTCTAATAATAAAGTAAGTTTGCAAATCCACAAGCTAAAGTTAAAGCCTCATCATTTGCTGTCACAGAGAGCACCGTTTTCACACCTCCAATGGTAATGGTGTCAACTGGTGTTTTCTTTTCACACTTGTACCAGAAAAAGAACATTTTTATCTTGGCATACCGCCTCATCTCCACTCCACCACATTCCTGCCAAAACTCTACAATATTTTTTTTGGTCCTATTATTCTGGACTTAATTTTAGCAGGCATAATGATTTGGATTCTGTGTTTTTAACAGCCAGCATTTCATGGTAGCGTTCCCCCATTTAATTAATTTTTTACATGGTCTGTTACTTTGGAGATTAGATTTTGAAATCATTTGCTGTGTGGTTATGTTGATGCAGCCAATCACAGATGACATTTTTATCCCTTCTGTAGATAAACAAAAGGAACATGTGATAAAAAATAAGAGTGACTAGGTACAAGAAAGTTTACATTGTACTATAGGTTATAATGAAATTGGTTAATAACAAATAAATATAAAAAGGTAACATTGGTAGCATTATAACTTCTTATTATAATGTGTATGATTAGAACTCAGTCATCTATAACTGTAACTAAAAAAGTAGGTCTTAAAAAGACAATGTTTTTTATTTGCCCTTGAGGCCTTTGTCTACCCTTTGACCTCACAGAGGTGAGCACATCCACGAGCATGTTGGGACTATTTGCTCTGAGATGCCTCAAGCAAAAACATATTTCTATTTCTTGGTAATGCAAACAACCCCCGCGTTGAACAATAATAGCTTTTACGTCAGCTTTGAACTTGCCACTTGATTCAATCAATTTGTGCAACGTTTCTTGACAGGCTTTACAGTAACTATAAGCTCATCACAAGACAGCCAATTGCATGTCAAGCACTTTGCTGAGCAATCTGCACCAGTGACGGGAAATAATTGCGGCCTGCTATCTGCCGCAAAGGAAAAACTATTCCCTTAAAATAACATCAAGAAAGAGCCTTGCATGGAGACAACTTCCTTTTGAGGGAAGGAGGACAAGGGTGCGGCAGCTGATAAGATGAAAAAGACATGCATTTCTAAAGCGAGTGAAGAGAGTGCTGCGATAATTTAGAAAATTGTGAATGTCAGACAAATCTATGCAAAGCAATTGTCGAGTGTAATCACAAGCTTTGGGACCAAAATAAATTGGGAAGTCACAGTGATGTTGCAGATAAGCGAAGATCTGATGAGGTCAGCGTGGCCATGTGAGGCTAAAGAAAGAAAGGAGGTAAACAAATGGACATAATTGGAGTAGATTGTGTCTTGTTATCAGCATTGTGCTCATAGATTAATGACGACAAGGCAGCTATATTAGATTCCCCCAGGCCGCAACAAGTTTTTATAATTTTTTAAAGCAAATATAAAAAGGGGCTTGTCTTTCAAAAACTACACAAGATCCCTTAAAAGCTTCCAATTAGTTTAAAAGGGGCTCAAATTTTACGTTAGGTTAGACTGTTTTTACGCCCATACATATTTACTTATTAAAAAGAAAAGAATTTTAAGATAAGCTGCTAAATGAGTAGAAAGATACAAAAATGTTGTGTAAATGAGCCCTCTAAAAGTTGCATTACAGCAGCATTGCAGGAGTCGACATTGATTTTCCTCAGTTGCTTCTCCTAAATTTAAGCTACATTTATTCAGTAGATTATAAAAGAAAACACAAAATAAACAACTTGGAAATCTATAAGCAAACATTTCAGGATATCTATGCATTGACTCATTGATGTGGAGCTATGCTTTTGAGTCATGGGCCAAGGACATGAGCCAGACCTGTGTCCAAGTGGTTCACAAATGTAATCCCTTTTAAAACAATGAGTCGCCCTCATTAGACTCTAAAGATGGGTTTCATTTGCATTCAAACAGAGGCCATTAACCACACTGCCACTGTGTTTCATCTCTTAATCTCTCGGATCGTCCGTAATCTTCCACGACTCTGAGCATTTAGCGGCAGCAGATGGGTAGGGCTCTGCTCTGACTGGATTAAAGTGGTTTAACTACGATGCTGGGCTTTAGGTGTGTGAGCAGCAGCCACTTGTTGAGCATATAGCACTAACAGGAGTGCAGGCATTCCTCTGAAGTGAGATGTTTGACTTTCCTCAGGGTCAATATCTCATTTTTATCTAATTTTATCACCGTCTGTATTTCCTACTCTTTCATAATCATGTCACTGTTTCTGCTCATGCTAGCTCTAGAGTAAAGACGAAACACAATTTGCTGAAATGTTCATAGCTCCCAGGATTAAAGGCCCTAGTATGTTTGCCATTGTGCTGGCAATTTAATTTTTCGTCTACTCCTACATAATCATTTTTTGACCAATTGCCATGTGGCACTAATGGCTATTGGTGCAGGGTTATCTCAATAGTAAAAACCTTAATGTTCGCAACTAACATCAATGTCTTTCCACATTTTACTAATATTACCATCTTTTGAAAGGACCCACTTTTGGAACTGACATTATGGCAGAGGAGACAGTTCCCATATGTTAATGTGAACAAGAACCCAGACTTCACAAATAAAACTTTTAACACAAAGTCCCCCTTGTAAAATTTTAAATCCTCAGTGACAGACGCGCTGGTTGAAACACACTGTGTAATAACTCTAAAATAACCCTGATTTACAAAGCCCACACAAAGCCCTGGAGATAGAACATAAGTTCAGAGGGAAAAGTAGACAGAGGGACCACAACTCCTCCCATCCCAATTTATTATCACAGAAAGGGCCTGCGGGTTGGAGGTGGGTAAAAACCACATAAGATGCCGCCACACCCTCATACTGCAGTTTCCCCCTTCTCCATAAATGACACAAATGGACTTTCCAACCTGAAACCTGACACCCTAATGAGACTCCATATTATTTTGACAAAAATTGTTTGTTTTCAAGTGTTCACTACAAAGTAATATCTACATATCTATACACCTCATGGGAGAGAAACCTACTAAGTGTGTACTTCCTGTTCAGATTTTTTTTAATTACCCTGCTGAAACCTGATGCAACCTTAGGCGAGTGAATAACAGAGGAGGGGGCACACTTTGGCTATAGTTCATCCCTTCTGGCAAAAGGTTTTGTTTCTAAGGGACAATGCTGACAAGTTCATGGCAATGGCTATAGGGGGTTGGTTAAAATAGAAGTACTATATTCAACTGAGTGGGTCTTTGTCACATGTAGCATTTTAACCTTTCCACAGTCCCTTGAGAAATACCATATTCTAATGTAAAAAGAGCAAGTAATGTTAACGTGCACACTGGTTTCACAGATTTACTAAAGGATTAGAGTTTTTGTTTAAAGAAGTGACAAGGGGAAAACACGGTTACAAGAAGACTACTATATAAGCCAAATTCGCACAATGTTGCTGAAGGACTCACTTGGCCGTCTTAACAATGTTTATGAGTTCCACAGCGCCAAGTAGACAAGTCCTTGGCCGCTTCACAAGGCCGTAATGATACCAACTACATTTCCTTTCTAAAAACTCTCCAGCGCAATCTTGCTCAATGGATCAAGTTAAGCAAGTTTTCACGCAATCTCAGGAGTAGCAGGTGTTAAGTGGTAGTATGAGTCGTCCCCTCTGTCTCAGACATGTCTAAACTGTTGCCAGTGCGATGTGATAAAACTCTTCTGTAGCCATTCCTTGTTGAGTAACCTCCACACCCTTGGCAATAGATTCCCTTTCAGTGAAGCAGAGACATTTAATAATAGTCTGAGGAAGGAAGGTAAACAGTGAGTGGGGAATGAATCATTTCCAGAAGTTGTGCATTTGTGGACATTGCGGTTCTCAGACTGAATATCCCAATAGTCAATCAACAGGGATTGTGACAAGCTGCAGTGTGGTTGACTAAAAATATATTGTAATCCCAAATGTTGATAGATGATGTCATTTGGTGCAGTTGGGGAGACTGCAGTGTTTCTCAAAGCAGCTTGTATTTTCCGTGGTTATAGTTTGGTCAAAAAGCAAGATCAGCAACCACAGCCATCTCTGGTCATTTTCTGTTGAGTATTAAACCATAAAGGAGAAGTAAGTAGTATTGTGTTTTTATATTTTCAAAAAAGTTAAATAGATTTAAATTCAAGAATACATTCCGGTTAGGAAGTCCTTTTGCTAATAAAACTTTTTATCCAATCAAAAGTAAGAACTCAGCAAACAGTTATGCGTGTTCACAAAATTTCAGACACTGGCAAAGTAGGTCATAAGTAGCAGCAGGTAAGTTGGATTTTATTTGATAATATGGTTGTTTCTCAGCTAAGTAGGTTAGGTTTGTTGTCAGGTTTGTTTGTACATTTGAGACGTGCTTCTAATGAGACATCTTGTATGAGAGCGAAATAAGAGTAAGAGTATCATGGCAGAGACATTTGGAAAATGTCAGGCTGCTTAGTTGTTGTATCCTATAATGCTAGCCCGAGGACACATTTTGTGAGCGCAACTGTCCACCCACACTCCAGCGCTGGCCATGTGATGTCAGTGAGATAAAAGTGTGTCGTGTTCTCCTGCCTCTAAAGCTAATCCCCAGGAACACACTATTCCGGTTCATCATCCCAACTCATTACAGCCACCTCAAAAAATGACTCAAGAATGTATATAACAATATAATATTCTCGTTTTAGCACCACAATCCCATGATGCATTGTAACATAATGTACACTCCAGGATTCAAAGAAAAAGAGCTTTTGGCTTGAGCTGAAATAGATTTCTGGTAAATTAGTGCAGGAACGTGTCTTCACAAAACCAATAGAGGCGAGGCAAAACCACAAGCAGTTATTTCAAGTTCAAACTCAAATGAGGCTATTACACCGCTACTGCACTTATTATTATTTTATGGACAACCTCTGATCTTCATATAAGCTCACAGCATTTTTTTTATTTCCATCAGTGTCACCTACAGATTTCAAAACTGTGCACATCATTCAAAGAAGAAATCCCTGATGTGCAGTTAAAAGTACATCCTGGGCCATTTCACAACATGCTTCAGCCTAAGCTCAAATCAGGGCTCAAGTCAGTGAGCATCCCGCTAAAGAAGCTCAACCACATTTGCTGTGTACAGCGGTGCAGTGTGTGTCATACAGCGCACGAGAGTTCAGCTGGCACTGGTCAAAACATTCCTCTAATAGACCACACAAGCTAACCACTGTATGCCTCTCAAAGGCTATAACTGCATCCACAAAGAACCCAAAGAAGGGAAAAGTATTAGTAGCAGGAGAGATATTGCCATAGCAAAAACACAGCATCCACAAATCAAAGAAAATCACAATGAATTGGCTGCTTGTGGCATTTTGTGACAAGACTTACAGAATTGAGAGTTAAAGTTTGCTCCATGTATGGCGCCGCTGTGCGTGCGTTTGGCTCGTCTTCAGCGCCTGGTGTGTGTAAACGAGTCCATCCGCCAGAGCCGCGCGCTGCCTGTGCGACGCTGTCTGTTTGCAGAGCGGAGAGAAAACGCACACGATTCGACGGGGGAGGAGAGAGCGTGTTGAGGGGAGCCCAAAATCCTGACAGCTACTGGGAGTTCAAAAGCTCCCTCTCTCTTCGCTCTGCTGCCGGTTCCTCTCCCGCCTCCCTCTGCTGGAAATTCCTCCTCTTTTCTTGTGTTTACCTCCTCCCCGTCTCCACAGCTTCATGCCTTCTCCTGTTGGCTGCTACACCCACAGGACAGATCTATTACCCAAGCTGCTACACCTTCATGGAAAGGGAAAACTTTACATTCAAAAAGAAAGAATTTCCAGCCATGCCTGAATAACAAATAGTTTTAACAACAGCCTACATTAACATAGTGAGATGCAAACAGTAGCACAGCAGCCTGTTAATAGTGTCATCCCTGTGAAGTCAAAACACAGTCATCTACAGGCACAAAGCATCTGTTGGGAGTCAAAAAAAAAAAAAGAAGCGTGTCATGAAACAGAAATAGCTTGTAGCGGTGGGTTTACATGTAGGCTCCAACAAGCTTCGGCAATAAGAGGGAAGCAGATTTGTCAACAAAAATAGTAGTTTGAAGAGCAACAAACCACTGAGAAAGAATAATACACTTCACTAGATTAAACCCAGTAAATTAATTTGCACAATTTGCATCTCTACTCAACCAGAAAGGGACTAACTACATGTGGTTCTGCTTGGGTGCGTGGGCAGCAAAACCGAGGTAAAAAATAACCAGCTCAATTCTGCAGTAACTGATGTGTCACACAAAGCCAGCCTTTGGGAAAAAATGTCCAAATTGTTCTTGGTTTGCTCATATCACACAGTAAGGCAGCCTCTCATAGAAGCTCCATGAGTGTCTGACCCAAGTGCTTTGGTGTTGGCAAACTCCTAAAAAGTCAGTGCCCTTGTGAGCCTAGACCAAGGTGCTTGCTTAGAGCTTATCACCATTTTTCCAAATTTACTATGTGAAAAGTCCTTCACAATGATACACAAGAGAAGTACTGCAAAATACCTTTGTAAATGTCCTGTTTAAGAGCGATAAAATTTTATTTTACACATCATATAAGCAGTCTCTCATACAAACAAGCTGTTGTTAAAACAAACCACCAGTTATCCACATGTGAAAGCCTTTATATGGACATCATTGGATCATTGGCCACAAACCCAGAGTTAGGCTGGGCCCTGAAATAGAACTCTAGGATCTTGTTGACCTTGACACCTGTAACATTTTTTACACATGAAATGTATTCCCTGCCTGAGCGTATTAATGCTCTGCATTAACAGTTAGATTTCCTGGGTACAGACACAGCACAGAAGCAAATAAATTCATAGAGATCAAAGGAAGCAGATGCGTATTCAATATTGAAAAGATTGAAATGTTACTAAATAAATAAACAAATAAATTACCCAAGCTCTAGCAGCATTTTTATAATGACACTACGTCCCCCAGTGAGAGCAGTCTCAGCATGAAGCTTACAAAACAGCTGCCTCACTTGTTAGTGATGAAACCAGAGCCATCATTTATTTCACTCTTGATAGAAAGCTATTAACACAACAAGAATCAAAATTCTTTCAACAAGCACAACAAACCATCCTAGAGCTCTGTTTAATACACTGGATTTCTTTTGACAGGAAGCAACAATAAAAAGGGGAAATAGAAATCCTGCAGATGCTCTAATCATTTTATAGTTATCTTTATTCAGTGTACATTTGAGCGGGACCTACACAAAACCAGGAGTAGCCCTTTTGAGTAGAACAAGTCTTAGAACCAGATTTGTTTGACTACAATGTGTGGTGTGCGGGTGTGTCCTTGACTGACTGTGACTAATTCATGGACACACAATAAAGTAGGGCCTATTTGGGATTGCATTGTGCAAATGTTTATGTGAATTCAGAGCAATCATGAGATGCATGAATAACCAGAATGTGCTTTTGTGAGCTGTATGTGGACTACAGTAAAAGAAAGAGAGCATTAATGGAGTATGTGTCGTTGTGCTGCAGGACTCATTAGTGAGGTCAAACAAACAGGGGGACGCTCAGGCTGCTACACAAAGACCACTTTGTCTGGACCCCTTACTGCAAGCATAGCAGCAAACCCCAGAGTTCAAGGTAACGGAAATGAAAGGTTAAAAAGTGGAGCTAACGCAAATGTCGACTTTTAGCAGACTGATCAACTTCTACTGAAGAGGAACAAGTATAAGGATATATGAAAAGTATGATTATAAAATTGACTTCTACTCTACTTTTAAAACTCACAACACATCTTTGTTCACACAATCAATTAAATGTTGAGGACTCCATTGATGATGATGATGATATGGTTATGACTGCACAGTACACCTACAACTGCATTTCTGAATATCTATATTAAATATTAATGAATGAGGTCAAAGTCAACCTGTAGGAACAGTCTGCAACAGAAACAAGAAGTATTTTTTTTTCATACCTCAAGGTTATCCAAGGATCTTGCGAGACTAAGGCGTTTTACCGAGCGACGTTTTGAGGCACGGACGACAACTCTTCCCAAAAACCTGGATCCCTGGATAAGCATAAAACACAAAGAAAATGGCTTTCAGAAAGGTCACATTAGTGTACACAGCCCTGACTCATGTACAACAGATTTAGATAATGAATAAATTGCTTTATAAGGTAACATAATAAATCTTAAAGTCAATTTTAATTTCTTACATATTGTTCAACTTATATATAGCTTTATCCTTTATAACACACAATGTCTTGGTGATGAATGTAACAACATGCAAGCGGTTAAACAGGGTTAATATGACTTTTTGCTTCCATATTTCAACAGTACAGACACATATTATCTAATTTCACAGTCTGTCAAAAACATTTTATGAAAGATAAGACTGACTAACACAGAGCAGCCATGCCTCTCAAAATAATACAGAGTTGAACCACCCACCCTTTCTCTTATGACTGCAGAGGCTGTGTCTGATGTTTGAACCAGGGCATTTAAGAATCACAGATAATTATCTCTGCATGACATGAGCTCTACCCTGTAATGTGTCTGACTTCCTGTGCAAGATTGTCTCTCTCTCTCTCTCTCTGATCAAATGCAAACTAGGAAGGGGTGTCTACAAACAAAAAGTACCAAAAAGTTACACTAATGATATTATTAAAATAAATATAGGATGCAAGTGATTTTTATGTTTTACAAAACTAAGCAGTATTTTAAACTCCCAACCTGTGCAGCTTTCACATTTCATGTTTCTCTCTAGGGCTAAAGTTCTGGGCTTTATGGATACACAGGGACATCTTGTGGGCAACCAGAAGCGCAACACTAAAAGGACTCCAACAAATGACTCAACTGACTTATAACAGGTGCTTTTACATTTTCATTCACACTCACTACCAATTTAAAAAGTGCTATTGTATGACATTTTAAGTGCCACCAAAAACAGACTTGCTAACACACCCACAGTGTCTGGAAACACAAGTTACTGTGGCCATTTAATACATCCTGTCCTGGGTTAAACAAGTACAAAAACAGATGCTCTTGCAAGTCAGGAGTGAGCATGCACAATGTCGAGAGTGAGCATGCACTAACACTGTTAGTGTTTTACTGCCTCTCTTCCTATCAACACATAGCTTAAAAGCATGCTACAATTGTAACTAGTCAATGCAGATAAGAGGGATAACTATCACTGCAGATATGATAAGAGTACTGCAAGACTAATTTCTTAATCTTTAATGATCTATAAAGGAATTAATATTACAGTCTGTGCGTTTTTAGAATGCCTTCCTGGCTCATCTGGTAAAGTGCATGCTAAATGGTTTAAAAACTTGGTCCCAGTTTGCTGTCTAATTAATGTCCAGTAAAGGCGAGTAAAGTACATTATATAATACATAACATGAATGTAGAAAAAGCGCATTGCAAAATTATGAAAATTTTACTTACATTTTTGAGATTGTCCTTTCGTGGTTTGTCTCTCTGTTCGAGAAACTGTTGGGTCCACTCCTCTCGGGGTGGCAGCATCATGACTTCGGCTGAATGGTATCTGTCTGTAGGGATCTGACACATGGGGGGCGGCATGTTGGCAAGACCTGACCCTAAGCTGACACTAGACCAGCTGTTGGACACCCGAGGCTCATTCTCATCACTCTGATCCTTCGAACACTTGGGCTTTGAAAACCACCTTTGGCTCCTCCGTAGAGGATCAACAAAGAAGTTTGTTTTCTTAGTCAGAGGCAGTGGAGGAGGTGGGGGCTTGAAGTGAAACTCAAGCCTGGGCGGGGGACCTCCGTAGAAGCTGGTCAAACCGTCAGGTCCAGGTAGAGACTCAGAAAGGGAATGTGTGCGAGGAGTGTTTTCTAAATTATGTTTTTGCTTGTCATTGGAAAGGTTTATTGAGGTGAGGTCTTCATTTGCAGGATAATCCCAGGGACAGCTGGGGAGGTGGGCCCCAGGGTGGGTTTGCACAATAGAAGGAAAATCCCTGTCCGCTCTCTGTTCAGGAGGTGAACTATTACCAATTCCACTGTCCCCATTGCTGCTGGCACTGCCATGTTTATCAGTGTTGCCATTAGCGTTGGCCTGCTGCTGAGCCTCTGCCTCCAGTTTGAGTCTAAGCCTCTCCACTGCTTCGCCCATGTCACTGTACAGCACTGCAGCAAAGTGAAGCACATCTGGGGGCGTTTGGGGAAACTCAAGGCAGCCAAGAGAATCTGGATCTGAAGTGCAGTTAAAGCCAAAGCGTCCAGCAATACCTATGTGGTCCTGATGGCGGCCCAGCTCTGGGTCAATGAAGAAGACATGGCAGGAGGCCCTTAAGGGACTGTCCTCTGGGACCTGACCGTTAATAATGTGAGCTGTAGTCACCAGGCAGAAGAAACGTGCATCTTCAGCACAAACTGCCCCTAAAACCAGATTCTCTGCAGGGAAAGCAGCTAGCACTGCACCTGCATCATCACAAAGGCGAATGCAGTCAAACATGATTTTCATCATCACCAGAGTGTGAGTGTCCTGCTCTGTTCCCAACTGTCGAATCCTTTCAAGAATAGCTTTTAAACAGTCCTCTGAGTCCGTGGTGTTTAAAATGAGCTCAGTGGAGCTCAGGTAGCCCACCACCAAGGTCATGTTCAAGACACTCCAGTCTGAATTCACTTCCTCTGTGTCTGTAAAAACAGAGTCTGAGTCCTCGACTCTGGAAAACTCCTCCTTGTTATGCTCAGCTAAAGGACTCCATTGTTGTGACCACTGTGACATGTCGGGTTCTGACACAGGCCTCTGTTTAAAACTGATGGCTTGATTAAAAGTGGAGTTACTTGAATCATGTGAAATGGTGCGGAGAACACCTGCCTTCTGGGAAGGTCCCCTTTTCTGCCCAAACTTTTCATCAGCAAGAATAGGATTTCCCATTATACGACCTTCAGTGTGAACCACCAGCCTTAGAGGCCCTCTGCAGCTTCCAATCAGCTGTACTACGGTTTCATGTAAGGCAGCTGACACGTCTGTACCATCAATAGCCATTATGCGATCCCCTTGTTTGAGTCCTACCAGGTCAGCAGGACTTCCCTTTAAGATACCACTCATTATACATGGACGCTGCCCTGAAATAGTAAAGCCATATCCAGCCCGACTGCGGATAACCTCCACACCCCGGAGTTCACCAACTACATTCAAATCCAGACGCCTTCTTGCCCCCTCAGGCTGCCCTTGGATCCTCATTGTACTCTGAGAAAAATGATGCACTTGAGGGTTGCCAACACTAGTGTGTTGTTGTCATTCTATAAAACAGAAAAATCAGATTTAACTATTTAACATATAAATTATTGATTATTGTAATTCACATAAATTAACATTAATATACCATATAACACATAAGAATACAGCAGAACTACCCACTAGTTACTTATTTAGCCTATTGAAATTATTTTTTTTAACTCTGGTTGCAGGTGCTACACACAATAAATAGCAGAACAGAATGTTTCTGAATCTGCATTTTTACTCTGGTTAAATTGATCAAATAACAAAGTAAGTCAATTATCTGTCAAAATAGACAAATCGCTTTTTTTGTCCCAACACAGTTAATAAAATCCACCCCCCTAGTAACTTAGGAGTGCCAGCTGCCCCCTCACTCACAACAAGTTTGGTTAATGACAAACATACTCTTTGGTTTCGTTCAGCCACTGCTTTTTGTAAACTTGTCGTCTTGCCATACATCTAAACCGCTTAAGTGTTTTACACAGATTGCTTACTTTAAAAATTACGTGATTTAATATTAGATTTAGCTAACTTAGCTAACTCTCGCACACGTCGCAATAAAACTGTTTGAAAGTACTAACTTTTTTATATTAGCCTACCTTTTCCAATAGCAGAATGTTCCACAAACGATTGAATATTCCAACTCAAGTCAACAAACCCTTGTACGCTTACATTTTCACCTCTCTATACTATATTTCCAAGCGAAACATTTTTTCTGCCGTGATCTACAATCCCGTAGAAGAGCACCGTCTTCCCCATTAACACACGGCGAGCGAGGACCACAAAGCGTCTTTCAGTGTAACCATGACAGCGTAACGTCTTTGCGTCACGTGACTCCTGCATCTGACCAATCCACAGGCTTCTTCTATTTAACATTCAAACGAGTAGAGACACGCCATTGGTTGATGTTTCATGGCAGTTGGGACTATTTTAAAATGTTCAGATTTTAACAAAAAATGCTCTATAGCTAATTTATTAAAGACCAGAATAAAAATTTAAATTGTATATCTCAATTATTTTGTCATAAATTAACTACAACACTATAGTGTATACAACACTATACAATACCAATTTACATTCTTACACATTCAACACAATTCTTACACAGAGTTTTAGTAAATCTTAAAATTCTAAATAAAATATTAAAAAATATGAACTTTTACCTATTCACATTGTCTCCCTCAGGAACATAACATCATTCTCCCTCTTCTGCAGTAATGTAGTACTTCCTGCAAATGGTGTGTAAATAATAACTCCCTGGTCAAAGGGCTGCAACGGCTGCTTGAAAAGTCACATGGGTGCACTAGGTTATCTATGCATGCTGTCAACACAACAAATGAAGAAATTTGATTGATGTTTACTGTAACATTAGAATAATTGACATATGTGGCCATGATAGAATTTATTACATGGGACATATTTTTTAGTCCAACACCATTAAAAAAGTCCCCCCTTTATTATGTTCAGAAGTAGTAGGTAGTGACATTAGGTGCAGTCGTTCCAGTGTGTGACAGAACAGGCATAATCCTTAATTTCTCTAAATCCTCTTAAAATAGGCTCAAAAGCATAGGACTTAACATTTCTGTTCAGTCAGTATTCTGCCGGTGTGTATTTTGCATTTTAACATATGGTGGTAAAGAATAATGTGCATCTTAAAGAGAGGAAAATATGCATGTCAAAAAGTCTGAAAAAGTTAGTGTGATGTATTTTTAGAAAATACCATGGCTTTCTCTGCATGTGTGTAAGCAGTTACTGTTCAACTCTTCTATAACCTGAAATTAGGTTATTGTCAAAAAAGCAATGTAGTCATTACAAAGCCAATCTCAACAAGCAGAAAAAAAACACGCTTTAAGTTAAAAAAGAAAGCTGTCACAGTGATTTTATTCTTGTATTAGGCCGCCACCCAGAAACATAACAGTCAACAACAAAATGTATAAAAAAGTAATAATTAATGGAGTATATATTTATGCTTCTGTGTAAGATACATGCTAATTCAGAGAATATTCTGACATACTACAAAAATCAAAAATATAAAAAAATAACTAAAATAAATAATATTTACATTATACATAAAAGTGTCCCATTCCACTTTAGTGGTTGCCTGGGTCTTGGGGTCTGATCTGAACCCATGGCACTGATGAGGCAGATGGAAGCTGGATCATTTTCTCCATTAGATTCATCATGCGCTCTTGCATCTGAAGACACTGGACTTGGATGAGGTTTTGTTGTTGCAGGGCACGTCGGACTTCTCTGCACATCTCCTCTAAGGCTCGGCTGGACCTCTTTTGCTCTTGAAGCACGGACTGCATGAGCCTCAGTTTTTTCTTTTTGAACAAAAGCTGTCTTTTTTCGGTGAACCGTTTTCTGCCTGTAGGATGTAAGCTGGACCACAGACAAAAATTTAGTGTCAATATAATTCAACTTGAGTGAATTTGTAGCAAAGTAACCAGAAAATAAAATCAGTCCAATTAAGAATTACCATAAATTAAGTGAGTAAATGTTAGTAAAATGTAATGTTTAATGTTAGTAAACTTTGACACATACAATTTAGAGCAACAAATGTAACATCTAGGCTACATGGGTTTAAGGAATAAAGTCAACATGCCCAAACTTACAAGAAAATGCAGGCCAGCAGGTTACGTTTGAGCTTAATTTACCTTTTTGCCTTTAGTAATATAGGCAGCTGTGCAACCTGTTCAACAAACAGACTCTTCACATTTAAGCCCGTACTCAGTTTTTACTTGCATTTCCCATTACCTAGAGCCCTGTGTATGGTCGCTGTCAGAACTCAAAGACTCCAACTCCTGCTTGATCTCCATCTCGTCTGAGGAGCCTGTGTATTCTGGCATGAACCCCATAATGCCGTCCTCCGACTGGAGGAGCTGCTGGTCGCCCGAGGAAGACGTGGAAGGTCCAGCAATCGAGGTGTTGAACTCCAAACTGCTCACTCTGCCATTCTCTACTGGCTTGGTGAGGATCTTCTCGATGGTCTTGAAGTAGGGCCAGTCTGGCATCTCTCCGTTTTCACCCTGTGTTGCTTTTAGCCTCCTGTAATTAATAAAAGAAATGTCACCACAGATGGCACATGAAGCCCACTATACTTGCTACACTTACCTGTATTGGAAAGACATGTTTGTGATTTTCATTTTGATCTCCTCTTTGAAGCGCTGCTCTCCTGTTAGCTGGAAAAACCTCTGGGACATCTTCTCATAAACCTTGGCGTTCCTCTTGCTGCTTTTCAATTCATGGTGGAATTCCTCCCACACATACAGGAGAGCCTTCATTTCCCCATCAGTCCAGTTGGGGGCCCTTCTGTGCTTCTCACTGTGGCCTGGTATTAAGTAGCTGAAGCTGTCCTCGGCAGCCATGTTTGCAAGGCTTATCTTGGGTGTTGCAGGCTGGGTTTGCATGGCTTCAATCTTTACAGGTTGAATTTGAAAGCCTTTTACAGCACTGAGGGCTGTTTGAGAGTCTGCAGTGAGATTCTGAGCCATAAAAGCAACAGCCCTGCAATCTTGCCGTGCCCTTCCCCCTAGCCTCGCTGAAAGAGGACTCAAAATGGGGCCTAAGGCTGGTGGAATCCGGTTAAAAGCTTTTAATGCTCTCTGATGTCACTGTGACATCAAGTTGCCTTGGCAACAGGGAGGGAGGTCCTCTATTATACCTCCCTCTCCGCAAAACCACTCCTCTCAGCCGTCCTTTCCCCTCCATACTGCTCCACTGTATCCGCACACACAAAAAGCTTTTAGCTGAAAGGCAGTTGTGGGAGCTGCAGATTGCTGACACTTTTTGAAATATGAGTCTCGAGGGAGAGAAAAAAAAAGAGCGAGCAGGGTCCACGGGTATGTGTTTCCAAGGCAACCGATGTGGTAGTCACCCAAGTTACTGCTCTATTTAAAAGCTTTTAATAATACAAAAGCTGCCTTGACTCACACTCACAGAGAGAGGGAGGATTTGCTTTTTCGTGCACAATGTGATGGGATGAAAACACTCGCAAGCTGATAACCGTGCAGCTCATCAAACTATAGACCGCAGACAGTGGCAACATGTGAGAATAGTAATCGGCATTCTTTTATGTTATCATTGATACACTGTAGACAATGCAAATCCCTGCAGGAGTGAAGTTTCTGATCACTAAAAAAAAACCCTCCCTCATAATGTGTCTCTGCATTAGGCGGACCTCTTTCAACAAACACAAACCTGCTAAGCTCCTACTTGTCTGTTTTAAACGCGTTAAAGGAGCGTAAAAAGACCCACAATAGCCTACGCATTTATCATTTTACAATTAAATATAGACTAATACTAACCAAAATTTTAGCTACTAGCCTCAGTGTGTATTAGTCTATATTTCAAGCGCACATTTTAACATTAATAGTCCAATGAGCGTTGTCTGTTTGCTGCAGTGACTTTGTGCCAACAGCTTCCTTATTAGCGCCACGAGCTGCTGTGGCTTAACTCAATTTTGGCCTGATTAGACACTTAACCCATCTGCTGCTCAGTAACAGGACAGGCGGACGTTGGTCAAAGCACATGGTTAGCTTTGGCCAATCCGTCACATCTGTCACTTTAATAAATGAAAGAAAAAGAAAGAATTTGCATTGTCTATGTTTAGCTCAGGGAAGTCACATGCAATGGTGTGAAAAGAGTCATGTGGTCCTAAATGGGAGCAGAGAGCAGCGTTTCAAAAAAAAACATTACTTAGATAAGACTCCTGTTGCTGCCAAGTCAAAAAATTACCACACGTCCACGTCTGAATTTACCGCTACCTCCTCCTATCATGACCCAATCCTATCGCTAATGGCCTCTTTTAATTGTGTTTTGTTATCTCAGTATATTTTTCATTTATTAAAAGAGGCATAATCCAGACTAGTAATCCAAGGGCCAGACTAATCCACAGATAAAGTGATCATTTACTTCCTGTGTCTCCAGGGATAAATCAGTACAGCGAGCGAGCTCTTAAATCTGACCACATAGAGTTACCATGGTCTCTACTTATAGCTTTCACATTTACTGTAGCTTACATTGCGATACACACAGTACATTCTGGATTAAACAATGCAGAGTTCTGACATATTTTTAAACTTAAAAAATGTTTAATGCAAACTTGTGCACATAAAACACATACTTACTTACAGTACAGTGCTTACAATAGTATAAATGCTTTAAATGGCAGCCTACATTAGTATGTCAGCGCATACTAAATTGTACATCATACATCCTGTTAAACCAGTCCTTTGCACTTGCCCGTGACTGTTAAAACAATAAGATATTTGAGGCTGGTGTGTAAGCATAGATAACAGTAGATAAACATAGTCTTGTTTTGTTTCATACTAAGTCAAAAAAATATCTGTGCAAATCTGAGTTTAGGCAGAAGGTCCAATCCTAGATTTTGGGGGAATGTGTTCCTCCTTATGGGAATACTATCCTTTTTCTATCATACCACTTCCTACCCGTGAAGACACTAAAAAGCTTGTAAATGTCCCCTTGCTGCGAGGGAGGAATGTTATTTAGTTAATTATTCAAAAACATTTAAAGATATGGACTGGTTAATGGCAAATGTAATAATTGTGTCAGGCAAACTGTGGTACTATAGCAGCTTTTCTTAGCTTTACAAAGTCTCTTTCTGTCACACCACACCTCAAAAAAATAAAAAAAACAATGCAATGAAATGTACAATAAAAACAAATGTTAAACATAGGTGTAAAAATGATTTATAAAATAACTACTGTATATCAAATAGTCATAATACAACAATACAAATTAATCCCACAAGGGAATGCTGTTCTGTTAAAGTACCACTAGAGGTCAGCAAATATCCATGCTCAGATATCCAAAACATACAGCTTCCACTTTTTGTCACTTTATCACCCTTTTGTTTCCATGTAGCAGCAGTAAACACTTTCCAATGTAGTCAAGTTACATTCTTGATATGAAGTCTCACAGTTTGAAAGTTTTTTTTATCTTTTCTAACACTGACTCGTATGTGCACAGTGGTCTCATGCAGTCATAAGAGAAACTTTAAAAAACTCCAAGCAAGGATTTTGGATTTTGGATCTTCTTCTCTCTTTAGTCTCTGAGCAGACACTCCTCCTCAGTGATGCCTTGAGCCTTGAGCTCCTCGAGAACATTGTCCAAGTGACCAAGGTCAGGGTAGCCATGCCCCGTCAGGTTGGAGCCAAACTCGGTCTTGTGGTGCACCTCGTTCCAGATGACTGTGTCCGACTCGCCCGTTGTGCTGGACGTACCGACAGAGAAAATGAGCCGACGGTCCCAGGCCACCAGCAGCAACCTCAACACCTGCAATTAAAGGTTAATGTTCAGGTGTTCCAGAATGACAGCTACACTAAACAACATAGACACAAATGTAAAACAAAATGGCATGTTTCTAATGATATGTCCTTGGCCTTTGATATTTCTCTATTAACCAGTGAAGCTCTTTATTCAAGTCACACTATGCCACGTTTTAGGCTGGATACCCATTAAAGGACAAAGGGAATTGTTAAAATAGACTAATATATAGAATAATATTAATAAATTGTGATGTAGACTTGTGCTCATGTGATTGTTTCATAGTGAAGGATCTGTTGAACCAGTCAAACCAGTTTAAAAGAGGTTAGTTACCTTGTTTTATGTCAAGAGAGAGCATTTTCAATGTTTGTTTACCTTGCGTCCCTTTTCACTGTCAGGGAGGTAACAGTGTCTAGGAAACCCACGTGCAGTGAAGGGTTTTCCAGGGTTTGGGTGCTCTGGGCCCTATGTTACAAAAACATATGAGTCAAGTCATAACTGTTTCCATTATCTCGTGCCATTTATATTATGTTATTACCTGTATGCCTGGAGGAATGTTGTAAATGATGCGTATGGTTTTGCACTCAGGATGTCCAGGTAGCGAGTGGGGAATAACGTGGTACTCCATTTTGCCCGGGGGCTGGTTGCCAGTCTTAACCCCATAGATGGTCTTGCAGGTGGGACACTGCAGGCTGCCGTCCTTGTTTCCATTGTTGTACATGGCAACGAGGCACTGGAGGTGGTACTGGTGACCACACTGTGACAAGCGTCCCACTGACTCAGCACGGGAGATCCCACCAACACCGGGGCCCTTGTAGCCAGAGGGTCCGGACAGGGCCTCCATGCAGATGGTGCAGTCCTAATAATGACAAGACAATGCTTTGTGCCGAGTGAAACTTTAATCAGCTAAAACTCAACTAAACAGAGGAGGTGGAACGTGACATAACTTTGCATCAATTACCTCAAAACACACCTTAACCTCACTAAACCCACACATACATCACAGCTCTTGGTGTGAATAACAATAAAGTAGTTTCATTGATGTTCACCAGACCCAGTTAATGCATTGTTTTTAGGGTTAATTGATGAAAAACTACGGTAAAAAAAAAATATAACTTACTTCTTCAGGAGGATTGCGGACTTTCTGGAGGTACCGCTTCACCACCTCCTCTGGTGTCTTTCCTAAAAAGACAGAGGTAGAGAATATGTTGAGGACGAATTTGTGACACCATGCACATTTTTAATGATGCAATCCCAGTTTGACCCACCTTTGCGAGCCTGCTTCTTTGTGGTCTTGCGGCAGCAGTGGCCTAGGCCGGGCACAGGCTTGATGTCACTCTTGCTGACAGGAGGAGGGTGAAGCACCAACTTGGGCGGTCGGGTCAGACATACAGGAAGTCCAGCTGCACTCATCAGGATGCCCGTGATCCCTGTTTACCAGCAGCAGGGGGTTTAAGTGAGACCATGTTTGTCATATTCAATTACAGAGCAACATTATTCATATCCGGTTGTCTTTATGTACTCGTAAAGTTTCTTTTTGATACTATAATGATAAAAGAACATTAGTTTTACCTGCCAATGCTGGGTGAACAGGGCTGGATCCATTAAGGTTCTTCACTGGAACTGTTGGTACTCTGAAAATAACAAAAACAACAATGCTTTACTCTTGACTCATTAAATTATGACGCGTGACTGGCCCGACTGACCCGTCATCTTAGCCGAGATTCAGAATCTGATGAGTCACCTGTAAACAAGCTGTGTGTAGATCATCTTATGTCACTGAATGTTTTTAACTTATGTAAAGCGTGAGATTATGATGTGTCTGTCTATGATGTGTATGAAGCAATACAAATTCTTACTAAAAGTACTCAACCTGACATTGTTTTTTTAATAAAAATTTTAAAAAATCTAAATCTAAATATTGTTACAATCTATTTCAGAAATTTTTGACGTGCAAAATGCAGAAATATTTTTTTACAAGTCAAATGAAAGGGATTTCCTATTTGTAACCTGTGCCTTACCTGGAACAACTTTGATTTGCATTTTAAGTAAAAAAGGAAACAAATGCGGCAGTTTCTAAGGTTAAAAAACACATTACAAACACACTATCAACAAATATCTAACCCTTCAACCCCACAACTGAGTCAGTCACTAACAATAAAATTTTAGATTACTGTAAGTACTTACGGTCGGCCACCTTTAATAACAGTCATCGTTCGCACTTTCCACCTAAAATCTCAGATCCAAGATGAAGATTTTCAGTTGTATTTTTTAAGTAGTAAAACACAAGTAGTGTCAGAGTCTGTTGGGTTTCCTCTGCGTCGGTACGCGTGAGCTCGCTGCAGGTCTCCTTCCCTTTTATAGGCTTAATCCACCTGTTTCCATCTGTTGACTAAACTCCAGTTGTAGGCCAGAGATTGGTCAGACAAGGGATTACCTGCGAGTTACTACGTCACAAAGCCAGGCTCCCATACGGTTGAAAGATATGAGCACGTACACCAACATAATGTCTATATGCATGCATCAGAATATTGTTGTTAAAAAATAAATAAATCAATTTTTTTATTGGTTTGGGATTTTATTTTAACATAAAAAAATTACTTTGTTAAGAGCTGTGTGAAAAATGAATCAATTTCTTTCAATTTCTTTGGGCTTGCAAAAATGAGCTCAGTTGAGTTCTATTACAGGCCTTACAATGGCAGTGGTAAGGTGAAGGTTGAGGAATAAGAAAAATGTTTAGAGAAAAAGGATGAACGAAAAGAAGGAGAGCAGTGTCAGCAAGTCACGTTTTTTCTGATCCCGGCTAATCTAACAGCATTAGTGTAGTTTCCACCTGGAAGCTGGATGTGTATAAAGGCTACAGCATATGGCACTGTTCACTTATTGACATTAAAATAAATCAAAAGTTAATATTGCGGGAGATACATTAATATTAATAGTGATTCCTGCTACCTATACAGCTGACACAAAACCTAGAATCGTTTAAGAGAGAAAGGAACCACAGCTGCCAGAAACCGATGGGCCACTCCTGTCACTCTGTTAATCTATGACGCTGGAGCCCCCTCAGAGTTTAACACTTCACTTAGAAGCCATCTGCTGTGTGTCACTGCTCACGAGACTGACCAAAACAAAAGAACAGTTTCAATGGTGGGCTTGTATGTAGGGTAATTTGTGTGACATTACAATAAACAGATGAAATAGTGTCATCATTGATCAACTTTGAAGGTGTGCAGTAAAACCTTTTTTTGATAACTATAAATAATAATAAATAGATAAAAACATTTAATGGGCATTAAAAATCTGATCAATAATAAGCAGGTTCAACACAATTTATGTTAAACTTATCTGCTCACATGTATAAATGATCTTTATCTACACAAAGTTCACTGCGGACACCTGATAAATTTGGTACACAAAGGCACTCAGTTTAACTTGCATAATGTCCAATCCCCTACTCTTATCATTACTATATACTGTATTATTAATTATAAAGTTGTGTATAGCTATATGTTGGAAGCCCTCCCAGTTGCGCCAGTTTAACGAGATTTTCCTCATGTTGCATCAGCTCAGCCATGTGGTTCCAGTTAGTGATTTTGTGGCTGAAGTGGCATGATGATGACGATAGGTGTAAATGGAGATTGGACTTAAGAGGGTAAGAAGGAGAAAGGGCGTGCAGCAGAGAGGAACCTCTGTGGGGAGACAGGATCATTGACGTAGGAGGGTTTACAAGAGCAGCAGGTGTAACCATCTGTTGGAAAAAAAACTTGACTCTCACCTGCTGGATGTGACGTTGAACCAAAACACTGAGATTACTGTGGCAAATGCCGAGCAGAAATGTTAATCTGCTGGTATTTGGAACTAATTGGAGGCTTACACTGTTATATGTACCCACGACACTGCATGGTTTGATTTCAAATACATAAAACTCAACATGGAGGAGCTAAACAGAGACTCTTAATAACTCAATTGAATTTCATTTGAAAGACCCTGATGGACTTTCTTTTGAAGATTAGACATTCCAAAATAAGCACTAATATCATATATAGTTTCACAATAGTTTTTGTCTGTCCCGCCGACATTGTAATTGTAGTTGGTGCTATTAGTTTTCTACTCACCCAGAGGCAATAAGTGCACGGGACTGGGCCATGGCAATACGCTGCAGTGCAGGACGGCTCAGTCCGGCCAGGCTGGATCTTGGCGGCAGAGGAGTGGCGCAGGCTGCCGCTCCCGACGAAGACACTGGACCCAGAACTCGGGCCGACGGCGATGGTGTACAGGTGGAGGTGGAAGTGGAGATGATAGATGGACCCGGGGCAAGGGTGGTTGGCACAGCACAGGACACTGATAGTGAGTGGGAGGTGGAGGGGTGAGGGAGATTTGTTGCCGCTGAAGAAAGTGCGTTGGATGCAGGGGGCGGTGGGGGAGGTGGGAGAGAGGGCGGAGGAGGCCGGGTGGAGGAGATGGACAGGGCTGCAGTGGCTGAACCAAGGAGAGACATGGAGTGGGTGAAGCCTCCTCCAATGCCAAAACCACTGCTACTACTGACAAACCCAGGACCTCCCATCCCCCCAAAACTGAAACCTCCTGTGGCCCCTATTACAGGTGTCCTGTGTGGGGACAGTGTGCGCTGCAGTGACGGAGGCCGAGGGAGAGTTAATGAGTACGACCCTCCTGGAATAGAGTAACTTATTTTAGGACTGGCAGTTGGGATGGGTGGTTTGATCTGCGGTGGCCTTCGCCCCAGAGTCTGCACAGAGGACATAGTCCCCGCTTTGACACCCAGCACCAACATGCACTGCTGGCAGGCACAGGGTTGTCCTAACGAGGTGATGGCTGATGCTGGGAGTGCCCCACTGGGGTAAGCACTCCCATTCCCACTGCTGTTCATCCTGATCCCCATACCCACTCCAGATACGTCCACTCCCAGCAGTCCTCCAGGGCCAGGCATGGAGGTGGGTCCCCAGGCCTGGTGAGATTTGGGCAGTGGTCCAGACACCATGGGGTAAGCTAGATCAGACCGGCGCTGAATACGCCGGCAACGCTGCGTCTGCCCATTGATTTGAGTCATGTTTTCAAAGTCAATGAGGTAGGAGAAACCCAGTGGTGCCAGATCCAGCCAGGGTTGCTGCCGGTCACGAGCGGCCTGGATGGCGATGCCCACCTCGGTGTCGTACACAGTCCAACTTCCAGTGTCGTTCTCCCACTCCCACAAACAGCCCTGGCCCGGTGCTGAGGCGGGGTCGTAGAAGCTGCGCCGTACAGGTCGAAGGGTACCTTGTGACAATGAATGAAATATGGTTATGTGATTTCTTGTACTGTCACTATAGGGGTGTCTTAAGGTCATCTGAGATAATGAGAAGAAGGTGCAAAATCTGGCAAATAGTTGTGCTACTGTTTGCTGGGGCCAACAGGATAACAATGCTAACAAATTTACCATGTCTATGTTTGCTTGCTAAGAATTTGGGCAAACAGGTTCCCACTAGTAACAGCACATGGTGTTCTGAATTCTGATTGGCTGGCACACTTGATCTGACTCAAAGCTGGCTGTGTTTGCTTTCCCAGGGTGCACTGAAAGACAATATACATTCTGCCCACTGTGAAGGATTTGTAAAACTTTTAAAACCAATCAGAATAAAAAAAAATCTGTAGGTAGCTGCAATTTAGTTTGCAATATAGCCATGATATGTGTTAAATAATGCAGCTAAACACTGCATTGTTTGAAAATACAATGGACTGCTGCTTACCATTACTACTTTGGCTGGCAAAGAAATTAAAATATAAGACAAAAGAATGTCATTAAGTTAATCAAATGGCCGAATCAGTTAAACTTCCAGTCTGTAGTCGAGTAGTTATCTATTGAGACATGAGATACAGTTTCAATGGGAAATGTCACTAGAATCTGGTTTAGACAATACATTCATTCATAAAACTTCTTCTCTTGTGATTAATCCATTTTAATGACCCCGAACCTTTCTCTGCCCTCTCTGGGACCCTCTGCCTGCCTTCCTTCACAACTGCACAAAGCCTTTTGTTAGAATTTTATGAGAAAAAAGTGCAATGTTGGGGTCTCTGCCAAAGTGGTCAGCTTCCTTCTCTGTCCTACATACAATGACAAATCTTTGTAATGAGAGCAAGATTTATACTGTGGTAACGTCAGTTACTGCTAGGTGCTAATTGCAAGCACAAAATCGGTTTGAAAAAAGTAACATACTGCATCATTTGTATATTGTACATTTGAATATAGGCCATTGATAAAGGCAAACATCACTGCTATATTTTTTTGTTCAGCTGTGCCAATGAAGAGCCTTGTAAACATAAAGGCTAAGCACTGAAAGGCCTCCACGGGGCCCGCCTGTCCCCCTGTACCCCGCACCTGTGTCTTGACGGAACTGGTGCATGGACTGGAGATCGATGATATAGGGCGTGAGGCGAGAGTCCACCTGTCCGAGGACCACACTAGCACAGCGCGGGTCGCTCCGAATCACTGCTTCGATGTGGTGACAGACCGCCGGGCTGTAGGGCCGCCAGCGTCCGTGCTCGTTCAGCCATTCCCATACCACCACGGCGGACGCTAGCAACATCCTACTCCTGCAAGCAGCAAAACACGAAGCATTATTTAACGGGGGCTGAAATGTAAACAAAGTGATGCTGGTTGTTTTGCAATATCTCCTGCACCTCGGCCGTGCATCCCTGCGCACAGCAGCGCTGCATCCATCTTGGGGAGTTTGCAACCCAGATGTGCCTCCTGTCTACGGATATAAATACATCTATGCGTGCAAAGCATACCTTCCATCTTGGCAGGGACGGATATGTTGCAATCAATGTTTCTTCTTATTGCAGACAGAAGATCCAGAGCGTTTTGGGGTGCAAAATATTCCTCCTGGATGGTGGCATCTTACTCCCTATGCAGATGAATGACGTCTACTGAAATCATTTCTCCCTACAATCATGTTAGGCTGAGAGCAGAGAGTAAGTCGGATAATAGGATGCTGGCACTGTGATAGGTTACTGTGATGTAGCCCACTGTTGCAGACAGAGACAGAGCAGGAGTGTGTTAAATAGCTACAGAGTTACATCACCTGCAGCGTCTTTAATCAAAGAAATCACTAGCTGTTAAATATAAAACCTCACCTCACTTTGTCTCCCGAAATTTGTAAAGACAACCTTTTATTATACTGTATTGCTGTGTACTACTCTCACTAATGTTTTATGTTATCTTTACCACAGACTCATTTAGCCAAAAAAGAAAGAAAAAAGATTTTCTTAAATAAAAAAAATATATATATATATATATAAATAAATATATACAAGTTTGACATTTGCACGCTCTGCGTACTTCTACAAGTGGAGGCCCGCTACATCCAATCAGCGTCGAGCTGCTTCTTGAAAGACCAATCATAATCCACCATTTTGTGTCATACGCTGTGCCCGCTGCAGCAAGGTACACAGAGCTCGTTTTCACTTGCAACACTTACGTTTTCATTTGCAACCTTCTGTTAATAACCACTCCCTTTACATAACGGAAACAGAGTTCCCGCAAACCCGATTGCCAAAACATTGGAGATGCCGGGGATTGAACCCGGGACCTCATACATGCGAAGCACGCGCTCTACCACTGAGCTACATCCCCATTGGAGAACTCAGAAGCCCATTATTGTTTAGATATGTTTGTACCAACAAACTAACTAATGTGAATGTTTTCTTATGTAGGTATATTATTTCTTTACATTGCCCTACAAACTTTATTATTATTATATATGGGAATGATTTATGAGTTATTTCCATCTTTTTGTAGTTATCCAACGTTAAGCTATAACAAACTAAGCTCTCATTGAATCCCCGTGTAGTTATAGCCAAGCCCAATTAGTGAAACTAAACTCTTAATGTTGTCAAATTAAAAAACACACATTCAAAAAACACCATATTATTATTTTTTTCTTTATTTCCCAAAGTACTGTAAAACAGGCATATAGAAACAACTATCACAGAAATACAAGACAATTAACATTATGATGCCATTCTATAATGAGTATGAACATAAATTTAATACATTTGAAGATTTGTGCCATTTTCTCTGGGACACTGAAGGTTTTTATTCTGGGTAAAACTGTATTTGAAGATGTTTAAGAGAGTGTTATTTACACTTTTTTTATAAAACTATTAGCTAACTACTGTCCAATTATTTTTGTCTAATCCTTTGATAGAGACTAGTTTTGTCATAGTTTTGATTTTTTTTGCTCAAAGGGCTGTCACAACACTGACTTCATCTCGACCTCCGTTTTCCTCAGACCAGAGGACACTACCAGAAAGCTGGGGTAGGTTGATCACTTCCCCCCCACTGGCTTCTCCTTTAGCCTGTCCATCGTCAGTTTGCTCCTCTGTCTTCTCTGTCTCTTCCTTTGCCTCTGACTCAGGTGGGACCTCAGTTTGCTCCTCCTCATCTGAACACTCTGGAGAACTATCACCTGAGCTGCATTCTCTTTTACTCTCTCTTTGCTCTGCGTTATCCTCCTCCTCTTCGTAGCCGTCAGTGCTGTTGTTGTCTTGATGACTGCCCTGCTCCACGTCTCCATCTTCCTCCTCATCCTCCTCCCCCTCATCCTGGTCTGGATCGCTCCAGGGCCACAGCTGGACTCCCAGGCGGTTCCCTAGGGCTAATGCCCTATTTCTGACCCTGTCCCGGACCCCTCCTTCTCTATACACAATGCGCCGAATGGTATATTTCCCTTTGGCCTCCTTGTTTAGATGCTTGTACAGGAAAAATAACAGGCCAAGAAGGACTACGAGGAAAAGGAATAGAACCACGACCTTTGTTTGGGACGCTGTATATTCGACTTCATTCGCAGACATTTCTACTAAAAAAGTAAAAAAAAACAGCAATGAGATCAAAACAAACATAATTCTTTTTACATTTATAAATTTATAATTTTGCATCTTCAAAATGCAACAGAAGATGCTGTTGCCATTTTATTTAATGGTTACTGGTTGCACTTATTATTGGTTTAAGTTGTAATATTAGATTTTAAACAGTTTACCTTTTCAGACAGTCAGTAGTATTTAGATTCTTCTGTGTCACGTTTGGCGGCTTCAAGCAGGTAATTCAGGAACTGGAAAATTAGCACAAGGCCTAATGGCAAAACACTGTACAGTTAAAGCAAAATTAGCTATTGCTCATTAACAGTAACCGTAACTTTTGTTGTAAATTCTGCATAGGAAGCAGTGTAATCTTGTTATTCTTAAACAGTCTGAGATGAATGCAGTGACAGGAAGTCTGCAGGCAGTTATGGTTTCCTGTCATAAAGATATTTGAACCGCATCTGTCAGTCTAACATAGTATAATTACAATACATGCAAAATATTTTTTACACATCTTTTAGTGTAATGAGTCGGTTATTATATTATATATTTAGCACCATACCTGTCCTGTCAACATTTACACAGTTTATTAAGATCTTTTCAATATTATTACTCATTTTTAAAGCACAAAATAGACAGCTCGTTAGTCAAATGTAGTTATCTACATAAAAATCTGAAAAACTTACCAAGGTTGTCTTATTTTAGATGCTACACTGCTAAAAGACCTGTGGCATTTAGGCTGCATGTGTTTTAGAGAAGCGAGATGGGACAAAATGAGAGAGGGTGTGATGCATTGAGGAGCTGTCGGTCTAAGACTGAAAGTGCAGATTAAAGGGTGGGTAGTGAAAAAAAAGAGGAAGTGATGGTCATATAGTTTTCTCACCTATCTCTCGAAAATGTGACACAGGTGAAGTTTAGGACATAAAATGTGAAAATGTAAATGTTAAGTAGACTCCATTTAATACTTTGCATGATTGTGTTAAACTGCTCACAGTCAAAAGGAAACATGTTTAAAGTGCTTCCTGTTTTAGGTTTGTTAGAAGACCACAGCTTCTCACCAGTGCAAACCAAATTTTTATACCAAATATGTAGCACTATTCTATTGCCTGTAAAATATATACAAATTTAAAATAACACCTTGTGACATCTGTGTACAATAACAACTTTTGAGACATTTCTGCTTAAAGTCTTCTGCTGAAGACACTTGACAGACATTATGTGATAGTTCTGTAACTAAAATGGGGTTAAATATGCTTAGCACATTTTACAGGAAGCATAGTTGTTTGCATTTGCTTTGCTTTAAGTTTTTATGTGAAAAAACACCCACACTGTACTGTAAAAAAAAAAAAAAGTCATACCAGAAATACAAAGAGAAAATTAATGTTTATTGGGTTCACACAGTGTAGTCCTATTTGATTGCTACTAGTTTTTTAACAATGAGGGGAATTAGTGTATAGTATAACAAGTAACAAAGAAAATTGTTTTTTTTTGTGTGTGGAATGTATTAAGTTATTGCAAAAAAAAAAAGAAAAAAAAAGAGCCCATCATCTTCAAACACCAATGTAATTACAACAGTAGACTATAAATAAGTGTCAGTGTTACTTCTGGACTGTTTTGGCTGCACACACTATCTAAACTGCACTGTCCATTATTCTTTTCAGTGTTTGGTGCATTAGTACAAATGTAGCTCATTAACACGCACTTGCTGTGTTGTTTAGCACACATTTACAGAGGAAGAGCCTGTTGATTTTTTGTTTTTTTTTGACTGTGGTGCACTGTAATTAGCCAGTTTTCCACAAATGACAAACTGAAGAAATGACAAGTTCCACCTAAAGCTAATACATAAAAATATTGTCTCAGAGAACACGCACAGTCTTCTCCAAAACAACATGAGGTACCAAATCACAAGTGCTACCTTTTCATTACTTTTAAGACTACACTTAAGTACAATACACAGACATTATCAGCTTCCATTAAACATATCCAACAGAACACATTCCTACCCTTGACTTCTCACGTGGCATTGTATAGTAAAAAAGTCAAAAAAAAAAATTATACAATGAAAAAGACATCACAGTTAGCAACTTTAATTAGTCCTAATTGTTAAATATTTGTGAACGGTTTAGAGCAAATGCAGAGACCTATCTTTGCTATATAATGTTGCTTTGCTTTTATAAAATGTCAGTTTAGTGCATTAGTGTTAGGCAACATCGCCTTGAAACTTCCTTCAAAGCCCTTCAAAATGAATGCATGGATTCTGCAAAGCTACAATACACCGTTAAATTGCTGCTACAATATTCCTTCTTTTCAAAGACTAAACTGTGAAATGACTTGACTCACATGAACATATTGAAGCCTTATATTCTTCACAACCTTTTTGCCACTACCCTAAACTACTTCCACTTGCACAGCTGGAGTGATCCTAGTAAGGCTATGGTCTATTAGGAGAAAGGGGCAGTAGTAAATTTTCCAGTTGCTCATACGTCTCCATCTTCAATCCGGGCGAGCTGCCTTTCCAACAACTCAATTCTCTGGTTCTGTGCCAGAACAACCGCACGCAACGCCTTCATTTCTGCTAACAACTCGTTTAAGAGGTCTTCCTATAATGAAGAAAATGAGAACAAAGTTTAAATTATAGTTTTTTAAAAGTGGTGTCAATAATTTGCATATAGGTGTTTCCCAGCTCACCTCTTTCTTGGGCCGTTCACTGTTGCCATCTGTTTCTCTTGATGCTCGAGACTGAGGCACCTCTTCAGCTTTGGGCTCCTTGGCTGCAGCGGGGGGTGTGGGGGTGTTGCTGGCAGCGGAGGATGCGGGGGCCCCGGGGCCAGAGTCCTGCGAGACTAACTTGGGCTTGCCTTTGAGAGTATCTCTGTTGTGTTTGGAAGAAGATGCACTGTAGCCGCCGCCCAGAGAGACCAGGAGTGGCGGTGCGTCCTGCCCGGCAATCCATTCCTCTGCTAAAAGGGCAGGTTCCAGACCAGCTGTATCTGGGTAAAGGTCTCCCTGGAACAGGTCTGACTAAGGTTACAAACAAATATTATTAAAATCATTCATTTTGTAAGTCTTTTCTACATCATGAAAAGGCGACAACATTCTGCAACTAACATGTACTAGCACATAACTGTACAATATTAGGAAAGAATGCAAGACGCAATAACTATGGTGAATATTATGACATGACATGACATACTAAAATGTGTAACGATACTAGACATTGGTTCTTACTGGATTTACTGGCTCCACGAACTTTTAATTTAGCTTTAACATGGAAAGTGTGAAATTTTCTTACAACTCAACTTAAGCGTTACAAAAGAAGGCACAATATTTAAAAAAAATCTGGATTAATTCGGTTTACCTTTCGTGGTACAGTCATAGATATGGGTTCCACTTTCCTTTCATGCAATTTGTAAAATCTACAAAAAAAAAAAAAACAATTCCTTGATGTTTTCATTGTCCTGACAATAACTAAAATACTAAATAAAAAACATGATTACCTGGCAATTTCGCACTTGTTGACATCTACCCCTCTTTTACTAAGAAAACCTGCTCCTCTCTGAGGCTCTTTGCTGCTGTATAAGCTAAGGAAGTGAACATATGGGGATTCCTCTGTCACCTCAAAATATCGGATGGTGCTGTCCCCCTTAAAGCAAAAAAATAGCGTTTACAGAATACAAACTCACTTAACTTATATTATATATAAGTTGGTAAAATGGTAAATACCTTTCCACACAGGTAGACCATGTTTGTGTCAGGGTCATAAAAAGGTAAAAGCACCCCATTGCTGGTATCCATCTCCTGCACAGCCATTGGCTCAGACAGATCTTTCTGTACATCAAGTATCAAATCATTTTTGAAAGGATTATTACCAGGTCATTTGCCACAATGTTACATACTGACGCGAAGTACATTTACATCAGACGTACCGCATCCCACAAGGCAAGCTGTCGTTCACTCATTCGGCTAAAGCCTGTGGTCAGAATCTTTCCATTAGCAAGAAACACAGCCCTCATTGGCCTAGTGCCTTCATGGACCTTTTCCCTCACCTAGGAGTGGAGATAGACAGGTTGATGGACTCGATTACTTTATTTACTTTAAAACTAAATGCCACAACAGATAATAATGAAATAACCTTAAGCACAGTGCCCCTTCGTGGGTCGATGATGCGCAGGGCCTTGTCCTTGCAGAGAGTACAAACTGCACTGCCATCCTTATTCCAGCTGACACTATAGATCAGGTCTGGGTGTGCATCGTCTAGTTGATAAACAAGCTCCCCCGTGCCCACATTCCATACACAAATCACATTATCACAGCCTAAATGAGGAGAAACAACATTAGACGTATTGGATTAGTGCATTAGTGTAAACACAATCCTTTTGATCAACATGAAACCAAACATTAGAGTCAGCCAATAGAAATGGGTTTCACATGTAAAACTTATGTCTGTGAATGTTCTCAGACATCCCAGTCAACTTGTCATAATTTTACTTTTAAGAGATAGCCCTGTCATATGTTTCTATGTTGATTTAATAAATCATATGATATAATTAATAATAGGTAAACTTTTAGGGTCTACTATCCAACCTAACTAATAATTATATTATTATATTATATATTATTATTTTCTTATAGTAGATAGTATTCTCTTTTAAACTTGTTTTACATTCTATGAATGGCTGGTAATGTGATATCCATTTCCTTGAGTGTAGGATGCAGTAGTGTTTAAACTGGCTGTCAGTGAACACATCACAGTAACGAAAGAGCCGTTCCTGAACTCTCACTCAAATAGGTATGTATTACTTAATTTAACCAGTGATACAATGTCTCACTGTGTCATGATGACTGATTCTTACGATTTTAAAAATAATAAATAGGTTTCATGTCGCTCAACAACAAGATACTAGATTTTATGTAAATGCATGTAGAACAGCATGTAAATGAATGATTTGTCTATTCAATTTTTTTACAGAGCACTAGTTTACAAAACATCCTTCCATTAATACTATAAAAGCATGTAACCTGCGGTTAGAAGGATGTTCAAGGCAGATGGGTGCCATGCTAGGATTCCTACTCTTTTACTGTGACCCTCTAACGTCACAATGGCCTCGGTCATTGGTGTAGTTAGGCCACCATCTGGGATCTGCCACACCTACAGACACAACAAAGCCCACATTTGTTTATGTATGACAGTCAAATCAGTGAAACAAACGTGTTCCTTAATGATCCAAATGTCAGCCACATAAAATAAAATAAAAGATTACATCATACAGGGTGGTGCACTGTGGCCTGCTCCATACTGTTAATTACTTTTAACAAACCTTTACAGTGAAGTCCTCTGAGGCACTTGCAATAATATTGTCATCATGAGGCGACCACTGAATGTCCAGTACTGGAGCTAAATGACCACACACAGTTGGACAAGACTGATCGATCCGGCCGCTCTGTGGAAAAAAACAATGCTTTGTGATTTGTGACAAAAAACTAGTTTAGTATTATATTATATTTTAGAACAAAACTGAAACAACACCTTATTAAGTGGAACAACAAGAAAGGCTCCTCCTCCACCTGCTTCTATAATAACAGCTATAAATTTAGGATTGACTGCACAAAGGGAGCTGTCCCATGTTACACGGGACACTCGGATATCATCAATGCAATGCTCAGCTTTCCATGCTTGGGCAAAGACGTGGCGGAATTTGCTCTGTCTGACGACTCCTCGCCGAAAAGACATGTCTGTGGAGCAAAAAATTAAGTTAATAGTTAAGCAGCATTTACCTAATTATTTACATGGTCTTAAATCATTAAACTATTGTTCAGATTAAGAAATTTACTATGCTAAGCATTTTTTATTAACTATGCATACAGCTTTTCTCCAGCAATATGCCAACCAGAATTTACATCTTGCTAAATATTTTCAGCACAAGCCACTGAATCCAGTCAGATAATACTTACCCACAGAATATTCAGAGCCCCTAAATCCTACCATTGCCACTGAGAGCAAAAGGGGGGGGCTTTCAAAGCACCAGGCAAATTCTTTCATAGTGAGAACCTGTCCCGAAAAGTACAGTCAGGCTGAAGTGGACAAAAGGGCATGATCCGCCTCAAACCAAAACATGGTGTAGCAGAAAGGGGGTTGGGCACAGCCAGAGCTGGACCAGGCAAACTAGTAACTCCATATGACATCTACCTATGCTAATGCTTCCAGAGTTGTTAGTGCAATTTGTATTTTAGTAGCCTAGGTTTGTTTGGCCAATATAGCTTAGTGGATCAGAGCTGCCGCTTTCTACAGCTACACAAGAAACAACTAAACTATTAGGATTGTTAGGATTATCGCATTCCTTCGCCATAATGACAATGGAAAAGCACACTAACAGAACGTCACAATCACAAAGGCCTATACTGTACACAGCGTGAAAAAGAACAGCCAAAGAGAAGGGTTGGTCTATAACGCGTAATGAAACCACTATAACACAATTCAAACACATGGCAAGACCTGGCTATTGTTTAACCGCACTGTCTGCATTAGCTTACCTGTTTTTTGAGTATAGACCGCTCTTGATTGGAAAATGGATCACCAAAGGCTCGTGACAGGAGAAGGCCAATCAAATAATCCGCCGCCCGCAACAGTAACTTAATCCTCTCATGTGTCCAAGAGCGCGTTCATAGCGAAGGCGCAGACCTGAAGGAAAAAGGCAATCATCACAAAACACTAGCCTAGGTAATATCGACTTGAGAGTTAGTGATACGTCGGTTGGGGAGAAAAAACAAAAAACAAATGTGCAATGTAGCGGAGGTCTGACCTGATACAGCCTGCTCTGGTCGATGCGCTACAGCCGATGATGCTTTGGGGCGGAGGAATGGATAAATGTAGTCAAGCTGTTGATGGCGGTAGGGTAGATGGAGGCGGCGGTGTCTTCCCCTTTACAGTCGTTTGTTTTGGATGGATGGATTGAGCAGAGTGCTAGACACTTCCGCCCAGGACTAGATGTATAAAAGACACGCAGGAAACAAGAGGAATACAATGCGTTTCATCAAGAGTCCCGTTTTCCAAACCGGATATAAGCGCACCTGTGAAAATGGTCCGAAAAGTGAACTTGCACTAGCTTTACAATCCAAACCTCACACCTTTGATGATTTTCATGTTTAAAATTTCCAAATCAAATCTTGGTAAATATTTTGTTGGTGATAAATGTGAATATGTGTCCACATGCCAGACGACATGACGCTATTGCCATCATGGTTTGGGCAGTTCTTGAGAGTGTTAATGTGATAGATCAAATCTTGTTAATGAATAGATCAAGTCTTTAGGTGTAATAATAGATGAGCTCAACCGATGGGCAGTTCATTTGAGCTGTCGGTGCCACTTGTGCTGTACATGATGTAATATATGCTTAAAACATTGCAAATTTCACCAGAGCGTAAATCAATTGGACTCCCTCCAGCTGCGCCTAGAAATAATCAAGCTTCTTCTGCTTGATGGCAACCAACACCGGTTAATATGTATTATGTATTTTGGTTGGCTTTTACTTTGATAGTGACTTCCGTCCAGTGTACCAGTAAACTACAGTACTTTAACTGATACAGTGAAATGAAAAAAAGTGTTTCTAGTCGACAGCAAATAGCGTTGCACCGGGTGTAACCAACATGCTAACGTTAGCATCCGAAGTCGATACCTAGCTTTAAGCGCACGCAACGTTAGAAGGAAGAACATACACACAAATACAGCAGGGCATATATGAAATGTGCTGGTGTCACATTAATTTACAAGCACTGCATGTTTTTTGTCGACGTCTTTGGGTTAGTAGGGTTTTATATTAGATACCCCTTTCACTCTGTTAGCTGTTAGCTCCTGCATCTGAATACAGTGGCGTATGGGTGTCAAAGTTAGCTGTGACTTCAGCGGTGTCTGATTGCCTGACTTCTCATTTTGGACACGTCAAGGTAAACATGTTAGCCTTGTTAGCATGTTGTAAACTCGCCTGTAAGTCTAACGTTTAGAGCCTCGGTTTTGTATTTATAATTATGCAAATGCAAGCCTACAACACTTCAACTTGACAAATCTGTCAATACTTTTGCCTAGCCCCGTAACTCTTTGCTGGCATTTGCTTTAATGTAGACATTGAGTGAAGCTATAGTCTAGCTACTGCTGCCAAGTTTTGGAAGTAATGACAGTCGTCGCATTTGTATTTGTTTGAAAGCTGTCACATCCCACTTTTATAGCTACTTAAAATATATTCTTATAACAGTTTTATTTATTCCAAGCACCATTAACTTGGATACTATCCTTTACTAATAACAACATTTGATTTTTTGGGGAAATACTCTAATTAAATCAAGAGATTTGTAAATGTTGCTATGTTAAATGTCATAAGGGAGTCTGTATAGATTCTATAGTTAACCTTTGGATCTTTTACAGTACACAAAAAGATCAATATCATCACTAATGGTCAACCACAAGTTTCAGATGTGGACATTGTTGATTTTCAAGCTCAGCATTTTTTTGTTAAAATGTCCTGTTTTTTACTTTAAGGTAAAATAAATCGGTGACTTCATTTGGGGGGCTGCAATGTCAGAGTCTAAGGCCCCCATTCCAACCCCTGCTGGTGACACATACAAAGGATGGGTTTTCAAGTGGACAAATTACATCAAGGGTTATCAGAGGAGATATTTTGTCCTGAGCAATGGCTTGTTATCCTACTACAGGTACGCTGCGCTGATAATTAACGGAACAATAACCACAAATTTCTAATCTGGTGAAAATTCTCAGTTAATAAACTTTTGTTCAATATTCTTTGGCTGTCTGTATTTACACTCATATATGTATTATCTAGAAAGAAGTTTTAGTAAAAAATATTAAACCAAATCTGTGCTTTGCTCCTTTTTTGTAGGACCCAGGCCGAGATGGGACACACATGTAGGGGTACAATCAATCTGGCCACAGCAACAATCACTGTGGATGATGCCTGCAACTTTGTCATCTCCAACGGTGGCGCACAGACCTATCACCTGAAAGCCAGCTGTGAGATTGAACGGCAGCGCTGGATCACTGCGCTGGAGCTGGCCAAAGCCAAGGCGGTGCGCATCCAGGCAGAGTCAGGTACAACACATTTTAGTGAAATATCCATATGTTGTTTTTAAATGAAGATGAAACTGTTCATTAAGGTGACAGCTAAGATTAGAAATGATTATTGGCAAGATGGATTCTTTCCCACCCAAGGCCCAAAGCTGCTGGGATAGGCTCCAGTCACCCGTGACCCCTAATGGGACTAAGCAAAATGATTGAAGATGGATTCCTGTGGTCTATTAGTGATCTGATGATATTTGGAGTGAAAGCAACCTAGCACTATCTTTGATTTAATTTAGAATTAATATTTATTGAAGTTATTTCATTTTATGCTGCCTTTGTCTTTATCAGATGATTCTGGGGACGACTTCTCCCCTTCTTCCCACCCAATGCTACCTGGCCAAGGGAGCACATCACAGAATTCAGAGGTGCAGTCAACCCTCAGGGCATTAGAAAGCAAGGTGGAGGACCTTAGCACATGCAATGACCTCATCTCAAAGCATGGCTCTGCCCTCCAGAGGTCAGTATTGCTCTTTCTATTTGATTTTGCCCTGCTCAACCTGTTTGCAATTCTATTACACCGTGCCCAACATGTAACATAAGCTAATTAATAATGAAATTTTGTTGAAAATGTTTGGTGTAAGGCAAAAATCTTAAGAATGGCATAGTACTTTAACTAGTGGACATGTGTACTATAGATCTTTATCAGAACTTGACAGCTTGCGTTTGAGTGGAGAAGCAGGAGACAAGATCCGTCAGGTGACAGAAAGGGCCACACTATTCCGCATAACCTCCAATGCAATGATTAATGTAAGTTTAAATTTCTCTTCAAAGTCAACTAAATATTCAAATATGGCTTGGCGTTTATCATCTATCCTTTTTGTGCAAAACCCACTCTCTTCACAAGTTTGACATTTTGACCATCAGGCATGCCGAGACTTTCTCTCACTCGCTCAGGCTCATAGCAAACGATGGCAGAAGGCCTTGCAAACGGAACGGGACCAGCGTGTGAGACTGGAGGAGACTTTGGAGCAACTGGCCAAGCAGCATAATAACTTAGAAAGAGCATTCATAGGAGCAGCACAAGCTAACACAACTGCTGACAATAAAAGTAAAACACTGAATCTGTGCTAACTGCATCCATTTGTCAGCTTGTGAAATAAAAAAAAAAAAGCCTCTCTAATTTTCCATTACTTATTTAGGTTCAGCCGGACCAGGAAAAGGTGAAGCCAGTGACGAGGATGACAACAATGAGTTCTTTGATGCCATGGAGGAGGCGCCTGAATTTATCACTGTACCTGCAGACCCCCAGTTCCACAAGTCAGTGCTTGTCTAGTCTAATATTTACCACAAAAAATACTTTAGTTTTAGTGCTTTATATTGATGCACAAGGACTAATGAAAACCTCATAAGATATTGCTTTTTTTTCTGCAGAAGGTCAAACAGTAACGCCAGCGGTTTTAACAGTGAAATGTGTCCTGACGATCAGTCGGTAGGTCTGCGTAGTTACAGTTTTTTCATTGCACCTTTTCAGTCTTCATTTCATTATATCGACACTCCTATATTGCAGCTTAACGAGGAGCCTTTAGCGATGAGCCAGGAGTCTCCTTCACAGGAGTTGGTGCCCCTGAAAAAGAGGAGGACCCGTATTCCCGACAAACCTAACTACTCTATTAACCTCTGGAGCATCATGAAGAACTGCATTGGCAAGGAGCTCTCAAAAATTCCTATGCCTGTGAGTATTTAGTGAAGGGGGGTTGCTAATGTTTTGGTCCAACAGGAACTTAAAAATGCCGTAGGCAGTTTTGCCTCATTCAGGCTTAATGATTGTTATTCTGTGGCTTTGTGTGCATAATAGAAAGTTATTGTAATAGCCTTTTGGTGCCAGATGATGAGACGCACACAAGCAGCTGACGCTGGTTCAATAAAAACAATCTGTATCGCTGAGTGTACAGTACTAATCTGACAGCATTCTTCACAATCCATTTAGGACAGGAATAGATACAGTGAGAAACAAGTTACTAATATGTTAACAATAAGTATATTGCCATATAGTCATCTACACGCTTATTTGTAATTAAATGCAAATTGTTTTTTTATTGTTACAAATCTTTTCTTTTTAGGTTAACTTTAATGAGCCCATTTCTATGCTACAACGATTGTCAGAAGATCTGGAGTATTTTGAATTGCTGGATAAGGCCGCAAAGTGCCATAGTTCTTTAGAGCAGATGTGCTATGTTGCGGCTTTCTCTGTGTCGTCCTACTCAACCACCGTTCACCGCACAGGCAAGCCTTTCAACCCGCTGCTGGGCGAGACGTATGAGCTTGACCGCAGGAGAGAATATGGCTACAGGTCCCTTTGTGAACAGGTGAGATGCAGACAGTCAGAGGGCTTTCACTAAGGAAGTGAAACATGCATGAAGGATGTTTTCTATAGAATCCACTTGACACAGCATTTTAACTTCATTTTTTCTGGTAACAGACAACTGGTGATCAAATGTAACTTAGTAACATACTGCTAAACAAACATAACATCAAAAGAATCTATTAACATTTGTTAGAACAATTTATATGATAAATAAAAACCTTTCACATGCCTCTAAGAGCTGTTTAAAAGAGAATGACCAAAAGGAAGCCAAAACAGAAAATGAAAAGATGTCTCAAAAAATGTTTTTATATTTCCTAGAGTCTGAAACATTTGTTACTATAATAAATAATCCAGTATATTAGGATTAAAGCATCTCTACTTTGGACCAAGTGTTTCAATTTTGTCAATAGGGGGCAGTGTTGGTTAAGTGTAAGTGATTAGAATTGCTTTAGAATAAACTAGAGTCTAATTATAACATACCTTATTTGTTAGAGACAGGAATGTCCTGTTGGTTTTGTGTATTTTGTCTTAATCCTATTAGTCATTGTTCCATTTATTGTTGTTGTGGCACTGGACTTATCTCTGTCTGGTCTATTTAAATTCACATTTCACAATGTTTTTTTCATTAGGTGAGCCACCATCCTCCTGCTGCTGCACATCATGCAATATCTGATCGCGGTTGGACTTTGAGGCAGGAAATCACAGTGGCCAGCAAGTTCAGGGGAAAATACCTTTCTATTATGCCTTTAGGTATGTCATAAATAAATGCGTCCAGATTTGCGTCAAGATTTGAGTAGACAGAAAAAATTTATTTCCTGATCTTCAATCTATGACTCTTTAAAAGATTAGTGACTAACATCAGAGGCATCTGACCTTTCTGTTATCAAGGGCTATTCTGGTTCAGACTGAAAAAACACCAAACACAGTCCCTGGTGATCTATTTATGTCATTTCAATTATTCGTTTCTAGGAACAATTCATGCAGTTTTCGAAAAAGGCAACTATCACTACACATGGAAAAAAGTAACTACGACAGTGCACAACATCATTGTAGGAAAACTATGGATTGATCAGGTAAGATAGAGCTACACAAAGTATTAGCTTCATTTCATAACCAAATGCAAGGCCTAAACTTTATAGTAGAGATTAAAAAGCCTTATTAGAGTTTTGTGTTGTAATATTTTGTAAGTTGACTTATTGAGAGATGGTTTTTTTTTTTTTTTGGTCATTAGTCTGGAGAGATAGATGTTGTGAATCACACTACTGGAGACCGGTGCCATTTAAAGTTTGCCCCATACAGTTACTTCTCCAGAGATGTGGCCAGAAAGGTGAGAAAATTGGATCAATTCTTTTTACACTATTCTTTTTATTTTATTATTATTATTATTATTATTATTATTATTATTATCTTTATTTAACCAGATAAGAACCCATTGAGATTACGATCTTTTTTACAAGGGTGACCTGGCCAAGCAGTCTGCAGCACACGTCATTTTGAAATACAACAACAATAATAAAAAAACAAGTTTCCACAACTAACAGAAAAAAAACAGGTTAGACAGGTCAAAGTTCATTAGTATAAAGTGCATGAAAATCTGCAATAAAGTGCATCAGGAACACAGTAACATTTCAAAAACAGACCCTGACCGATCTCGAGTCTCACGTTCTTTATTTTTAATAGATTTAACAGAAATTTCCAAATGAAAAAAGGTCTGATAGTTTCAGATCAGACAGTAGGTAGGTAGGGCTGCAAAACTGAATGCCAGTGTGTCTGTCTACGACTACTTAAAGAATGCCAGCCTGTCTTAACGTAAAGATCACAGTGACGAGTGAGGCGACATACCTCAGGAAACAATGATAAACACTATTCAAGGACTGTAGACAGTTAGAAGAAGCACACATACAGTAAATAATACATCACCATAATCAAGTAAAGGCAAAAACGTTGCGGGTACTAAAAGTATTGTGGCTGTGAGGAAGAAACAGGCTTTATTTCTATGGAAAAAGCAAAGTTTTACTTTTAGTTTGGAAATCGGTTAGCCAATATGTGCTTTAAATACAATTTTCGACCATTTTAATAGGTTTGCCATTGAAAGTTAGGATTGATGAGATATTTCATTGTAACTTTCAGGCATTATAGAAAACCATGAGTTTGGTTTAGTCTGTATTTAAAGCCAGATTAAGATTCTACAAATTAGATTAAACGATGTCAAAGCTGACTGTAAAAAAACAAGCTTGAGTGATTGATGACGAGCAACAATAAATTATGGTATCTTCATAAAAGTTATGTCTGGCATTGGTGAAGTTATCACAGAGGCTGTTGACTGAACCCTGAGGCACACCTTTAGAAATTTACAGGTATGACAAGGTGGATCCAGCCACCTGAACACATTTTGTTCTGTCTTAAAGATAATTGGCAAACAAGGAAGCTGCATGTTTTTAGTAAGCCAATCTTTAATTAGCAACAGTCAGTAATCGACTGTGCCAAATGCCTTTGACAAATCAAAAGAAAGAGCAACATAAAATTTTTTGCTGTCACGAGCCTTGACAAAATGAAGTCTTTTTTCCTGAACCCTGATTGAGCTGAAGTTAAGATGTTTTCTTCTAAAAAATCTTTTAATTGGTCACACACTTGTCTTTCAAAAAGTTTAGCGAGGTCACACAGTTTGGAAATAGGCCTATAACTATTGACCTCCAAGGGTTTACCCCATTTTAGCGGTGGAAGAACAAAAGCTGATTTCCAGATTTTTGGCAGGTGAAACTCAGATTAAAAATATATGAGTAAGAGGTTCAGCAATAAAACTGACAGCTAATCTTAGAAAAGTAGATCACTCTATCTTCGATCTCATTGGCTCAATGGACAAGCTCATAAAACAGTGCCATGAAATCTTACTTTTTTAGCCCCACTTGATGCTCTGTTCTGTTGGTCATAATGAATGATGACCATACAGTATTTTTGCCTAATCAATCGACCCTTTTCATACATTTTATTTTCACTGATTGAAATGCACTATTCAACATTTACTAAACAGCTTCATGTTGCTGAATTTGATTGATTTGCCAGCCTAAATATTTAATAAACACCTTTCCTTTTAAATTTCTTTTGTTTAGGTGACAGGTGTGGTGATGGACAAGGATGGCAAGGCCCACTACGTGCTGTCAGGGACATGGGACGAGAAAATGGAGTTCTCCAGAGTGATGCAGAGCAGCCGCGGCGGAGAGTACGGCACAGAGGGCAAACAGAAGACCGTCTACCAAACACTTAAAGCAAGGGAGATTTGGAGGAAGAACCCTCTCCCGTAGGTTCACTTGTGTTTGACACTATCTATAGAGACACAAATCAAGGAAGTATCAGTACTCAAAACAATGTTATCAATAAGGAAAAAGACATTTTACTTTCACTCACTTTCACTCTGTTGTGTGACCTCTTGTAGCTCAACCACTCTGTTCTGTTGAAATAGCACTGTATTCTGTGTGTTGCTTTTTGACAGTGAGGGAGCGGAAACCATGTACTACTTCTCAGCCCTGGCTCTGACCCTAAATGAGACAGAAGAAGGAGTGGCGCCCACTGACAGCCGCCGGCGGCCCGACCAGCGTCTGATGGAGGATGGTCGCTGGGACGAGGCCAATTCGGAGAAACAGCGCATCGAAGAGAAGCAACGAAGTGTTCGCCGGGAAAGAGAGCGGGAGGCAATGAGCCAGCGCACATCCAGCCAATCAGAAGAAGGTGAGCGTGAGTACATATAGGGTTTTAAAGCTTACCCTTTGCGTTCCTCTATACTTTTCATGGGGTACATCCTAAATTGAAGGGGTAAAAAATGGTCTCTGTGGTCCCTTTCTTTCCAAAAGATGTCGATGAGGACATTTTAGCTGATACATCTTTAAAATGCAAGTATTTCTCACTCTGTCAATAATTTATCTTTAAATTTTCTATATACACTATTGTTTTATTTTTATTAACATTATTTCTCCTCTCCCAGACTCACCTCATGAAAACTACAAAGCACTTTGGTTTGAGCGGTGCGAGGACCCGATCAACGGTGAGCAGGTTCATATCTACAAGGGAGGCTACTGGGAAGCAAAAGAGCACGGCAGCTGGGAGGGATGCCCTGACATATTTTGACCTCAGCATCTTACTGCAAAAGTGCCCACAAGTGACTGATCATTGGAGCTACTCGGCAGAGAGCAATTTCAACCACATGGCCTTTGACTCTGATGGCTGCAACCTCACAACACCTCCCCATTTGGGAAGTCGCTGCTGGTCCATCCACAGGGAAAACAGGCTTCTCTCTCTCTCCAAGACTTCCTCATATGTTTTGTATCCTTCCACAGTGTCTTAGGCTCCACATCTTTGCTGCTGCACTTTTGAGAAACTATAAGAACTTCTTTGTGCTGTTGTGCTTTAACTTTAGTCAAGGTGAGCACACATTTGGGGAAAAAATGGATGGCTACTTCCAAATAAAGGTTGTAGTCTCTGTGCTCATGCTCAGTTTGTCTTTGACTCACTGTTGTGAGTCGATGTATTGTTCCTGTTGTCTACCACAGCATTGTTTATTATGTTTGTAGTAATTATTACAAAATCTGATTAATTTATATTACATATCTACATATATGATGGTAACAATTACATGCAATTGTCAACCGGTGGCCTTCAAGACTTAAGCAAATATTTCTTGTCTCTCTCTGATTTAATATCTGTAATGAAGTTAAAGTTACTAGTGTGTATGAAGCTTTCTGCGCTTCCATCACTTTATAAGACTGCTGCATTGGAGTGTGGTGTGTTTATTTGTCTTTTAAATCAATGCTGGTACTGGTTGATCAATCATATAGTTGTGTTTTTATTACAGATTCTTTTACCTAAGGCCTCTACAAAATGAAATCATGATGGCCTTTTTCTCTGCCTTAGAAACAAGCATCTCACAAAGGCTTTTTTTATTATTTGAAATCACATGTAAGAAAAATCTTCACAATAGTGCAATTTTAGAGACTAACTATTAATGACATGAATTGTTTGGAAAAGTATGAACATTTTGTGAGACTACGGTAATGGCGTTTCCATGCTGCAGAAGTGTATTAGGGGTATTTCGTGGGATTTAATGTTAAGTGTTCAACAGTTAAAAAAAAAAAGAAGTGAACATAAAGAAGCAAAATGATTGTCACGGCGTGATGAATTTGAGTTGTGCATATGCAAGTACATTCTGACACCAAAAACATGGGATATAGCGTGCGAATGAGTGAATGTGTGCGTTTCATAAATTTGTTTGTAAGTGTACTTAAAATTAATAAACAATCTAAGAGCATTGTAGATTTTTGTACATGTATCAAAAAATTATGCAATAACACTGGTTACTCTTTTTGTATTCTTTTGGTTTCTTGCATATTGTTGGAGCTCTTTATTTTCCAAAAAAGAAGGGAGTTTTCATACGGTCTAAGATGAGGTGTGTTCAGTATTTTGGAACAAGGAAATCAAATGTAATAAACAGATGCTGGGATGTCTGTTCTGTAGCTTTTTATAGTTTGTTTATAGTAACTGTCTAATTTGATGTTTTGAAACAAACTGGTTTGTCAGGCCCACATTACATTCAGTGGTTGCACATGACATGTTAGCCATGCAGTGTTCTACAGTTTTATATTTATTATTAGCACATTAACATGAAAAGGACTAGAGTAAAACATAGTTATTACAGTAAAAAAAACGCCCCTGTAAAATGTATGAAGTAAGATCGCAATGGGATTGAGATATATATATTAAATTGTCTTTTCTGTTTGTTGCCAAAAAGGCTCTTTCTTCCAACGTACGCAACACAGGCACCTCTCCTGCTGTGTCCATGCCAGCAGATTTATTTTTAGCCAAATTTCTAAAGGCTGGACTGGAACCTACTATCCTATACACAGAGTAGAGGGAAACAGGGACCCTGCTCGGGGAGATGGGGCAAAATCAGGGAGGGGTTTACAGTTGGACTGACCTGTGACAGCTGTTCGGACACACCCTTCCTGTTCAACACAGTGCAGCGCAGTGCAGTGGACAGGAGGGTCCCAGAGGCAGGGAGTGTTTGTGCTCGAGAGAGGGATGGGAATGCTGAGTCAGGAAAAGTGCATCACTGGGTGAAAGAAGGAAAACTGCAGGAGAGAGAAGACAGACAGGGTAAGATATACTAAATAGAGCTTGTGTATGGCATTTTGGTGATGACATTAACCTTGGGTTTTCCTCCACAGACTCATCGTACCGCCCGAACTTGAGCTCAGTTCAGCACTGCAAGCCACCACACTGAGGTACGATTTCACAAATCAATATATCTGGTTGTTGTTGCTGCGTTTCCTACAGTGAACTCCAAATAAGGAACATTAAATTGAATGAAAATCTAACAAAAATCATTTCCCACTTTCTCCATCAGATGGAAACACAGGAGGTGGTGTGTCTACCGAGGCTGTCCCAAGTAGCTGTGTGTGGTGGTACCCATGGAAACGAACTGTCAGGAGTCTACTTAGTGAGAGAGTTTATGCAAAAGCAAAATGAGGAGGGGAATGGCACTGGTGAGCTCGTGTCACCTTTATTGGTGTTGTCCAATCCTCGGGCCATGCAGCTGTGTCTCAGATACGTCGAGGTCGACCTGAACCGCTGCTTCACGCGTGATGCCCTCAAGTAAGGCCCTTTATTGTGAAGTTGTTGTAACACTAAGCTCTAATAGCGTCAGGTCGCATCTCTTTTCCCTCAGCGCTCCCTTATCAGACAGAGCCCCATACGAGGTGATCCGGTCTCGTGAACTCAATGCCATGCTGGGTCCCAAGGGCAGTCCAGACGCAGTGGACCTTGTGTGTGACCTCCACAACACCACGGCCAATATGGGCTTGTGCCTCATTGCATACTCAGACTCAGACTGGATTTGCTTGCACATATTTAGACACCTACAGGCAAGTGAAAAATACACTGATAAATACAAAACCTTAAGGCACCACTTGTGGCAACCACTTGTTGTCTTGTGTCTCATTTACAGCGGTGTATTCCAGATATACCTATTAGATATGTCAATTTTGATCTGTCACCTGAAGATTCATACTCTCTGGATTCAGTGGGAAAACATGGCTTTGGTATGTGCTATTTCTGATCAAATGCAGGTTTTACAGAAATAATATATGAGACAACAGAACATAAAATAAAAATAACAACAATTAAAGACAACATATTCAAAGAGAACATACTAAAACCCATGCACACTCTACATATTTATAAAAGTCCAGACACTAAATGACTTAACACATCTAACTTTTGAATTTTTACTGTAAAATGATTTCTCCACTACATCTCTTTTTTTTCCCAGCAATGGAAATCGGCCCACAGCCCCATGGTGTTGTGAGGTCAAACATATATACAACAATGAAATATGGGGTCCAGCACATGCTAGACTGGATCCATTTGTTTAACTCAGGTAAAGCAGTACTTTTGCATTAGTGTTCAAACATGTCATATTGACTTTTCTGATCTTCTACTGCAGGTGCTGTTTTCGAAGGAGGATGTGTCGATGTGTTTACGCTGGTCAAACACATTGACTATCCACGCGACTGTAAGACTCATGATATAATAGCAACCATTCATCCTCAACTTCAGGTAAGAACTGAAAGAAAAAAGGTTAGATTAAGATGCATTGTATAACTCAAACAAACAAACAAACGCACAAAAAAAAACCCCAGTGGCACAATTCTAATGAAAGCAATGAGGAACAGCTGCCATGTTTATAGACTCTTTGTCTTGACATTTTATTTTCAAAGAGCTCTTTGTTTTAATAAGTGCACTAACTGATTATTCATTACGTTATTATAAAAACTCCAAATCTAAAGCAAACACAATAGTTTTTAATATATTAATTCACTGAAAGTGTGGGAAACTTGCACCGGGAAGTATACACAGCCCCTATTATTATCCATTTGTTAAAAGATCAATCTAAATGATATAACACTGAATATTTCCTGTTGTTCAAATTTCAGACTTTGAATGTTGTTTTAACTTAGTAATCTGGCACCTGACACTGGGAGTCATGCAGAGCTTTGTTTTGAATGGCTTAACTCTTAAGCCTGTCTGTAATTACCTTAATCCAAAAATGAGACTGATGCATAGTCATGGAATCAAGAAAATCGTGTCAGTCAAACACAAATGTGTGAAGTACTTAACTTTAACTTTAATTAATTGATGTTGTTTGAGTACGCCGCAACAATAGCACCTTTTCACCAACGTGTCTTGTTTTGAAGGATCGTGACTTTTGCCTGTTGAACCCAGGGGACCCACTTTTCCAGACTTTCTCAGGTGAAACCACACTGTACGAAGGCAAAGAAGCTCTTTACCCGTTCTTTATAAATGAATGTGCTTACTATGAAAAGGGCATTGCTCTTTCCCTTGCGAGAAAGAGGTGTGTGAAGATTCCTGCTGTTTGGGTGAAGTCGGAGCTGGAGCAGCAAGAGATTAAGCAACAATGCATATCAGAAGAAGAAGAGTGACCTGACAGAGAGGTTACATACTGAGAAGACTGTGAAATTAATTGTAAATAAACTGTTTATTGAAATGACAGCTTGTCTGAACATGTGTATCATTGCATAGAAAACGTTCACAAAAGCACAATCATACATTTGGATTGTTGCACACAATAATGAATTCAGGGGTTTAAAGGCTTATTAATATGTACAATCTGATACATACCTGTTCCCAGAGTGCTATATTTCACAGCCATTCTTAGGATTCTGATATATATAAATTACATTGTCAAAAATAGAACTTTCCTATCAGTGACTACAGCAATATTAGGGTATATTCAAAATAATTTAGGTGCAAAGTAATACTGTGGCTTCTCACATGATGGCTTTTAAAGTACATTCATAATGCAAAAACAGGATAAAGCGCTTTCCTTTTAAATCTTGTTGAATCTGTGATTTTATGATTTGATTTTCTTTGCTATCAAAAAACTGAATTCTAACTAATAAAAAAAAAGAACAAATACAAAAGAATAAATAAACACAATTTACATTGGGATATAGCAACCAATAAACATTGAAGTACAGCTTACAACTAATCCACTTAAATACTTAAATAAATAAAAGATTTCAAGGTTTGCTACAAGAGCCTACAAAACAAGAGTTATACATGCTTGAAAATAGACCAAACAAAACAAAACAAACGAAGCACTGCACTTAGAAATTATTGCCATAGCATAGCCAAGACACTCCTAAATTCTTCTAAAAGTCCCATTCTCTAAAGATAGCTCAAAGCCACTTACAAAAAGACATCTTGCACAACACGGCTTTTGTTATCAACAACGAGGATGTGGCTGAGATCTGATTACGGTTTAACGCGGGGTGTGTCTGATACGCAGGTTCATCTTGGTCAAGTGTCTGTGTTCATCACAACCGGCTGTGCAACTTTGTCGTTTCACATTAACAACGTAACAATAGTCTGATTTGCGTTAGTAACAAAACCTGAGAACTTTGGTGCACTAAAGTAAATATAGTAAGAAACGAGGACACTGCTAATGCTTTCTCGTTTGGGCTTAGCTTATGTTGACCCAGACATATGCTATGGTACACACATAGTGACATTATAATGCGGGAAGATACGGTTATTTTGAGGGCTCCACATGCACTTTAATCCATTAGGGGGCACAACGTACAGATTAACCCACATCCGGTTCCATTGACACCATTAGAAAATGCATCTTGGTTTAGAGTGTGGTATTAAATGAAACAGGGGGGAGATAAGACAGATGTCCATCTATGCTACTCGGTAGGCAGTCATGCGGTAGTAGTTTTGACTGTGGCTGCGTGCTGCCCACACCAGCAGGGCAGCGGCCATCATGTGGAGGGGTGAGGAAATCAGGGCCAAGTACAGGGACCAGCCCAAGGAACCGTCCACCTTGTCTGGTAGCATGGATACTCTGTGGAGGAGGTCCATTCCTGCCAGATAGCAACACACTGTGGCCAAAGTACAGAGACCTGCGGGACACACGATTAGATATATGTGTTTAGAAGAATCTGTTCCCGTTGGGTGAATTTATTTGTTAATGTGATAAATACAGTGGTGGACAAAATTATTAAAACACTTGGCATACATGGAGGAGGCATCATGAATAAGAAAGTATTCCACAACATTCTGCGAAGGCACAAAGGGCCATCTAGGGGTTATCCTATTGGGCCTTGATTCATTTTCCAATGACACTAAACATTCTTCTAACTATTGCCGGAACTACCTATGAAAGTAAAAATCTCCTGGAACATTAAAGTCCAAACCCATTAAGTAAATTTGAGGCGAAATAAACTGGACAGATTTATTGTACATTCAAAAGAAAACCTAATTCTTGAGTTGTTGCAGTAGTGTTGAAGTTTTCAGTCAATACACTGGCACTATGCCAGAGCGATGTGCTGCTTTAACTGCTGCAAAAGGTGAACATACCAAATATTTAAGGTTAAAGTGTATGATACTGTATTTGTTGTGATCAGAGCAACCATGTTTTATGATATCAGAAAATGAAATCACGTTTCCAAGAAGATTTGTCCTGAGTTTTAATTAGTAAAGCCGCTTTACAAGAAATGAGTTAAGGTGTGGTTAGAATATAAAAAGAATGATGGACAGCTGAGCTTAGTGAGGACTGTCATTACGAAAGCCCTAGGATTACTTGTGTATTGTGTATCACTTTGACAATTGGTTACTGTTCTAGACATTGGCTGTATATCATTTATTATAAATTCAATATCTTTATCATCATTATTAGACATTTTTCTTCTAGTAAGGACAAATAAATACCCATAAGATATATTTTTTTAAACCTATGTGTTTATTGATAATATTTGATAAACCCTTGAAAATATTGATGTTTTCAAGTATTTGGGGCTGTTAAACAAGTCTTACCAGCCATTAAATGAAGTACTCCGATTCCCAAGGTTGGGGCGAGGCTTCGACAGAGACAGGCACAGAGCCCAGTGAGACCTGCCAACACAACCAGACCCAGGGACACCAGGGGCAGCAGAAACTGGCTCCTCCAAAGGTCTATATGAAAAATATATAAGACAGGAAGCAGATCATTATTGTTTTACATTCTTAATAATAACTAACACAACCACGCACGTATTAGCTGTTAATGCAGATTTGAGAACATATGACAATGGGATTCACTTACAGGTGCGCAGCAGGTCTTCTCCGCTGTTGTGGTTGCCCGGTTCTTTGTACTTGGGAATAAACTGCTGAGGTAGAGTGAAGCTTCTGCACTCTAGCACCAACTTGGTTTCTAAAGGAGTCCCGTTTAAAACAGATGTTTAAGACAATTTTATTTTGTATTATTATGATTTTTATAAATGTGATGTACAATGGTGAGCCCAAGCCCACTTTTATTATTTCTTTCATGTTTAAGCTGCCCTTGGACATGACTAAAGACATTCATATTATTTAAGTTTCATTCAAGGGACTCTATCCAGGATTGCACTTTTAGTCTCAAGATGTTATGATCGATTTTTTTGTAATTATTTTATTTCATCCCTGAATTGAAGGATGGCGCAATTTAGTTATAGTGCACTTTTGTCTATTGTATGTGACTTTGATTATTTATTTGTTGCTTAAGTTATTTTTTGCTTTAATGAGTTCCTTGAGTTATCGTGAAATCAACAGATTTCATAAGAAAATCTCAACTGACCTTCCTTGACTAGCTTCTGACTTTTTTGTAATAATGTCCACATACTTAAGAACGTTTAGTCTTCGTATTCTGAAAATAAAAATATTCCAGGCATAATTTAAATCTTTTTTGCATTTTATTGTTCTACACTGTCAGGAGCCTTTACTCAGCAAAACATCTGGCCCTCAGTTTTTATAACATAAACAAAACAATGTATACTTTGTTTTTTTTAATCTCCATAATAAAGCATTTCAACATTTGTTTTATGTTGATACAATTCAATCATGTGATCAAGTTGAATTGTTTATCTGAAATTAGTATTGAACATAAAAAAGCTACTTCATAAATGTCTTTATGCTCATATTGGTGATGTATGAAAGTCTACAATGACGACAATGAGGCCAGAAGCTCATTGGTAAATAATAGAAAACAGGCCAGTTGTCAAAGCAACCAGACATTCCCAGATAACTCTGCTACTGCATTGTTCAGGTTAGGCTTAGTTCTCGTTGGTTTCCTGTGACGTGTGGGTTGCACGTATCTATTTCTCAAACAAAGTGAGTTAAAACTGTATTAGTAACAGCTGGAGGTAGACATTCATAAGGATTTCAGTTACATGTTACTAATGTCAATGAGCTTTTTTTTATCTTAGATGAAAAGATAGGACTAGCCATAAAAATGATTCATTAAAACAAAAAAAAAATGATGCAGACTTTACAACTCATGGCAAAGGTAGGCTAAAAATATAATAAATATAGAATGCATAGTTCTGTACAGGCATCACCTATCTGCAGAAAACCTATGACCTAAGTACAGGTGTGCCCTATCAGTGGAAAATAACTTGTTGCTGCCTTGTGACCCATTAGAAAGATTAGATCAAAGGGAACTTCAAACGTCTAACCTAACCTAAGGAACTAGTCTGCACGTGGGCGGGTTACGTACACCTACCTGGCTCCTTGTACCAGTGAGCGTTGGCTGGAACAAGAACACATCGCCACCACAGACCCACCGTCCCATTCAGGCGGAAAAGCGTGTCGCTGTAGGTTTTCTCGTCAAACTCCCCATCCATGAACTCCTCATACAGAGAGCGCAGCTCGGACACGTTGGCCTCCCCTCGCACCGTGGGGCTGCTGTACTGGTACCAGTGTTGGGTCCCGATGGCCACCGACAGATACACGGTGGCCAAAAGGCTTAGCACACAGGCAATGACCAAAGCTGTGGCGTAGCGGTTGTCTACCATTGTTCATTGAGCCAGTGGCACGTCAAAGGGGGATTAAGTGATGCCACCGGCCGAACAGAGGCTAAGTCTTTCCTGACAGGAGCTGTTTTAAAGTCACTCTAACATGGCTATGTGTGTCAAAAGATACAGTCAACCTCAGCGGTGTACATTAACGATTTATACTCGTATTCATCACCGAGCACGTAGTGCGCGTCAAAGCCTCACAGTCCGGCTTGTTCCCGTGTCCCACTTCCACAGATGGTTGCTTGCCCAACGCGAAGAGCCTGCAACAGATAACACATACCACAGGTTTGTCCGCAATAACAGCCGTAGTCTGGAAAACAGAAAGCAGCACAGGAACGTTTAGTGAAAGGTCGTAAGCAGAGTTGGTTTCTATGTTTAAGTGCATGGGTTAGCTTTGGAAGCAGGGATGATGCTGGCTGCTTCCTGGGCGCCTGAACTGTAAACACTCTAATCCATGTGTTTTCCTCTTCCGGTTCCGCAGAGACAAAAATACCCCTCTGTCTACTTTATTCCAACAAAGAGATTTGGAAAAGAACAGTTGTCAGTGTTTCTACTGTTAGTTTATGCCATGATTATGGAATAAGAGTCAAGATTGTAAGACTCACTTTCATGAATATATACATATATATATATATATATATATATATATATATATATATATATATATATATATATATATATATATATATATATATATATATATATATATATATATATATATATATATATATATATATATATATATATATATATATATATATATATATATATATATATATATATATATATATATATATGCAGCTGGATAGCTCAGCTGGTAAGGACAGGGCTTTTCACACGGGGGACCCAGGTTCGGTCCTTAGGCAAGACCCTTCGCGCTACTGCCTACTTAATAAAAATGATGAGAGACATTAAATGCTACGAGAAGCCGGATCAGACGGCGACCGGCCAAACAAGGTCTGCGTCAGGTGTTGGGGAACCAGAGCAACTTGATGACAAATGGGCTACTGGAACAAGAACAGGAACAGGAACAGCACGGAGATGGACGAGATGCGATAACAAGGCTCTGTTGGAATGCTACTACTCCAGTAACCTTAGTCAGAGGGGTTACATGAAGAGGATGTGGGATAAATGGTTACTTCGAAACCCACAGTCCACGCTTACATCGAAGCACCTAGTAGCTCAGTGTTCCAACATCCACAAGCGGCAACTGCTATCACAACTTGAGATTGACGAGATACAACACAAATGCTACGGCAAGGGGGAGCCAGGACGAGAGGTCAGTGGGGAGCCAACGAGGGCTCCCCAACCAGAGATTGGGTATGAAGCCCCAATAAGTGCAATAACGCTGAACGAGGCAGTGACTGACCTGAAAGACAAGATCATGGCGAGAATGAATGAAAGGCAACCCCGACGCCAACTACAACAGCTAAGTGAAGTACCATCGGAAAGTCTCCTAGAAGATGTGAATGCAGCATTGAGAGCGATCCCTACCGCAACCATCACTGAAACCAATGAGCTGATATACACCTCAGCAGCAGTGATCCTCGAGATGCTTGGCTATAAGAGCAACCATGGGAACCATGATAAACAATACCCACCATGGAAACACGGAGAGAAGTGAGCCAACTGACAGAGGCCAAGAAAGGTGCAATGAGAAAACAAGTACCCAATAGGTACAACCAGATGCCAATACCTGAAGCACTTGAAACTGCCAAACAAAGGCTCCAAGCCTTGGCCAGCCGCCTAAAGAGGTACACAAGAGAAAATGAAGCCAGAAGAATAAACCGGCTGTTCGCAACTCAACCTGCGAAAGTGTACGCTCAGTGGCAGGGTAATAATAACAGCAGAGCCGACCCACCAAGGCTGGAAACTGAACAATACTGGAAAAATATATGGGAGAGAGAGGCATCACACAACAGCAGTGCACAGTGGCTGGTGGGTCTGAGAGAGGACCACAGCAACCTCCCTGAACAGAATCCAGTTACCATCACAGAGGCAGACGTTCAAGAAAGAGTCTCAGGTATGAAAAACTGGACAGCACCGGGCCCTGACAGAATCCACACCTACTGGCTAAAGAAGTTCACTGCACTCCACGAGCGCCTTGCAGCACAAATGAACCAGCTGCTAAGGGATGGGACGCACCCTGAATGGCTTACCGAAGGGCGTACAATCCTGATCCTGAAGGATCCCACAAAGGGTACAGTGCCATCCAACTATCGGCCAATAACCTGTCTCTCCACAACATGGAAGCTCATGTCAGGCATCATCGCGGCTAAGATAAGTGGGCACATGGATCAATACATGAGCAAAGCACAGAAGGGCATCGGAAAAGAAACCAGAGGAGCCAAACACCAACTCCTGGTTGACAGAACAGTCACCCAAGACTGCAGAACCCGACACACCAACCTGTGCACTGCCTGGATTGATTACAAGAAAGCATATGACTCAATGCCACACACATGGATCACTGAATGCTTGGAGATGTACAACATCAACAGGACTCTAAGACACTTCATTGCAAACTCGATGAGGCTATGGAAAACCACCCTTGAGGCCAATGGCAAGCCACTTGCACAAGTATCCATCAAATGTGGCATATACCAAGGAGATGCTCTGTCCCCACTGCTGTTCTGCATAGGTCTGAACCCCTCAGCCAAATAATCAACAAGACTGGCTATGGATACCGACTCAGGAATGGGGCCACCATCAGTCACCTCCTCTACATGGATGACATCAAGCTATACGCTAAGAGCGAGCGGGACATTGACTCACTGATCCACACCACCAGGATCTACAGCTCTGACATTGGGATGTCATTCGGGCTTGAGAAGTGTAGTCGAATGGTGACAAAGAGAGGGAAGGTAGTCCACACAGAAGGGGTCTCACTACCAGAAGGAACAATAGCAGACATTGAGGATGGTTACAAGTACCTTGGAATACCACAGGCAAATGGCAACCTTGAAGAGGTAACAAGGAAAACAGCAACTGCCAAATACCTCCAACGAGTAAGGCAAGTCCTAAGAAGTCAGCTCAATGGCAAGAACAAGGCACGGGCAATAAACAGCTACACCCTGCCAGTGATCAGATACCCTGCAGGAATAATAAGGTGGCCAAAGGAAGAGATATAGACCACAGACGTTAAGACACGAAAGCTCCTCACCATGCATGGAGGGTTCCATCCCAAATCCAGCACCCTGAGACTGTACGCTAGCCGTAAGGAAGGCGGCCGTGGACTAGTGAGTGTGAGAGCCACTATCCAGGATGAAACATCCAAGATCCACAAGTACATCAAAGATAAGGCCCCGACAGATGACGTGCTTAGTGAATGTCTCAGGCAATGGGGAACAGAGGAAGAGGAGCTGGAGGAGGGACCATCATGGGAGGACAAACCCCTACATGGGATGTACCACCGAAACATATCTGAAGTGGCTGATATCAAGAAATCCTACCAATGGCTAGAACGGGCCGGACTGAAGGACAGCACAGAGGCACTCATCATGGCTGCACAGGAACAAGCCCTGAGCACCAGAGCAATAGAGGCCCAGATCTACCACACCAGACAAGACCCAAGGTGTAGGCTGTGCAAACAGGCCCCTGAGACAATCCAACACTTAACTGCAGGGTGTAAGATGCTGGCAGGGAAAGCATACATGGAACGCCATAACCAAGTGGCTGGCATAGTGTACAGGAACATCTGCACAGAGTATGGACTGGAAACCCCAAGGTCAAAGTGGGAAACACCTCCAAAGGTGGTAGAGAATGACCGAGCCAAGATCCTGTGGGACTTCCAGATTCAGACTGACAGAATGGTAATGGCGAACCAACCAGACATCGTGGTGGTGGACAAACAGCAGAGGAAAGCCGTTGTGGTTGATGTGGCAATACCAAGTGATTGCAACATCAGGAAAAAGGAACATGAGAAACTAGAGAAATACCAAGGGC